>NQII01000847.1:401660-554087 GCA_002778355.1 Clitarchus hookeri | reverse complement strand
GGGGGGGGGGGGTAGGTTGCGTTCACGTCTAAGCTAGGGCATGCTTGGGAAACCCACTCTTGTCGAGTGTCAGGTATTTATTATCGCTTGGAAATGAGGTCCCAGCATTTTTAATTTACTAGCAGCACTGATTCACCTGCGAAAGTTTAGCATACGGGAAAGAATATGACATTGATTATAAATGAGCTTCGATCAGTTGCATACACTGAAGGTATAAATTAAAGGTGATTGCCATCATGTTAGTTCTGTATTTTCGTTTCAATTTAATTGTGAGTGAGTTCATAACACGACTGTTGAAATCTTTTTATGCGGCAGAAATGCCACGTTGTTCGCTCTAGCAGTTTTACAGTCCACCTGACTCGTCGAATTTCTAGGGATGATGTCATATTGGTAACGTCTTCTTTCACCTACATAAGTCTCATCAAAACGTATCATAGACAAAGAAAATTAGGATAGATCGTCATTTCAAAACTCTGCATGTGTCCGCTTTGAATTTGATCTAGAACGCTATTTTTTCGCATTAAGATTTGATTTACATTCAAGATGTCAAGAAAAGGGCGTACGATAAAATCAAGGTAGAAGGATAGTGACTTTTGATGGAGCAAAGTACCCTACATCTGGAACTCATTGAAACATATTCTCACACTAATGTTAGAAATGTACGAGTTGTGTTACACATGAAAGATGAATGCGTATATTTTGTAACGTTGTAAACTATTTCATAGAAGTGATAAAATATCAATTATTGAGATAGTATTTTAATAAAAAATGTAAGCATGTTTCTGTTCTGGATGCTTAAAAAACACGTTTTTCTCAAATAAACCAGCTTCGTCAAGTAGTGCAATTATAATAATTACTATTATTGCATGTAAAATAATTATTAGTACCAATGTAAAAAATATATTTTTTGTAACTGTTTTTGTAAAGTACTTTCACTTTGCTTTTAAAAATGTTAACTTTCATGGCTGAAATGGGTGTGCAAAAATAACCAATTACAATGACTCATTTTGTAATCGTTATTACTAATATTTTATCACACAACCAGAGCATTTACTGTGATGATCTTGCTTGATGAAGGGGTTGGTGGTTTAAAATGTGATTTGTAAAGTAACCAGAATAGAAAAAAAAGAAAAAAGAAAAAAAAAGCTGAAATTTTGATTAAAAACACACTTTTTTTTTTTTTTTACAAAATTTTAATTAGTTATTTTTAGCAAAATATTTTATAGTGTTTAAAGTATATGCAGTATTCTTCCATATGTATCATAAATCGTACTTTTCAGACAATTTGGCAGTGTGTGTACTATTTTTTAATTATTTCTGCATGTTGTACAGTCGGTTACAGGGCTCCATTGGAAGCTACTTTCGTGTATCTTAATATTAAATTTAATATTAAATAGTTTGTCCTAGCAAATAGTGGAACATACATTCAAAAAGGAAAACTTTGTAATCTGCTATAAAAATGCAGTTACTGAATATGTCATGTCAGCCGATGTTTAACCTCTGATTAACTTATTATTTAGCTTCGTTTAACTAGATTTTCAAGTTGTATCAGAGAATATATATATGTGTACAGAAGTGAAATGCTGGCTGTGGCGGTTTCTGTGAATTTTACGTAACCATTCACTGATTAATTGTGCGAGGTTCTGTAAACGATCCTTACGCCTGACTGACTACTGCATGCTGTGATGGGTTCGGTATTGACTGGGCTGCCGGCTAGTGAGTTACCAGGCGTTGATTGGCGAACGACGGTCCAACAAGTTGCTGGCCAGTGACGCCATTTTGCTAGCGTGTGCGGCTGGAGTTTACGGTATAAGCGGCAGTTTTACCTCTGTATCATTTTAAGTAATCTATAGTTGCATGTTAGAGGCAAAGTATAATTTTAACAATTTAAAATATTAGTATATTTCTGCTACTTCCATATCCTTGAAACAATTTTGGGAGAGTGTACAAGTAGAAATAACTAAAGTTCAACTACGTATCTAATTGGGGCGTGTCAGTGACACGCGGTAAACGTATTCGCAACAGCCGGTGTCTGCGTGCATTACACGGACCAGTTTGAGAAGTTATTTGTGTCCTGTTTTACCCGTAGCTCGCCGACAGGCCACGGGTTCAACTGAATAAAAATTACTTTGCAAACTGGTCCGGGTACTGCACGCAGCCAGTGGATGTTTCAAAACACAGTATATGCCCCGGCGAAGACCATCATGATTCGCCATTGCTACGTGAACGCGCCAATTTAAACTCTGTGTGTATAGGCCTAGCTTGTTGCTATTTACTATTATTTAACTGGCATAAAATATTAATACACAATATTCCGATGAAACTGTAATTTTAGAAGCGATTTTTGTCACAGAAGCCATGGCCTCAAGACCCAAGTAAGCTGTAACGTGCTGTTTTCTGATGCAAGGTGGGTTTTAGTACACAATGTTAACCACCTTCAGGCATTAAAGCCGAGAGGAAAGAGGTCAGTAAAAGAAGATATATCTTTGGACGCTTTACTAAAGGTGTTGTTAGCTGAGACTTCACTTTCACGTGGCAAGAAGCCAAAATGGCCACAGCTCGACACCTACTCACGGTATGACTAATAAATTCAACGTGCTCTACAGCAGTTTATTACCTGGTAATTAGTCTACTGTACGACGATCTATACGGTCCTCTTTAGCCCTTCTGTACGTAATGCTCAAACGCAAGTATTTAGTCTGTACAACAGCAATTAATTTGTCAGACAATGCAAAATTAAGTAAGTTTGANTAATGCTCAAACGCAAGTATTTAGTCTGTACAACAGCAATTAATTTGTCAGACAATGCAAAATTAAGTAAGTTTGAACCAAATTAATATTTATTGTTATATAAGTTTTGTTGGCAAGAATAAATAAGAAATGCAAAAATTTTATTTGTTCATTCAAAGAAGAAACCATTTCATGTAAAGTAAGGACTGTGGAAATGTCTGGCTGGTGCGAGTTTGCGAAACATAAAAGCAAGTAATAAAATTTTAACTAGATGGGGTTGAAATGATGAATAAGATATTTGAATACTGGTGACTATCACATAAAACAATAGTTGATACAGCCAAGCTTTCGTTTTAAAAGTTGGAACTTTTTGCGAAGAATAAAGAATTTAAACCACAAAATCAGTTAATATGCCTAAATAATTGTCTTCGAAATAAAAAAAATATCATTATAAATAAGACAAAGCTATTTAAATTAAAATATTGTAATATACAATTAAACGTTTTTTTCCCCGAGCTTTTAAGAACATGATAATCTGTTAAAAATATGTATGGATTTTGTTTAAATGTTTTGCCACAAAGTTTTATTTCATAATATCTTATACATTTTAAAGCAACCATTTTTTGTATGTACTGATTTTGTGGTTTGGTATTTTAGAAATGGTTAACATTTTTTTTATTAGAAAACTATAGATTGAATCTACTATTGCTGTGCTGTGTGAGATGGTTTTGTTAATTCCAATAACAAATTAAATTTAATAAACCCCATGTAAATATTTTTTATTAAGTTCTTGAATTTATATAGAATGTTCAAAAACTCAGTGCCTAAACTCCAGACGTAGTTTCTTTGGACCAATAGTAACCCAAAANTAATGCTCAAACGCAAGTATTTAGTCTGTACAACAGCAATTAATTTGTCAGACAATGCAAAATTAAGTAAGTTTGAGCCAAATTAATATTTATTGTTATATAAGTTTTGTTGGCAAGAATAAATAAGAAATGCAAAAATTTTATTTGTTCATTCAAAGAAGAAACCATTTCATGTAAATTAAGGACTGTGGAAATTTCTGGCTGTGTGCGAGTTTGCGAAACATAAAAGCAAGTAATAAAATTTTAACTAGATGGGGTTGAAATGATGAATAAGATATTTGAATACTGGTGACTATCACATAAAACAATAGTTGATACAGCCAAGCTTTAGTTTTAAAAGTTGGAACTTTTTGCGAAGAATAAAGAATTTAAACCACAAAGTCAGTTAATATGCCTAAATAATTGTCTTCGAAATAAAAATAATATCATTATAAATAAGACAAAGCTATTTAAATTAAAATATTGTAATATACAATTAAATGTTTTTTTCCCCGAGCTTTTAAGAACATGATAATCTGTTAAAAATATGTATGGATTTTGTTTAAATGTTTTGCCACAAAGTTTTATTTCATAATATCTTATACATTTTAAAGCAACCATTTTTTGTATGTACTGATTTTGTGGTTTGGTATTTTAGAAATGGTTAACATTTTTTTTATTAGAAAACTATAGATTGAATCTACTATTGCTGTGCTGTGTGAGATGGTTTTGTTAATTCCAATAACAAATTAAATTTAATAAACCCCATGTAAATATTTTTAATGAAGTTCTTCAATTTATATAGAATGTTCAAAAACTCAGTGCCTAAACTCCAGACGTAGTTTCTTTGGACCAATAGTAACACAAAATCGTTATAAACTTATACTCGGAAACGTATTTTAATTTCAAATAATTGTGTTCAAAGTGGCGGCGTACAGAACCTGCAGAGCAAGGCGGTGCGACCATCCATGTAGGACAAGTTGCATATGTCGTAGGCGCATGATACTAAATTATTAACTAAGCAGCGTTACGCACCTACTTCCTATGCAACTTGTCTTACACACATTATCGCACTGCCTTTTTCGCTAGGCGTTGTACACCCCAACTCTGAACACAATTAAATGATATAAAAATACTTTTCCGGATGTAAGTGCATAGGGATTTTGTACTACAGTTGGTCCAAAGAAACTATGTCTAGAGTTTGGGCACTGAGTTTCCGAACAGCCTATATTGCTAATATTCATGAACAGCGAGGATTTTTTCATTGCTCTTAACGAAATCGTTTGTCAGATCAATAAACTCTCCCTGAAAATAAATAACTACTGGAAGAAACTGTTATCTATTCGTGTGGCTGCACGTAAAAATAACAAGTATTTGGTTTCCTGCTAACCAAAACTTTTTTCAGTGGAGTTAACAAACGAAATACGCCAATAAGAAAAAACTAAGCATTTGGAGGAAGTGGTCCGAATTTGGCGTAATTTAGTACACGTGCATATCATCGCTGGGTGTGTACATTTTTATAGTATTGCAATGATCTGTAACTTCTAGAACGGTCACCAGAGTGGATTAGTTGTTCCACCACGATCGATTGTAGTGATAGCGTTATAAGGTGCGTGCGGAGCGTAAGTGAGTCAGAACATGAGGGAAGATGATCAGACACAGGTGCATTATACAGCTTTACCCGCACATAGTGCAGTTTGATAGCAGCAAATTTGTGGGTTTGCAAGAGGCCAGGTGGGCATATCGTGCAATTGCCAGGTATGTGGGGCATTCCGATGTTACAGTGCCCCAATTTCGGAACCAGGCGTTGAGAAGACAAGCCAGCTAGGAAGTAGTGCCGTCCTGTGCGCCACGCATTCCGTAACACCATGACATCGGCGCCTGCCATCCAGAAAGAGTTACTGGACACTTTACAAAACAACTGTACCATCCCGCACCGTGTATAGGTGGCTGGCGTTAGCCGGGGCAGAATACAAGTTGGCCATCCCATTCACAAGCTTCCGCTAACAGTAAAACAATCAGGCTCTCCAATCTTTCCCTAGAACATGGGCGAGATAGCTTGGACAACTCCGACTCGGTGCCTTTCTGCAAGATATCGTGGGCCCAAACTGAATCGGCGCGTGTATTGTGAATGTTGCACTGCTTGGCGAGGACAGTCTATAACAGACGGACTAGCAGCAGGGAAAACTTATAAGTCTGGTCATTTGAACATGTCTTATATAGAAATGATAAAACAATTAGAATCACACTAAATGGATATAATCTCCGGTTCATCAAAACGCTCTGCCTTTAAAGCAGGCCTTCGTTCACATTCTCAGTTGGAACGAGTAGCTTCAACGACTGTTACGGGCATACCGTAAAGCCGTTTATGATTATATTTTAAACCATTGCAATGTAGTAAAATTCATTACAACACCCGCAGTTTAATTTTGTTTCTAACATTCGTCCTAGGTGCTTAACTTTTTCTGTCCGCAAGCGTATATTTTTGGTGAATCTGTACTTTTACGATATCCATGGTTGACTCATTAGCTTGTCACCAATCCCCATTATCGAAGGAACCACTTTAGTTTCCCTCACTGTTACGTAAATAATGTGGCGAACACTGTAGTTTGTGTGGATATTCTCTGGTTTAATCTCGTTTCCTTCCCAGTTTCATTACAGCGTTGTTACTTTAAAACCTCAAGTCGACTTCTATTTGATTAGCGTCAATCCCCTTCCCTGCCCACGCTGAGTCACCGTAAGGCGGGAAAATAATGTAGATTTACCTATTATTTTGGTTCATCTTGTGCTCGTAAAACACCCTCACACATCATGGAACCGATGAAACGTACAATGTATCGATAATATAAAAGTAAGAGTAACCGCAGTGACGTATAACTTTACTTTTAAGACGAGGCTGCGAGATGGGAGACTATTCTGCATCTGTACACACACTAGGCTGACACGTACCTGCACACCAGTCAATGAAACACTATCATCCTGAACAATTTCCCAACACTTCTCTCGCACGTAATCCACCCGGCGTGTGCAGATTACAGGACGAGGTGCTTACCTTTTTCAAACATTCACTCGTCGCAGTGACTCAACGGGCCGCTGTGTAGAGACTGGCATGCAGCGCCAAAGACGACAAAGCGGCCGTTTAGCAGGCGATTTTGAGCCCAAAGGCGATATTACACGATACCATATTCCGTAAAAGTTTGTGCAAGGTCCGCCATAGCGGCCGGTATACGGGCTAGTGTGGCACCCCTCATATTTCCCGCCTTGTACGGCCAGATTTCGTACCAGGTTTGGTAATTGGACACGTCCTATTTTTCGTGGCAGCTTCCATACCAGGTTTCGTATCTGGCCAATCACATCGCAGTTTCAGAGCGTAGGGCGCTCTCCGTGGCTACTACTTGAAACGAGTTGATGAAGAAATCGAAAAGGACGCCTCCATCTTGATTACACATCCGTGAGGTTGAAACTGTTTCAAATAGATTTAAAATACGACAACGGCGAATATTATTGGCGATGAAAACATTTAATTACAGTTTAAAACAGTTCTAAATACTTAAAACATTCCCTATAAGAAAATTAATTCGTGCGGTTATCGTATCTACAGCATATGAACAATTTATGTAGTATTTCTTGGTAGTAGGGTCGCCAACTGTTTTTCGGGGAAATATAGTATTTTTCAGACCAAGATTAAAAAATATAGTAAACTGAAAGAAAATGTATATTTTAAGGGAAAAACGTTAAAAAAAAGTGTAAGGTATGATAATTAAACACCAAATTTATTACTTATTTACAAGAGCTTTTTTCTTTGCACTTTATGCACTCTTTAATAATTTATTATTCATAATAAAAGTATCAAATGCTTCATTGCACTCAAATTGTAAATTAATGTAAATGAGAAGTTCATTTTTTATTAAGGTCAGACTGGCTCTATATCTCTTTTGTGGACTTTCCGCTTTTTAGTAGGGGTCAACAACAGCGCACTTTCACTATCACTTTCGCTTTCCATTGTTTACTTTAACAATTCATTATTATTTATTTCTTGTTAAGCAATTGTTGGTGATCAAAACCAAACCACACCACAGATGAGTAAAAACGCGGTAAAAACAAACCTTTGACATAGACAGTGACAGTTCTCACGTTCGGAAACACGCACAACGCGCCAGTCGAAGCAAAGTCGTAAGGTGCGTTCATAAAGTTTGCTGAGTGCTGTTGCTATTTAATAAAAATTAAAACTAATGTAGTAGGACTGGCCAACCCCAAGCACATTGTAAGGTCCCACCGAAATACAGTATTTTTGCATACTATATATTTCTTAAACAGTATATAGTACTATATATTATAGTACGTTTGGCAACCCTACCTGGTAGGCAGATAAAGTACTTTTCTGGCATGAGTTAGAATCTCCGTCGCACCCTCATTTTTTATTATTAAATGCTACATTCGGACAATTACTTGGTAAGTAAAGAAGAAACTATATTTTGCAAACGGTTAGTAATTTCCGTCAAAATTTAAAATAACACACTCGTACTCTAGTGACTTCACATCATTTTCAAGAGAATGCATGTAACTATACTAATAAGCAATAAATTTATGTAAAAGGTGAACAGTAATGTTTCAATATTAAGATGTGCTAGCAATTTTTATAGGCCTGCGCAAGTTACAGACTGTTAGCAATTCTACGAATGGGGTTAATATTTACTACAAACCACACACTGCGCACCCACCGAGTGTGTCAAATGCTAGTACGCGAACTTCTGTCATGTAATAAGAATCTCGCATGACGGCTCATACAGTGGCTGGTATACCGCCTTATGCACCAGGCCTTGTACAAGACTAAGTACGGCAGCAGGTATCGTCTTATATCGGCTTTAGGAACACGCGCACTGGACGACCAGGTCGGGCGACCAAGAAACTTTTCGCGACCTGCGAAAACAGCAAAAGAAAAAAAATATTGGTTTGGTGCATCCTACATTAAAAATGTGTGAAAAGAAGGGTTTGTTTGCAACGTTTTATCAAGATCTCAGGTAATACGAAGACAATTTTTTTTAGCTGCACAATGATGCCTTTAAGTCTTTTGATGATCTTTTGCATGTATTAGAAGACTCACTGAAAGGTTGTGATACACCAAGGAGAAGGCTATCACACCAGAAATGAAACTCGTTGTGACTTTAAGGTAAGTTAAAAAAGCATTACAATTGTAAAAAATAATACTGAATCTATTTTCATGTACAACAGAAAAGAGGTATAAAATCTACAGTCTCAAATTGTAGAAAAAGTGTTATTTATAATTATAGGCAACGGTAAAAGAGTAAGAATTATATGGTACCATTCTTAAAATATTACTGTGAATTGAAAAATGTCAGTACTTCCGACTATTCAGAATCCAGTGAAATGTCGGATTGAGAAGGCCGGTCTCGATTCTACCCGAGAATGGTTCTTGGCCGACTGGAGTTGAAGAGTACTCTGAAGTGCCTGGGTATTGATTTTGATTTAGTTGACTGACAGGAATTGGAATGGATGATCTGTATGGTGGTGTTGGTGATCCATATTCTGACACCGGAGATGTTTGGTGGTTGCAACACCTATGGCTCTGTGTGTCATATTTTTGAGTTTAGCCTATATTCCTCATTATCACATTCATGACTTCCTTTTGAACCATAAGCTTCGGAGAATCTGGAACCCTCCTCATATGGTTTACCATAGACAACATGAACTGTCTGTCAGCATCCGTCTCTAGAAGTTTCTGGGTTTCATCCCTGCTCTGTATAGAAGTCTTCAGTACAGCTGCTAAGTCTGCATCAGCATCCACATATTGCCTTTTCTTATAGTTGTTTTTTGCCTTGCAGAATCGTCTACCTCATGCGGTCCTTCCATGTCATTTTCGGGGTTGCCAGTTATTGTGTCAGCAGTTTCATGAGTTATTGACCCCGTTGTATTCAAACCAGAGGAACATTTACTTGAAAAAGATAACTGAGTTGTGTAGACATACGAAATCTGACGATTTGCAGCTAATCCACTTTTGGAGTTCTTCTGCCGTCTCTGCTCTCTGCTGTAACTGTCCCGGATGCTTTTACATATTTTTTGAANTTTCATGAGTTATTGACCCCGTTGTATTCAAACCAGAGGAACATTTACTTGAAAAAGATAACTGAGTTGTGTAGACATACGAAATCTGACGATTTGCAGCTAATCCACTTTTGGAGTTCTTCTGCCGTCTCTGCTCTCTGCTGTAACTGTCCCGGATGCTTTTACATATTTTTTGAAGACTTGCGCCTAAAACAAAACTAAGAAAAAAAATCACTGTCCGANACTGTCCCGGATGCTTTTACATATTTTTTGAAGACTTGCGCCTAAAACAAAACTAAGAAAAAAAATCACTGTCCGACAAACTTGTGTTTCAATACTAGGCATGAACTGTTATATATCACCAACTTTGTTTATTATTGTCAGTATTTATTCCTATAAACAACTTTCCCCATCTTTGAGTTTATTTTATTTTTCCCATGGCTTCACCAGCATAATTTGATTATTAGTGTTAATAAATTGCATTATTTTGTAAAACATTGTTCATATGAGTTGTCTGTTATGTTAAACATTTGAATTGTAAAATAGTATATTCTTTTATTTAGATGCAACGTTTGTTTTTAAATGTAAAGAGTCTGTACTTTTACGTTAGGGTGTGGATGTTTGCAAAAAAAAATATCATGGAATTATTTCTGGCTATTTTTAAGTAATGCTGATAGTTTATTTCGTCACAGCTTTAATGTTAATATATTTATTGACATCGAATTAACTATTGGGCAGAAGCTATAGTAATACAAGATATAACTACGACCTAAGTCAATAACTTGTTCAGGTTTCTTGCTTTAGGCTGTTCTTTTGTGGATATGCATTACGGCTACCGAGTTAGGTATACTACCACCAGAGACATAGTCCGAGAAGTTTTTGAAGCAATTTGGCAAGTTATTAAGGATGGTTATTTACCAGAGTCCACAAGAGAGAAATGGTTGCAGATAGCTGAAGTTTTAGAGAACCGTGCAAACTTTCCTTATGGCAATGGGGCTGTCGATGGGAAGCACATACGAATAATAAAACCAAATCATTCATGTTCAGTGAACTATAATTACAAGCACTTTTTTCCAATAGTTTTAATGGGAGTGTGTGATGCCAATTACAATTTTGTGGCAGTTAATATTGGTGCAGATGGTACAGAAAGTGACTCTACCATTTTTAAAAACTCTTGTTTTACAAAGCTCCGATGAACAATGATTTGGATCTCCCGGAAAACTGTCCGATTTCTACAACCAGGGACGAACATATGCCGTATGTTTTCGTGGGTGATGAGGCTTTCCAGTAAACAGAGCGCCTGATGCGACTTTATGGCAGTAAGTGTTTTAGTGTTCGAAAAAGGAGCTTTAACAACCGACTTACCCGGGCAAGACGTTTTATCGAGTTCACTTTTGGGATAGGATACTGTCCAATATATGGCACATCTTTCATATCCCACTCAATGTATCAAGACCATTCGCCATTAAAATTGCTAAAGCTTGCTGCAATCTTCACAATTTTGTAAGCAAAACAGATGGCTACAGATTTGAGGATACACTGGCAGTACCTCAAGGACTCAGTGCTGTGACACTTTGTGATGTAAGACGAGTAAATAGAAAATCGTTGAAATATAGGGACTTGTTTGCTGAGTATTTTGGAAATGAGGGAAAAGTTGACTGGCAGGACACTTACATTTAAAACTGTTTGTCCTAATATTTCTTTTTTGGTTTTTTTTTTTTTCAATTTGCTTCAATTGCATAATGTAAACTAACATATTAAAATAAGTTTGTGTGGAATGCAGAATTATGCTCAATAATTTGTATCTAAGTTATAATCATATTGTAATTGAAGCCTACTTATCTAGAATTTTTTTTTCACTGACTGAAAGGTCTGATATACTAAACAAGTAGACTAGCTCTTCCAAGCACTTTATTTTCGCATCTTTGTTACTATACTCTTCACATGCTAAATTCCAAACTGCTGGACGGTATTCAATCTCCAAGATAAAACGTTCAGTATCAAAGTTGTGAGTTTGTTCCATATTGAATAATAATATAAGTTTCGAAACACGAAACACACAGTGCGCTACCTACCATTGAATAGCAGGTGGCATTTGGCGCGGCGACCGCCTGGTTGCACGACCGGGTCTCCTAGTGCGCGGGCGCCCTTAGCGCATGCGCCATACACGCGATGTTACTCTGGTGCGCATGACAGCTCTCTGACCTTGCAAGCTGGGAAAAAGAGGGGCGATTATTAGTAATAATAATTATTATTATTATTTTACATTTATGTAGTGGGGCTAACCAGGATCTTAACTTAATGATCAAGAGTTATAAATGTTCTNTATTATTATTATTTTACATTTATGTAGTGGGGCTAACCAGGATCTTAACTTAATGATCAAGAGTTATAAATGTTCTAACTATAGCCCTTCAAGAGCAATTTTTCCCCCATTTTGATAATTTTTGTAGTTTCGTGGTATGGTGTCAATGATAACATTATCAAAGTAGGACATAATTTGAAAAATCATATTACCCATGTTTTCTTTGAGCGTAAATATAATAATTTAACTTAAAATATTGATTCGTACGAACTTCAAGAATTTACATTGACGCAAGAGTTCGAATTCAAATAAAACATATTTTGTAGTCACATAATTGGCTTGTTACAATTTCTTTGTAACCTAATTCTGGGTTCACCTCTGGGTAAGGATTCAACTTGTGGCTATTTTAACTTCACATAATATTATCTCAAAAGTTAAAATTGAATGATTTGCAAACCAAATAACTAAATCCCAAGTAAATTTTGTTCATACCATTGTGATACCGACGAAAATTATTTTAAGCTCTAGTGTAACATATTTAATTCATACAAATTAGAGACGTGTATGAAAAACTATGTAAATCAGAAATTACTATAGATCCTTTCATTCGTTTTTGAAAAGCAATTTTCTACCACTGATATATGTTTTCCAGACAATTCTTTCATATCACGACGAAAAAATTATTTNTTTTTGAAAAGCAATTTTCTACCACTGATATATGTTTTCCAGACAATTCTTTCATATCACGACGAAAAAATTATTTCATGTGCTAAAAACGTAGAAAATATTATTTTAATCTCGGGCTCCGTTAAAGCGCAGCACCAATATTCGCCTGAAAAAAGAATGCAAAATTAAATGAAAAAAAAAAAAATAATTACCCTGCAGTCGGACACCTTTTCGAATTCGAGTCAGACACGCTATTTCTTTGCCAGACACGCTCGGTGCGAATCAAAGTTATTGCTCGGCTTCCATAACCTGATCAGCTGTTACCAAAGTGATGTTACCGTGATTCGAAAACACGCTTAAAGGGCTCAGCTCATGCATCAGTCAGCCATTTGGTTGTATCAAAGTGGTAGTGTGTTGTAAGAAAATTAATTGTGATAATGGGATACTAATGTGTAAAAAAAAAANTTTGGTTGTATCAAAGTGGTAGTGTGTTGTAAGAAAATTAATTGTGATAATGGGATACTAATGTGTAAAAAAAAAAAGTTATTTCAGAATAAAAGCGTGTTTTTCAGTGCTACAAAACATTTTTCCACGCATCATATCGTAAATAAATTACGTGAAAAAAAGTAAAACCCGACAATTATTTTTCAAGGTGACCGCCGTACCACGGAATGTTCAAATGTCATTTGGTGTATTATTACGACTAAATATGTGTACTATGTACACGCAGTCTTCCATTGAAGGGAGTGAATTCCAGGTACAACTGACCAGTGGCGTGTGGTGAAATGTTGCAAGGTAAGCTGGTGCTTTCTCACTACTGTAGATTATCGGTGCACGCAGCAGTAACCAATATCCACTGTGGAGCCTAGGGAAACTCAATGCATTTTAACCACTCAAAACGAGCAGCAAAGGATATATTACACACGTCCCATGGAGTCACCTGCCGAACTACGTTTTAGTAGCGGAAATATACATAAACTAGCAAGCAACAGCACAGAACTAAAGTCAGCTTATCTTGCAACAGTTCACCACACGCCACTGCAACAGACATGTTAGCACAGCTGTCTGAGGACGAGTTTACTGTCGGGATGGGTGTAAGAACTAACGACATGTTATGTAAATTCCAAAATTATTCCCNGGACGAGTTTACTGTCGGGATGGGTGTAAGAACTAACGACATGTTATGTAAATTCCAAAATTATTCCCCCCTCAACCCCTGGACTACTGAGAAGTAGAAGTTGTTAGGCTTGTGCGAATGTGGTTTTTAAATGCGAAGCGAAGTTGAAGCGAAGCTTGCATCATGCGAAGCTTAAAGCTTCTTTTTACCTTCAGTTTCCTAATTTTTTTATATATATTAATTTATAGTCGACTAGAGTTTTCTAGTGTATTCAACTCATTTGTACTGTTGCTGCCTAAAAAATGCATGCCTACGAGACACTGAGCAATGGAATCAAACATATCCTAATTTTGTACTCCTGAAAAACTGAAATATCAAAATCTATAAAAATCTACAAGAAAGTAATCATTATACATTTAGATACCTACAAACTTTATAAAAAATACTATACTCCATATATTCAGTCCCATTTGGCACCACCATCGCACATTATTTCATTGGGTGGCTATCAACATTTGGTCTCTTCCCTTTCCTCCTCCAAGGACCCTTGTCAATGTCAGGCTAGATAGTAAACTTGCTGGATGGTGGTGGCATTAGGGCCTCAGAGCAAGAGAGTTGAACCACTTTCAGTGCTTACAAGGAAAGTGTGCAGTTCTTCCAAAAAGACGTATCAGCTGTGGTAAGTACGTCAGCCCAACTCCTCCACGTGATAAATTATGACATCGCTACACATGTCTAAATTAGAAAGGTAAAGAAACATGAATTTTTCGAGACAGACAATACACGCTGTATTTGTGTTATGTTATGGTCGGACATAGAATTTTCGGTTAACTACAAATTTAATTAGTAAGATGCCTCCACCAACCCAACTAGAGCATAACATCAAGTATTACGACCTTCAACTTCATTTCAAAGCGTGCCCTTGCGATGCAGAAGTTGGCGCACACGTTCAAAGGCACNCAATACAGAAGTTGGCGCACACGTTCAAAGGCACCTGGACGTGTGCTAAGTATTTCAGCCGAAGCGTGGATTCATATGCTAATAAAGTCCTCAGATTTTATTGGAGTCCTATGCACCATATTATTCTCAGCACGCTAAACAAATTAGTCGAAGGGTGTAAGATTCGGTGACCATGGTGGCCATGGAATAGGCTCCTTCCACATCCATCTATTTGGATGTGAGGCATCTAGGTGGTCCCANGATGCCTCCACCAACCCAACTAGAGCATAACATCAAGTATTACGACCTTCAACTTCATTTCAAAGCGTGCCCTTGCGATGCAGAAGTTGGCGCACACGTTCAAAGGCACCTGGACGTGTGCTAATTATTTCAGCCGAAGCGTGGATTCATATGATAATAAAGTCCTAAGATTTTATTGGAGTCCTATGCACCATATTTTTCTCAGCACGCTAAACAAATTAGTCGAAGGGTGTAAGATCCGGTGACCATGGTGGCCATGGAATAGGCTCCTTCCACATCCATCTATTTGGATGTGAGGCATCTAGGTGGTCCCANGATGCCTCCACCAACCCAACTAGAGCATAACATCAAGTATTACGACCTTCAACTTCATTTCAAAGCGTGCCCTTGCAATACAGAAGTTGGCGCACACGTTCAAAGGCACCTGGACGTGTGCTAAGTATTTCAGCCGAAGCGTGGATTCATATGCTAATAAAGTCCTCAGATTTTATTGGAGTCCTATGCACCATATTATTCTCAGCACGCTAAACAAATTAGTCGAAGGGTGTAAGATTCGGTGACCATGGTGGCCATGGAATAGGCTCCTTCCACATCCATCTATTTGGATGTGAGGCATCTAGGTGGTCCCACACGGGCTTGTCGAGGTGCGCTGGAGCTCAATCGTGTTGCAGCCATACTACCTGTCGAACCCACAGTGGCACCTCGTCCAGTAGTGTAGGACAAATACGTGGCATCACTGTACGTTTAGTCTGTTTTGCAGTAGATACGTCCCAATGGAATTTTCACCCTTAATCCGAGTACAAACTTCAACACAGAATGCCAAGTGATTGCCGCGAACCACTTGAGCATGCTGATATTCATTCGCCCACACACGCCTGTTGTGCAAGCTCATGATGCCATCTCGAGTGAAAGTGCACTCATCCGTTATAACACCAAGGTTGGCAATGCAGACTGGATTCTGCAGCGTTGCAGCGACCACTTGACGGTTGTGGGTGCATGACTATTTTTCAAATCTCTTGCACACTTCCTCCTCAAAATGAAGTCCTCCAGCCGAGTGAGGACGATCCACGCCATGTTTCCAGACATGACACAGGAAGGAAATGCAGAAGAAGAATGGACACGTGCCTATTTGTCAGGGCCGTACAATACAGTATGTACACATGCACGTACAAGTTCTACGTTACACGCTACAATCGAGTGACCGATTCCAGCTGGCAAATCTTCCNTGTATGTACACATGCACGTACAAGTTCTACGTTACACGCTACAATCGAGTGACCGATTCCAGCTGGCAAATCTTCCCACAATGACTACGAACGCTTAATGATACAGAGTACCTCTATTGGCAGACCTTTCCACATACAACCGTAGAGCAGCTCTGCCTTTGCAACCAATTTGTCCGTATACACATAAGTCAGTTTCGTAGTTGTGTAGTTATACACGTTGTCCTCCTGCCGTCTTCAACGCGAATGGAACACACCACATACAGCGCAATAGGTGGAGGACCGTGGACTACGAGGTGTGGTCGCTTGTGCGCAGGGAAACTGTAAGACGCGGGTTTATCCATCAATCTTGCATTGGTGGACAACGGGTTGCGCATCTTAAGGAACCCATAACAAATATGTACCCAACTTTGTCACCCCATACCAGTCAAACTACGCATTTCCGAGCATGGATGGCCTTCGTAAAGTGTACACTTCGTTTTCCTGTACCACACACTGCGCGTTTATTAAGTGAAAACAGATCTTGCCTACTGATTGCAGCCATGAAAAGTAAATATTGTTATTAAATGCCTTCGTGCGTAAGAATTTTGAGAGTGATTTCTAGGGAACTCAAGGTTGCACGGATAACTGGATTTCCTGCAGTAAATATAAGAACTTAGCATTGTTAGTTATGAACACCACCGCTTTACGCAGGTAGGTTAGGCCGGGGGAAGAAGAGTGGCTGATGTACGTTATTAAAATTATATTTACTCTTAAAGTTGGTATAAACTTCCAGTCCTTATATGGTATTCGGAATTCATATTGATTCGCACAATAAGCTGTATACCAATTTTCAACCAATAACTTAGGTCTATGTCGCGATGGAACGTTTTACCCCTCCCTCTCCTTTTCACAGTTTTATAACTACTTTCAACATTCTCGGCCTTTTCTTCAGTTTTCATTCAAATAGGTTAATCTTCACAATTTACTACTAATAATTGTCCAACTTTTTAAGAACGTCAAAATTTAGAAACTAAAATTGTCAATTCCAGCATTAGTTATCAACAGATGTTGTAAATAATCACAATAGACGTGCTAACTCTATGGNAACTAAAATTGTCAATTCCAGCATTAGTTATCAACAGATGTTGTAAATAATCACAATAGACGTGCTAACTCTATGGTGGACATCAAAATTAAACTGTTTGGAACTGATTTAGTTTCACGATGGTATAGACTGCGTTGTGTATTCTAGACAATTCTGGACAATAAATAAAGTTGGAAGGGAGAGTACGATTTTCTTTTTTTTTTTCAGAAGTATTTACCCAATAACGTAGACATTTGTGTTCCATATCAGGTGCTGCAAAACGAGAAATTTTTTGTCATGAAAAGTCAAACTTGCGGATTTCTTATAACAACTAACATTTTGAAACGTATGGACAGGGTTTCAACAGATCCATGGGGCACAAGAAGCTACCAGTTTTAAAATAGTTGGTTTGTCAGCTGCAACCAATATCTATGGCCAGGGAAAGGTGCTGCCCATTTGGTGCTAGCTTAAAGACTTGCACAGTACGGATCATAATTCCCCTTATTATGCAACATGTCAGATGTAAGCGAGTACTCTCGGGAGAACAGGTAAAGCGGCTGCCTGTCGGGGGACCAGCAGGTGGAAAGGAGGGGGTTTTACATGTTAAAATGAATGTAGGTTTATCTTGGCCACCATTCGCGATATCACTTTTTAAAAAAATCAGTCTATCTTTGCCCGGGCCACATTGCTGCAAAACGCTTTTCGTAAATTATTAATACACTGGAAATTGCGTGTAAATTAAGATTTACGATCTCAAAAAACACACAGAAACACAAACTCTTATTAATTTACTCTTACCTTCTCTCGTTTAGCATGTGTTTTCTCTTCAAAGGGAAAATGTTTTTTTTTTTTTTGCCTGAAAGCGATACTGTGAAAGGTAGCTGAGCCAAGCCTAAAATCATCTCACATGTAAAACCCTATCCTTTCGCTTGGCCGGTGCCGCACTGGGCGGCAAGCGCCCTTACAGTGTCGGATACCAAAAAAAATAATAATTTTATATTTGTAAGTCACCAACAATTTTTCCACTGGTACGCATTTTACGTAATGCCGATTTTCTCGAATAAAAACATTTTATACGTAATATTTTTTTGAATAATTTGATGTCAAATATAAATTTTTCCAGTTTTGCTGCAGCCAAATAAACTAATACTAACTGAGATGTACGAATAAAAAAATTTACAAAGCAAACTAATGCCGTGTGTTACAACGTGTCACAAATGTAATCACCAGATAACAGAACATATATATATAAAAAAGTTAGATATAAAAAAAATATCACTTAATTTTTTGACGTGACAACGTCTTAAATTAGGTTGCGGCTGGGAGTCACTTATGAAAAAGTGTAACGCTCGGNATATAAAAAAGTTAGATATAAAAAAAATATTATTTAATTTTTTTATACAACATTTATTTGGTAATAACATACACCAAGCTGTAGTCCACTGCTACGTTGTAAATTGTTTCATTTGTAATTCTTAGTTAGTGTTTATTATAATGGCTGCAGCAAAACATAAATAATAGGGATTTGACATCAAACGAATTAAAAAATGTAAAGAGAAAGACATTTTTATTCGAGGAATATGTCGTCTCATGCAATGCGTACAAGCTGAAAAATGTTTGATACAATTATAAAATATTAAAATTTTTGGTATCAAACGCTTTTAGGAGTGGGGTCCCGCCTACCTGGAGCTATCTCCCGCGTCTGTGGTCGAGATGCGCTGGAGGGATAAGAGCTACACTAGCGCCAGGCAACAGGCGGACGGCGGCCGAACCTGTATCGCTGAGGGCGGTGGACCGTCGAAACATATCTTACATTAACTCGCTCAATATAGTCGAAAATAAAAGTTACGAAAATAAAAGTTATTTGTTCTCCAAAAGACAGTTTGGTTTTTGCACGAGCACACGTGCGTGCATATTTTTTTCCGCTTTTAAAAGAATTTCGTAAGAAGCAAANTCTGTGGTCGAGATGCGCTGGAGGGATAAGAGCTACACTAGCGCCAGGCAACAGGCGGACGGCGGCCGAACCTGTAGCGCTGAGGGCGGGGGACCGTCGAAACATATCTTACATTAACTCGCTCAATATAGTCGAAAATAAAAGTTACGAAAATAAAAGTTATTTGTTCTCCAAAATACAGTTTGGTTTTTGCACGAGCACACGTGCGTGCATATTTTTTTCCGCTTTTAAAAGAATTTCGTAAGAAGCAAANTACAGTTTGGTTTTTGCACGAGCACACGTGCGTGCATATTTTTTTCCGCTTTTAAAAGAATTTCGTAAGAAGCAAAAATGAAAATCACAAGTGTTTCAAAATTAAAAACTAAACCTTTAAACCAATTTAATATAATTATTAAATGAGAAGTAATTAAAATATCTGCATAAAAAAGGAAGTCTAAATTTTTGTTCTCAACTTTTTCGAACAGTTATTAAATGCGTTCTTATACGTTTATTTTCTTTCTGAGACAAAAAATTATGTACTGTGGAGTGAGGAGGAGGGGGGGGGGTCGGGTGAGTCTTGAGACGATGGTCTTGAGAGACGATGAGGGTGAAGTGAGGTAGTATGGAGCACTGTTGGAATGCAAGGATGGAGAGAACAGGGGATCCCCGAGAAAACCCACCGACCACCGGCATCGTCCAGCACGGGATCGCGAATCAACCCCGTTTCGCATTGGTGGGAGGCAAGTAGTCTGACCATTACACCACCGCGACCCCTAAATATGTATTGTGAATTTCAGATTTTGTTTTTCTAAACCACGATACAAATGTTTTAAAAGCTTCCGGAACCCACTAGAAATTATTCGCTGACCCCTGGCCTTCACTGTTCAAGCTCGGTTCCGCCTCTTTTGCAGAAATTATTCGCTTTCGAGTCATTTTTTCAGTTTCATGGTAATTATTGACAACGTTAAATTATAGACAACTGTTATATTACAATTTGTTATATATTTTTGTATTCACTTTCCACTGTGTGTTATTTGCTAGTTGTAAGAAGTCAGGAACATATTTATATTGTATCAATACGTTTCTGAACAACCAGCAAACAACACATAATATAATAAAAATTAGACGCAAAAACACTGACAAACTCGCAAAATGTAATATTTGTATAACCAAACATTTTCAANTAATATAATAAAAATTAGACGCAAAAACACTGACAAACTCGCAAAATGTAATATTTGTATAACCAAACATTTTCAACAGTCTATATGAAACTTAAATTACGACAATAAAACGAATAATTTCTGTGTGATAGGCGGAGTCGGGCATTAAGCGCAAGGAAAAAACTCACATAAAGAAAATTAAAGACTCTTTCTATTTTAAACTCGAAGAACAGAAANTAATATAATAAAAATTAGACGCAAAAACACTGACAAACTCGCAAAATGTAATATTTGTATAACCAAACATTTTCAATAGTCTATATGAAACTTAAATTACGACAATAAAACGAATAATTTCTGTGTGATAGGCGGAGTCAGGCATTAAGCGCAAGGAAAAAACTCACATAAAGAAAATTAAAGACTCTTTCTATTTTAAACTCGAAGAACAGAAAACAAATTAGGAAAGTAACGGAGTCTGAATTTGCGTGCAGCGTTCTTGTCTTATCACGTGCACCTATGGGGCTTTAAGCGGCCACGCCGTTATCAAACTGGCGGAAAGTGTATGGCAAGGTACAGTGCACTTACCATAACAGATTACGGAGACAGGTGCTGCGCTGCTATTAGGAAGCGGTCCAGCCAGCATGAGTCACGACGCGTGTTGCTTGCTTACAGCTGAGAGTACAGGTCCTCTCCCCATGCTACCGGCCCACTTAACTTAATCATATTTGCACATAATTTCTTGGCGTTTCTGTGTTACTTTTCATTGCATGTGCTATATCACTGAATTCCTCTTTGCACGTACTTTCAGATGATGTTGAAATAAATGAATGTTTCCAGACGACAAATCATATGTGATTTAATTATTTCTGTCCATACCGGTGTTACGAAAAGTCACTTTGAGGCAAATTACTTGCCCCCGTACGTTATTTAATTTAGCAAAAATAGCATTTCGTGATCTGCAACCGTTCCGGAAACTTTGGGGGTATCCACGTTAGGCGGACCATCCTGTGCATACCTACAAACATATATGCATACGTTTGTACATTCATACATAAATGCTTACATACTCCCACAACTAACTAAAGTACTATTTAACTGGTAGAAATTCAAGCTTTCAATGANTCATACATAAATGCTTACATACTCCCACAACTAACTAAAGTACTATTTAACTGGTAGAAATTCAAGCTTTCAATGAATTACTTTTTGCCTCGTCTTTTTCTATAAAGCCATCAACCACAAAGCAACATACATATTTCCTGCCAAGCCTTCCGTCTCTTATCCCTGTTTTCGTACTGTTCGTTCTACACATCCCATGTACAGGGCAACGACTCCACTGCTGTTATTAACAATTGCGTGTCGATATGCACAGTTGTAAAACACGTGCACGCACTCCGAGGATATTACAGCGACTGTACAGCAAGTGCAGTAGTGTTCCGCGCCAGACGTTCCACACCATATGCAAGTAGTTACTTTATCCAACGGAAACAATGCGAGGCGTACGGGCTGCGCGGATGGCTCCTACGCGTGCCAACGATACGCGCACATCTGAACAGCCGCGCTTGCCTCTGGGTAATCCTCTCCACGCGCGGGTCGCGGAGCGCGGACAATCCGCGTCCATGTGTAACGGCCCTTGAGGGTTTAGTTAGGAGTGTTGTGAAGCCGCAGGCTTATTGACGGCAGAACAAACGAGCAAATCAGAACTGGAGCAGTGAAGGACGTTGGAAAGTGTTTTTTGGGCGAGGAGCGCGGACGTTCCCAGGACGGGAGACTTCCTGCCTCTCCGGGCGACCTTCACCCCACGNAGTGTTTTTTGGGCGAGGAGCGCGGACGTTCCCAGGACGGGAGACTTCCTGCCTCTCCGGGCGACCTTCACCCCACGCAGGCATCCGGAGTGGAGTGGCCGCTGGACCGTGTCCGGGTGTTCGCAACACGACACCTGCGCCGCGGGGTGGCTGGCGCAACGTCCTCCGCCTCGCCCCACATTCACCGCGCCCTGCCACTCACCAATCACTGACTCCTCGGCGACCTCCACACATTAACACTTCCAGTGCGGTACACATTTATATACTATTCGCGGTAAAATTAACATTTTTCAAAGTCCTGCTTAAGATCTACTTTTAGAACCTTGCGTATTCTTCCCCCTTATGTAAGGTTAACATTGCCATGGGCCTCATCACTTTATTAATGCGTAGGTCAAGAGAAACTGTGGAATTCTTGGAAAAGTAAATATTTTACAATTATGTTCATTTTTACAATTTNATGCGTAGGTCAAGAGAAACTGTGGAATTATTGGAAAAGTAAATATTTTACAATTATGTTCATTTTTACAATTTGATGCATTAAAAAACCGGAAAGGGGAAGAATTAATTTAAGTTACCACAAATAGTTACCTAACACTTTTTATCTGACGTTAAGATATGGAACTACTTCGCATCAATCGTAACCTACTTTACTGGGTTTAGTTGAGAGATTTTGACGGCCCTTAACGACGAGGTCTTGAGAGCCGATAACTTTACTGGGCGCGTGCCACTCAGTGCGCCCGTTGAAATATAAGCAGATAGGGGCAGTTACTTATTTTTAGGGTTGATTTGAAAAGTGCCCACTTTATCGTGAACAGCCTTTACTGACAATTAACCAAGCTTAGACTTGAGTCGCCAATATTCCTGACTGCATGACTGTCGGTGGCAGGACATCGTATGGCTGCCCCTTCTGTCTCTAGAAGGATGCTGGCAATGTCATCGCAGTTGGCTTCTTCGTCGACACCTCCGCCATCGCCGAGGTGCGGCAAGCTGTAAGCTTGACAGCACACCATGCAGGATTCCCTGGCTCGAGCACTAGAGGTGGAATTAGCAAGACAGGCAACCGTGCCCCAACGTTCAGTGCCTCAAAAACCATGCACTTGAAATTATTTTTCAGGGATATCCCATTTCCCCAGCCCTTGCATTTCGGAGCTACTCCATACTCACCTCACTTCACCATCTTATTCTCTCCACTCCAAGACAACATAGCTTATATCCAATAGTGCACGATACATTTTAAAGGCTAATGCGTACCGTGTACATGAACACATTTGCAACAGATTTTAAACTGAAAAATTGATAGGAAAGAAAGTCGATAAAATCTCGAAGTCGAGCCAAGCCACCCTGGTGCCAGACTTCTTGGAATTTTGCACCCCCCCCCCTCCTTTTATCATTCTCCACACTCCTCCCTAACTTTTGATGGGCCTGTAATTAGTGAGGACATCCGAGTTTTATAGTTTTCGATCACACAAGGTACTTATTTATTAAATGGTGGCCATTTTAATATTTAGGGCGCTATGTCATATCTCGGGAAACATTTTACCAATTTAAACAAAATTTGGTATGTTAACAGTGCTTCATGTAAGCTTTCAAATAGAAAATAATATTGTTTGTCCGCCATTTTGGAATAAAGCAGTATCTGAAAAATAAATCTTCTCCACCATACCATACCATACTCAACTTATTCCCGCCATATTTAGCATGTAAGTAATACTATAGAAGGCAATTTAAACATATGTAATATAAATATTAAGATACTTGTTAAAAATATGGTGGCCATTTAAATACTTTAGGATTATATTTGCTATATTTAGTATATCGTTGGACCTATTACGACCAAACTTGGTTTGCTGAAAGTATCTTTTACAAGAATAAAATGTGCAAATCTGTGGCATCTCTTTCCTGCTATTTCATTAGATGTAGTTACATGAAAATATAAAGCTTTCATTTCATATTTCTGGAAACAATCAACCGATTCCTACCAAATCTTGTAGACGAGCAATATAATGTTAGGGCATGTAAACTTATGGGTTTTAAGAAATTTAGACACTTATCTTCAAAATGGCGGTATTGTAGGTATTTTAGCTTTGTATGCTATATCTACGGAACCATGTAACATATTTAAACTGAACAGTGTATTCTGGCAGCAAATATTACAACCATAAAATGTGCACATGCATAACTTCTATTGTGATCCCTTTTGTAAGATACCACCACATAAATAAATACATTTTATGTGATACCTTGGGAAATAATCAAACGATTTCCACCAAACTTCGCAAACAGGTATGATGGGATGTAGTATGAAACTAGTCTATGGACAGCCGTGGCCTTGGTTACTGCACACTCTATTAAAAGTTTTCGTACATCCACGGAAGTTATTACGAAAATTCTATGTCTAAAAACGGAAACGCTCTTTGTAATGACTTTAAACAGAACTGAGCGCCGTACATACAAAATACGGAACCTCTCCGTATTTCCAACATTGACACTAGCAGCATGTCATTCTTTTACAATTCTGAAATTTTATTCACCTATAATTAATACATACGAATCCATATTTTAGTGTAGTACCATTTTATTTAACAAATAATCACTTTAACTATGATAAAAACAAAATCGCTATAAGGTGTATGTTTTTAATGAACTAATATATTTTTCGCGCACTCATATTCGGGTTTCTAAGCCGGAAAAATTTCAGCCGTTTTGCTCTAAAACTGCAGTCATGAAATTTGGAGAGTTTTATGATATTATGCTTACTTTAATTTTTTGATGTGATACAGGCCAAACCACTATCTTATTTATGATAATTAGACCACACGTTATATTATCACTTCTCTGTTGCTGTTCTCATGTTGCTGCTTTCACAGGCTTATCTTGACGAATAGGCGTATATTATAACCTAGTCATGCTTACTTCCAACTTTTCTGAATCCTTGCTAAAGTTCTACTTCCAGGATATTCCTCCGCCTCGTGCAAGCAAAGCTTAACCAAATCTAAAAAATTACACCAAAAGGACAACGCACCGCATTCATGTGAACTCATTTCAATAATATTTTAAACCAGAACTATTTCTTACTTGGCATTACCAACAGACATATTTTCACACTGGTTTAATTCATATTACTTATATTAAAAATATTATAGTATATAGTAACAGTATAAGTAAAGATTCAATTTAATAAAAAAATATGATACTTTAATGTTACCGGAAGTAAAAAAACGCTTGTGAAACGTGACATATTTAGGTAAAAATCAAACACGTCATACGTGGGGTGATATTTTCAAATTTGTATTCAAAATTTGTGAAGTTACTGCGAATAGACTAATCTTGATATTTCATCGTTAAGTAGGCATTATTATACATGGCGACATGGTTGGTGGATTCACACGTTCACTGATCACATTGACCAGACAACGAGCTGAGCGTGTTCCAGCGGCGGCTACCCACGCTTCACCAGATTCCCCGCGTTATCTGCGCGGCCATATTCCCAAGCTCGGTTTGGCTTCCAATCAGCTACCAGCAAGCTAGTCTCCATTGTTTTCAAAACAAGCGTCACTTATAGATACGTCGAGATTTCGCAATGATACTTTTCTTTTTCATTTATTTTACACGTGTATATATTTTTTCGTTGCACGTCACAAAGACACTATTTCCTTCACGTGATTTATGAACCTTAACCGTGAAACATCACCTTCGATAGGAGTCATTTCGGTCGCCTTGGATGCCACGCGCCAAATTATGGGAAACATCAGCGTAGTCTGAGCTGAAAAAGAAGCACTTCGATTGGCTGTTGATGCTATCTTCTCTGTTTGCTCGACGTGATCTCAGAAAGTGTGAATCAGCCTTTATTTTATGTGGACGCAGTATTGTACAATTTAAAAAAAAAAAAAGTTCAGTTATTTAGGCGGGAAATTAACTTTTAAAAGTTCAAGTACAATTTACATAAAATGTATACGTTCAAAATTTTCTTAATGAGTTATTTAATTCATTAAAAGCTCTTTGGCGAAAAATACAAATCTCACTAGAATGGCGAAGGTGAAACCAACTACACATATCTTTACAAAGAAAATTTAAAACTTACTATTTTCGCACTCTGTGTAAACTAAAAATTACAGAAATGTAGCTGTGCACCGATGCCAAATGAGTGTTTAGGCAAACGTACAGCCCTAAATTGTTATCTGTTAATGGATACCGAATTTGAGATGAACATCTCCGTAATGCTTCTCTGATAACAGGCCGATTTTGCAGGTGAAAATGTCACTATCACTCGTTCTACATCAGCACTTGAAGGTACTCCAATATCAGTTTTTGGGAACAACTTTTCAGAATTTGAAGCAAGAGGTACCTATAAATTTATCTTATTCCAGTCTCACTAGGGTTGTCTAGTGACTAGCGACTGAAAAAGTAACCACGATTTGTTTGCTCTCGACACGCACAATTACAGATCGCCAAATAATAGGCAAGGCAATTGAGAACATAAAAAAATGTAATATGAGAATAATAATATTGGATAAATAACAGATTTTAAAAGATAAGTTCTAGTTCCTGTTGTAAAAACGAGAGAGTTCCTTGAAAAGTTCAAAAATTATGAACGAGTTTGTGTAAACTTGTTTATTTTAAAGATTCACTGCACAACACTGTGTGGAACTGATGAAGCATGACTCAAAACACGTTGTGAAATTGTTAACAAAAATAAACCCGTTAACAATCAAGTTCCTTTCTTCTTTTATAAAACAAAATAAACTCCATTTTCATTGCCACTAATTTTAAACATTATGTTTTCAACACGACGCCCTATATCGACAGTCCGCGTTTACAATTATTTACAAGCAGTAACGGGCAGGGATTTTTTAAAATGTTGCTTACGAAAATGCTTAATAACCCGTGAGCAGCAGGTACACCAGGAGTTACCGGCTTCGCGCAGGTGAGAAAGGGAGGTCGCCCTGCACATGAATACGCATTATTGTGGAAGCGTGTTTACTCCTCAAAGGTCGAGCCCAAGGTTGCGACAGCGATGAGAGTTGAACGGTAACATAACAGGTTTTTCAGAAGCGATACACTTATAAAATAGGTCGCAAAATGACCACGTTTTATGCAACCGCGTTCAGCGAAACTGCATACTAAAAAGGCAGTTCCGTACGTGTCTATACAAATGTCGTTTCCCCACGCTTTGAAAAATAATTTCAGAGGTAATTCCATATACTTGTTNGATATGTAGACCAAAGTGTTATTGAAGGCATCGTTTCCCCACGCTTTGAAAAATAATTTCAGAGGTAATTCCATATACTTGTTATTTTTAACTGTTCAATACTTTTTGGGAGGTGTCTGTTTATGCGAATAGCATTTAAGAAATTTGTCTACAGCGAATACTAGTTTTCGTTTTCTATTTTCTGTTGTGGTCTCTAATGTGTATTTTTTTAATGTTGTAAAGGGCTAATACGAGTGTTAGAATAATTTTTAGCTCTGAAACTTTTGGTGCAGGTAACTCAAAATGGCACAGATACATGCAGCATAACTTTCTCCTTATTATTACACCATAAAATGATAGGGTCATCACTTAAAGCTCTCTATATGAGGTGAGTCGACGAAAGAAAGGCTGCACGTCAGTTCAGTTCTTTGTGTGTAAAGGCGACCAGACATTCGATGAGCATACCAAGGTCGTCCTTAGCGCTCCCATGCTGCTAGGCCGCAGAAATGTAAAACACATCTAGCCAGACGGTACCCTTAAAGTAATTAGACCTGAAGTTTCAGGAATTCTTCAAAGATTTCCAGGTACCGCTGATTTCAGTATGCCGACGTTTCAAAAGCATGTTAACTTTGCTTGTTAACTCTCTTACTCTATACCGCTAGATTGATCCGCGGGCACCTTTATACACCGAAGCAAATAAGAAATCAAGCCTTTATACATGACACAAACCCGAGTCATATCGGCGATTCAAACTCAGGACCCGTCTCGCCGTGAGCTCTTACTCGAAATATAACCGCGCAACGGAAGACGGGTTACGACAGCGGTATCTGCTCATGATCCAGCGCTGTGAGTCAGGAGTTATGTTACTCAACACCATAAAGAAGGAATGTATCGAAAATAAGTATGTAAACCGGAAGCGATTGACAGCATGTAAGTGGTCGTTAAGTTTTATCTGGCAGTTCTGTTGCAAAATAATAAATAAGTTACTTTGCGTACTTGGAAAAGGTGTTGGTGATTAGAACTCAGATCTTTGAATAAATTAATGTTTCCAACTGACAGTCACGCGTACAGAAAATTATGGGACTAATTTAGTTTTTTTTTGCCTTATCTAATTCCCCCGTCTAAATTATAAAATATATGTATTTAAGAGTAATGAAGTCATAGATTTGAAAATTAAAATTGTTTGGAAATGCCATAAACGTTTTATTACTGTGTAATAGTAAATACGAAGCAGATATACAGAAGGGAGGAGTGTACTAATTTGTTAGTAACCCATTCTGTTATATCATGTAGGCCTACTCCAAACTTAATTAAATATACACATAAAGGAAAAGAAAACTTATAAGAAGAAATGGATTTTTAAAAAATGTATTAATACGAAAATTAAGCATCTAACCGTTCAGTTATGTCGGTTTTCTTTTCGTTGGGCTCATGCCCATATATTTTGGTTAACAAAAGATAAAAAAACACGTCTACCAAACCCAAACGTTTCTGCTTTTTTTAACGCAACTCTCTCTCTCTCTCTCTTTCTCTCTCTCTCTCTATATATATATATATGTATATATATAAATATATATAGATTAATATAGGAATGTCTGTTTTTTTTATGAATTTAACGTTCTTCTTTCGTTTCAAATTAATTCTTGATACAGTCTGTTGAACGTGTTGATAAGAAACGACGTCATATGACCGGACATAAGCAGGTTGAAATAAAAAATCTTCCAATATTAAGGACATGAATTTTAAAACCTCCGGTTTCTGCTGGGTCAAAGAGCGGTTTCTGATGTTTCCATTGCCAAAATGTTTACAGTAACGGCTCTGCATCCTGGTCTATTAATAGAGATNAAAGAGCGGTTTCTGATGTTTCCATTGCCAAAATGTTTACAGTAACGGCTCTGCATCCTGGTCTATTAATAGAGATGATCAATATGGCGCCCACTAATGGTGGGTCAAACAGATCAACCTGTTACTTTGTACCTGGTACCCACTTGTATCACGTACTGTAAATGAGTATACTGCCGAAATATCAAATGCATTTTGTGTCAGTTTAACATCCGCCAGTGTGTTGCGTCTGATGTTCCGTGTAATAATGATACAATAAAATTTTTATTGTATTACAAATGTGCGGTTAAGATGGAATCCCATTTCTAGGTTTAGATTTGGAGACTGCACAGTTAAGTAATTCAGTTTTTAAAAAAGGTAAATTTATAATTAAGTTTTTGTGTAAACGATTTACATATAGCAAGTTCATTATCTCCTCTGAAACAATTTCGCGCAAATGAAGTAATTTATCATGCTCTTGTTCTTATCCATACTTTATTTCATTGTAACACATGCCACACGGTACACTAACTCAAAACACGTACTTGTTAAAGCGTACTCTATAACGCGCGTACCTGATAAAACGCATACCTGATACCGTATACATGACAACATGCACGAACAAGACTACTTGAGAGACTGGCGAAGTGGCGAAGCACTCGGGAATTCCTGTATGTGATACCGAAAGTATCAGATAGTTCGTATCAGATACAAATGTCTATATGTATAAGTTTGGAACATGTACATAAATAGCTGGAACGACCTATCTCTAGCGCCCACCAACTTTGTTCAAACATTGTAACGGCGAAGCATGTTCTGGCACACTCGCTCAACAACTAGTCGTGCGTGTTCAATTTTGTATGCCACCGATGCAATAGCTATTCGACCCAACGAGAGAAGTTCGGTTTTTTGTATCTTTTGTATTTTTAATGATTACTTCATATTTTATTTTTGCTTAATGTGTGTTACGTTATGGTTCCGCCAAAAAACATTATCTACCCAGTTCTTTTTACAAGCCCTGGATGGCAGTTTGTAGTTGGAATTTCGAAAAATGTTGTTTTTACAAAATATGTATTACAATTTAGCTACAAGCCCTGGTTATCTTTTATACGATTGGAGTGGAGAGATTTGGGCGGCTCTTAACAGCNAAAGAGCGGTTTCTGATGTTTCCATTGCCAAAATGTTTACAGTAACGGCTCTGCATCCTGGTCTATTAATAGAGATTATCAATATGGCGCCCACTAATGGTGGGTCAAACAGATCAACCTGTTACTTTGTATCTGGTACCCACTTGTATCACGTACTGTAAATGAGTATACTGCCGAAATATCAAATGCATTTAGTGTCAGTTTAACATCCGCCAGTGTGTTGCGTCTGATGTTCCGTGTAATAATGATACAATAAAAATTTTATTGTATTACAAATGTGCGGTTAAGATGGAATCCCATTTCTAGGTTTAGATTTGGAGACTGCACAGTTAAGTAATTCAGTTTTTAAAAAAGGTAAATTTATAATTAAGTTTTTGTGTAAACGATTTACATATAGCAAGTTCATTATCTCCTCTGAAACAATTTCGCGCAAATGAAGTAATTTATCATGCTCTTGTTCTTATCCATACTTTATTTCATTGTAGCACATGCCACACGGTACACTAACTCAAAACACGTACTTGTTAAAGCGTACTCTATAACGCGCGTACCTGATGAAACGCATACCTGATACCGTATACATGACAACATGCACGAACAAGACTACTTGAGAGACTGGCGAAGTGGCGAAGCACTCGGGAATTCCTGTATCTGATACCGAAAGTATCAGATAGTTCGTATCAGATACAAATGTCTATAGGTATAAGTTTGGAACATGTACATAAATAGCTGGAACGACCTATCTCTAGCGCCCACCAACTTTGTTCAAACATTGTAACGGCGAAGCATGTTCTGGCACACTCGCTCAACAACAAGTCGTGCGTGTTCAATTTTGTATGCCACCGATGCAATAGCTATTCGACCCAACGAGAGAAGTTCGGTTTTTTGTATCTTTTGTATTTTTAATGATTACTTCATCTTTTATTTTTGCTTAATGTGTGGTACGGTATGGTTCCGCCAAAAAACATTATCTACCCAGTTCTTTTTACAAGCCCTGGATGGCAGTTTGTAGTTGGAATTTCGAAAAATGTTGTTTTTACAAAATATATATTACAATTTAGCTACAAGCCCTGGTTATCTTTTATACGATTGGAGTGGAGAGATTTGGGCGGCTCTTAACAGCGATGTCTTGAGACCCGATGAGGGTGAAACGAGGTGAGTTTGGAGCAGCGCCGGAATAAAGAGCGGGGGAAACGGTAGATCCTCGAGAAAGCCCGCCGACCAGCGGCATCGTCGAAAGTCCGGGAGCGACACGGCCGGGAATCGAACCCGGTTCGCTTAAGCGGAAGGCGAGTAGTCTAACCACTACACCATCGCAACTCCTGTGTATAAGAATTTCGGAAAATTTTGATTATACGAAATGTAAGTTACAGTCTGTCTACAAGCCCTAATAGTTTGTAGGCCTAATAATAATTAATAAAAACCTTGTTAATACATTGTTATGATACTATTTAGAAGTAATTAGTTGTGAAAAACCTTGATTTAGATATATTGCAATATATGAGTTATTCTCAGAGCGTGTGTCATGTTTACTAGAGAAGCATNTGAAAAACCTTGATTTAGATATATTGCAATATATGAGTTATTCTCAGAGCGTGTGTCATGTTTACTAGAGAAGCATTGATTATTTGTACAGATTTTATAATTGGAAACATTGGAAATAGGCAGTTGTCATTACAAGAGTTCACAATTGCTAAATTTTAAAGCCAGGTGTTTGTAGTGAATATTTCAGAGGTGAAAAAAAAAACAAGTTAATGATAGACATATTTTAACGTTTCAGTAGAATTAGAAAGCCGAAATTCTGTTCTCCTTTTTTATTGACTCGTTCTTCTTCTACAACAAAAGTGTACTATATCTCTCTCGATTTCTCACAACAAATAAACACATATATCATTCGATCAACAGTATCGATGATTAATATTTAAAACATCTTGCAGCAATTAGAGATGAACTGATTTTGTCACAATTTAATTCCTTTCAATCACCCACACGTACATTCTTGACAGTAGTGGCAGTATTTTTATATGAAAAAAACTTTTGCATCACACTACTGTTGTTACTTGCACTCTGATTGGCTGTAATCTGATCACGCCACACTACTCATCCAATCAACAATGGCGAGACGAGAGCCAATCTTTAATTTCACGTGCTTTACAAATTCTANTCATCTGACCACGCCACACTACTCATCCAATCAACAATGGCGAAACGAGAGCCAATCTTTAATTTCACGTGCTTTACAAATTCTACTACTTATTATTCTCTAAGGACCAAAAAAACAATAACCTGTAAATCATTACAAAAAAATTAATGCAATACTTTATACCCTCTAGGACAAAATGAGTAATAACAATGACAATAGTAATAACCTAAAAGTTACCTCTGACATAACTAAACTACAGTGCACTTCTTTTAAATCATATACTACATCTTAATTTGAAAATTATCTTATGTAATCGTCACCACAACCAAATAATCTGTAACCAAAGACAAATATAATACCTGGAAAACTGCAACGTTACAANCTAAACTACAGTGCACTTCTTTTAAATCATATACTACATATTAATTTGAAAATTATGTTATGTAATCGTCACCACAACCAAATAATCTGTAACCAAAGACAAATATAATACCTGGAAAACTGCAACGTTACAATATGACTAGAAAATGACAATATTGAATTATAAGTAAGTTATATATATTACACAAATAGGCTTGTATTTTAATCGATGATCAACGGGGCGGAAATTACAGAGCGAGTCAGTACTCTTCCTCTTGAGAAAACTATAAGTTATTGCGTAAGTGTTACACAGAGGTAGTTCCTCTATAGGTTCAATTATATATAGTATAGATGGCATATTACGTAACGTACCACTGTTGCTACCGTGTTACATGTTGAAATCGAGATATTGACCTGATCTCGTGTTTTGTGGTTTGTTCGGCAGAGTTTTGCCATTTGGTGTAACACGATCGACTGCTGCGGTGGTAGATATATTCAGTGTGCCATAATCACGAAATATACCAACTCGTTCACTCAAAGTAGAGAATTCACAACGTAAATGCGTATGGACGTTATGTGTAATTTATCTACGTAGTAATGGAATACACTGATTACAAATATGTTAGGACTGTGTTTAATTTGGATGAAATAATCAGTATAACGTTATAGATATAGTATGTTTACACTCCCTCTCGTGGCAATTATAAACACGGTCGTCGGTTACTAAACAGAGTATTAATTCACCTGTTTAAACTAATACCGTCCCAAACAATAAGTAGAATACAATTTTGATAACTCACAATTTTATTTGAGCGTTGCTAGAGACATGCAAGATGGCGCAATTAATTGTCGAGTGATAAACTTGAAAGAGCGGTTATTATAACTGATATTCATAACACATTGCCTAATTTCGTTAAATACAAAATATATATTGTTTGTATTATTATTTATTTAATCTCAATTTTCTGAAAAAACCGTAATATTGGCCATTTATTCCACAACATGAAGATATTGCCACATTTGAAATGTGTGTCTGCAAATACAGTAAAACGTTTGTGTGTGTGGGTTGGATTTGAGATCTGTTTGCTAAAGAGAATGATATCTCTTGACACATTGATAGCAAACCCACAGATAACTGAAGGACAGTTTTGGCCTTCAAAAAGACAGGATAATAAATTTATGCGCACATAATAGGGCACGGAACGCTTCAGGATGATATATATTATTACATTAGGTAAATATTTCTCTAGAATTGAAAATATGTAATAATGCTACTGTTAGCAAGACAATTATGCATTTAACTGTATATATATGCATTGGCCGCAGTGGCTAGAATACTGAATACCATTGCTAAACCTCAAAATTTCGTTTATTTATTTTCGATTTTTTGAGATCGTAAACCAGAGCATTTTCCCTTATTTAAACTTACTGATTTGCATGTTTCGTGTTTTGTGTAATATTTTTGCCAGATGTTGCTTTTAAGAACCACGTGACTTTTGATTTAACTTTTAATTGAGTGCAAGTCTCCGTTTGTTACCACTCGTAATATTTTTCGGATATATATTTTCTCAAAAACTCTAACAATCTGTTTTGCTTCTACTGTAAAAATTATTATAGGAAAACGAAATACATTACATATTCTCCGTGTAGGTATAAGTATGGTGAATGTTTTGGAAATCATTATGACGCATTAACATCTTCATAGTTTATCATTCACAGCTGCAAAACACTTCTGTGTAAGAGATAACCGAACGACAAAACTCTTAGAATGACAGTACGTTAAAAAATATACACGGGAGAGCAAAAAAAAACTGGTATAGGCGTGCGAATGCTAATAACAGAGGTATGGAACCAATCAGAGTAACGCGATGTGGTCGTCAGAGCCTATATAAGAAAACAACCGCCTGGCAAAGTTGCTAGGTCGGTTACTTCTGCTACAACGGCAGGTTATCAAGATTTAAGTGAGTTTGAACGTGGTGTTATAGTCGGCGCACGAGAGATGGGACATGGATCTCCGAATGTGCCGTGAATATCGGGAATCCGGTAAAACTTCACATCTTCGACATCACTGCGATCAGAAAAAGATCGTGAACGAACGAGACAAACGACGACTGACGAGAATCATTAAACTTGACAGACGTGCAACCCTTTCTCAAATTGTCGCAGATTTAAATACTGAGGCATCAACAAGTGCCAGCGTGCGAACTATTCAACGGACCATCATTGATATGGGCTTTCAGAGCCGAAGGCAAACTCATGCACCGTTGTTGACTGCCCGACACAAAGCTTTACGCTTCGCCTGGGCCTGCCAACACCGCAATTGGACTGTTGATGACTGGAAACAGGTTGCCTGGTCTGACGAGTCTCATTTCCAATTGTATCGGGCGGATGGACGTGTATGGATATGGAGACATCCTCATGAATCCATAGACCGTACATGTCAACAGGGGACTGTTCAAGCTGGTGGAGGCTCTGTCATAGTATGGGACGTGTGCAGCTGGCGTGAAATGGGACCCCTGATACGTCTAGATACGACTCTGAAAGGTGACAGATACGTAAGCATCCTGTCCTATCACCTGCACCCATTCATGTCCATTGTGCATTCCGACGGACGTGGACAATTCCAGCAGGACAATGCGACACCCCACACGTCGAGAGTTGCTACCGAGCGGCTCCAGGAACACTTTTCTGACTTAAGACACTTCCATTGGCAACCTAAATCACCAGACATGAACATTATTGAGCATATCTTGGATGCCTTGCAACGTGCTGTTCAGAAGAGATCTCCGCCGCCACGCACTCCTATGGATTTGTGGACTGCCCTGCAGGATTAATGGTGTGAATTGCCTCCTGCATACTTTCAGACATTAGTCGAGTCCATGCCACGTCGTCTTGTGGCACTTCTGCGTGCTAGCGGGGGTCCTACACGATATTAGGCAGGTGTACCAGTTTTTCTTGGCTCTTCAGTGTATAATACTAGTGAACAGGCCCGTTCTCGCTCGGGTGCAATAGAGTTTTACAGCGATACACTAATAAATAACTAGGTAAACACAATTCATTTGTGTGAAAAAAGGATTCTAAAATTATACTATGTTGGCCTAGGTTTTAACTTATTACGGCAACCCAAAAGGAAGTAAATATTTTTTACCCTATAGCCAAGAAGTAGGGGATTGTTTTTGGAGTGTATATGTGCAACTATCGCGTAGTTACCACACTTCCGCTTTCCAGCGTCGATCTATGAAAATCAAAACGTGAGTTTCATGAAGTTGTAGCTTTAGAAATAAGTGTACCTAGGTACTACTTTATGCACTTGGCTGAGGGATTTTAATCGACCACCAAAATTATGCAACGTTCCCAGCGGCACACATTTGGATGGGTGACCGTTTAGTGGCATAACATCTGAGAGCTTCCGGGCTTCGGAGTGCACGTTAAATATTCTTTCCCAGCTTTTATCGATTGAAAGCAGTAATTAAGCCATTTCAGAGGTCATTGGGCGTCCTGATAAACTCTGACACCAGAAGAAAAAATATATCGGTCAAGTTTCCAGCCGTTGCTGAATTAGGTTTTGTTGTTTTTTCACGGGAACCGTGCAATTTTCCTGGATAAAATGTATCCTATATTCTATTCTAGGACCTAATGTGTCTACATACCAAATTCCATTTAAATTCGTTCAGCCGTTATGGAGCTGAGTGGTAGCAGACATAAGCCTACACACAGACTTTCACATTTTTAAAATTATTGGAATTCATTCCCTTTATGTCTACAAAAAATGACGGATTATTATAAAATGATATATAGCGGCAGCGTTCTCATAATATGCTATCCATTTCCTTAAAACATGATTCCCACTAGTAGACTATTTGTGTTTTTTTAATGAATATTTAATATTTTGCATGATTTTTATTTACGTTTCAGATCTTCCAAAAACAAGACTCATTATCACCCAAAAAAATGTGGAAACACAAGGATATACAGACAATGATAACAAACCATAATTGCACATCCTTATCTTTACACCGAACAACTTGTCAGTGTTATTTATTGCCAAGGTTGTGACACCATAGAGATAATATCGCTGAGCCAAGGTTATTACACTGAGTTTTATGCACGTTTTTCAATCTGTCATGGTCATGTAAAAATCATGATAAATACAAATGGAGATGCAGAGAGGAATTGCCACTTATGTTGGGTCTGGAAGTGATATCTGTTCATCATTCAATCTCTGCCCACAGAGCTTCAATTTCTCTTACGCTCCTTCACTGCAGGCGGCAAACTATATCTCCGTACTTGGCCTGGACAGTGCAAAGAAGTACGGTTTTTTAATTTGATTTAAGTAAAAAACATCTTAGGATTAAATGACGTGCTATTTTTCATTACTACAATCTCAAAATGATATAACGTATCACATTACATGCAACTGCTAAAAAAAATGGTATTTTCAAACTGCTTTTGACAGAGAATTCAGAGATCTTTGTAGATTTGAAATGTTTAACTCAGGAATTATTCATTGTCATACTTTGTATTGAAAATTGTTTTCCTTCAGCAGACAATGGCGTGGGAATCCTGATTACAACTCCCTAAGTGGTGTTGAAAAGAACGTACCCTCTGTAAGGCAGCATTCATTTCACATTTAAAGTACTACATAGTTAGGCTTGAGACGTTGATCTAATCTTTCTGTCTTATTGAGATCAGTGGCGGATTTTACTCTTAATATGTTGATTCGCTTGATGATACTGTTCATGCCAACTATAGCGAGTTTTGTCCTGCAAGAGCCTGAGAATCTCTCGTATTATCATTGTACCGTAGCCGTCACGAGATCAATATAGTTCTCTATGAAGTTCGGCTGTATATGTTTATGATTAAAAAAACGAGAGCAAACGCAACTTGTAGGAGTTGTTGTTCGCTGGATTACAAAGCCTAACTAGATAGGGCATTATCTATCTAAGCGTAGACCTTTGTAACTGAACTTGTATATTCGACGCTGAGTGCACACAGTAAGCGCACAAGTTAACCTCTATGGGTCCCATTCCAAACTGCGCCCAGGTAGCATGCAATGGCTTGAATATTAGCTAGAATAATTTAGGGACGGTTCTATTATTCTCTTTTGTTTATCATTGTGTTTTATGAATATAGTTTGTATGCATATTTTAAGGTGGCCGCCTGCCCAGGCCGTTAACCGGTGTGCAGAGCTCCGGCAGAACACGTTTTATTCAAAAACTACTTCACGTTCGTAAGTGCAGCCTGCTTAGGAATGGCATTTAAGAAACGTTACACGTGTGTTTATCCATTTGAGGTTCTCCATTTTGCTGTAAAATCGATTTTGTCGGGAGCAAAAACGGCTAAAACAGATGTTTTCACGGCCAATTATAGGTCTTAACATCGCTGAGCAGAATTAAAAAAAAAGTATAGGCACATGCATCAACCCTTTGCCATTAGTATTGCGTAATACAATTGTATAATCACCGCTGAAAGTTTCAAGAGGCGCGTTATCGAAGGGGAGACTGCACGCCAAATCAACTACTTGCCCCTAAAGGCTACGGTGAGGCGTAGTGCGCGTTCCTGGGTCACCCTTAGCGCTCCAGCGTTTCTCGGCCTCGGACACGCAAAATGCCTTCATCCAGGCGGCCACCTTAATGCTGTATATCGACAAATCTGCTCTTGAGAGACGGAAAGGATGCCATTTAAATAATAATAATTTTAATAATAAAGAAAATTTAGTGTTGGCGGGGATGCTCTTGCCCACTATCAACGTGTATCCATATATGGTGTTTGACAGCACAAGTTACACCTAAAATCCCTTTAAGGGTCACCAGATAATTTTTTGCAACATTCATGTTGACCGCACAACTACACTGTGTGTGCGGTTTGTGCAAGTGGCTTGAATAAAAGTGCGTTCACCTTCTTGTTCACAGTTAGGTGTTCAACTTCTTGAACGAGAAGGTGACGCGTGTGTATCAGACTTTACTCTGTCTGTAAGAAAAATATGACATGCAGGAGTGTAAGTTGTAACAAGCTGTATCTTTGCCCTTTATCCAATTTTCTGAGATGACAATTACATGTGGGTTGTAACCTCTTTGCACCAGCAGAAATTTCAGGTCTTCTATTTTATATCTGATATTTCGTATATTGACATGGATGGAAGATAGCTTGTTAGTGTCATATGAGGTCTATAGAATCATTTGAAGTTTTCACATTCCAAAAAATATTATTTTAAGTAATTATCGGTTATATTATATTTGGTTTAAACTGCAACATCATGCAAAGATATTACTCTAAAACAGTGGTTCAATTAGTTTTAATTGAATTACTGTATATGGATTAGTGCATAATGCGATGTACGTTGGGTACATCATGTATAACACTCCGCCTTGTAACAAATATGGCGTGATTGTCGTAAAACGGCAAAATAATAATGTTTACAAAATACATCATAAATGTGACATGCACGCAAATGTATGTTTTACGAGGAAATATATTTTAATAATAAAACAGAAAAATTTGCTGCATAATTAATTGAAAATGGTTAACTGCATAGGCCCATGTCACCTGCACTGCACAAAAACATAAATATTGTCTTCAATGGGATATCCGCTGAAATGTGGGATTTTAGGGGGTGACATAACTAATTAGACGCAAAATTTTGCTGTGCGCTTGAACAAGCTCCAAGCGGGAAGTCATAAAATGGGGATCACTTTCTACATTTTGCGTGTGCAATTGTAAATTTTTCTAAGTTTTCTCATTTGTAATGCCACAGCTAAAACGCTTACATGCAATCATTTGTGACTGTTCTATGTAGAAGTACACTTAGCCTAAGAGGTGAAATAAATTATTGAAAATTGGAAAGTAGCGCGAGTCCTGTAAACGGCAGCCGAATTGTTTTAGAATTTTGTGAAGAACAGTGCAAGTGAACGTTCAAGTGAGAGGTGTATCGTGATCGGGAATGTAAATGTCTTAGGTGAAATATTATTTGTGCATTTATTTTATAGGTTGTCATTTAAGATTGTACATGCCTGAGAAAAAACGTACATATTTAGCCAAAATGAGATACATTCTGCGAACATTCCGTCTTCATGTTATCTCTGAGAAATTTTCAAAGTGTCAATATATAGGCCTATATTTTTTGTTTTGGTTTTAAAACGACAGAAGTATTTTTTTTACGGTACCGATCATTGAGGTTAGGTGTACATTGATCATAGCCTGTGCGTGTATCCTGAAAATACTTATAAACTACCAAGATAAAAATGAAATTCCCTTCGGGAAATAAAGTGTAACCCTAATGTCTTTGTCCTACAAACACCTATAATGCTAGAATCACATAGCAGCAAAAAATTCGTGCCACGCGATACGAAAAACTGAATTACCAATCATAAATAAGAAACGAGTGTCGCAAACACGACGAAAATCGCACGTGTGACAGGTTTTCCGATGAAACATACTTTAATTTCCGTGTCACAATGGACGAAAAACAGGGCTTGCTACTTAAAAAAAACAAAATAGTTAGATAAATTGCCTCGTGGTGGAAAATTTGCAGGTGTGGAGAAAAAAACGTTTACTGCAACATAATGAAAATAATAACATTAGCGATTTGGCGGGATACAGTACAGTGACGCCCTCTTATAACATTCTTCAAGGGACCATGAAGAATTGGCATTATAAACTGGAAAACATTATAACAGGAAAGACAAACATTCAGGTTCAAATGCCAAAATAAATACGTAAAATAAGTGTATTTGCAAAATAATTGAGGACGCAGATATACACTGAAGAGCCAAACAAACTGGTACACGCCTAATATCGTGTAGGGCTCCCCGAGCACGCAGAAGTGCCGCAAGACGACGTGGCATGGACTCGACTGATGTCTGAAGGTATGCAGGAGGCAATTCACACCATGAATCCTGCAGGGCAGCCCACAAATCCAATCTGCGCCAATTTGAGAAAGGTTTGCACGTCTGTCACGTTTAATGATTCTCGTCAGTCGCAGTTTGTCCCGTTCTTTCACGATCTTTTTCCGACTGCAGCGATGTCGAAGATGTGATGCTTTACCGGATTCCCGATATTCACGGTACACTCGTGAAATGGTCGTAAGCGAACATCCAAATGTTATCGCTACCTCGGAGATGCTATGTCCCATCTCTCGTGCGCCGACTATAAAGCAGCAGTAATTGATCTAGCTGCCGACCGCATCGCGTTACTCTGATTGGTTCCATACCTCTGTTATTTGCATACACACGCCTATATCAGTTTTNGACCGCATCGCGTTACTCTGATTGGTTCCATACCTCTGTTATTTGCATACACACGCCTATATCAGTTTTTTTGGCTCTTCAGTGTGTGCAGTTATTCATCGAATTAGTTTACACTATAATAGTTTATTCACCTGGTTGCATTTTCTTTATTAATTAAATTATATTAAAAAAACACTTCATCATATTAAACTGGGAGGTAACACATGATATGAATATAGAGAGATTAATGACCTTACAACTGAATCACTTTACTACAGTTTTATGTTCACATTACTCCAATGGTAGCGGATTGATGTATTTGTATTGATCACTCATGCTAATTTTAAAGAAGTAATGATCTTGTTTGCAACTTCAGGTAGGATGCAAATGCTATTTGCCAAGATCTTCCAGGTGTGAATAAATTTCACATAAACACGACTAAAAAATGTTACAGCAGAATACTTACAAATGTTTATGTACAGATATGACATTTTTTGTCAGAGGAAAGCGGTACAGACTGGGTACCAAGTGCTCGGCCATTGGAGACTCTGAAGATGTGACCTAATTATTTTAGCTAATCTAAATTTTTAATGAACCAAGTAAACAGTAAGTACTACTATATAAACATAAACAAAACATTCACTTAAGGAATGAAATAAGATATATGTTATGAGAAATGGTTTGGGAAATAGAAATTAATTTTTTAATAGGAAACAGTTAACACTATAAGAGGTAAAGTGAAAACATTATTTCAGGGGAAAGTTATCATTGTACTTTTGGAAAAACTTGCGTGATTAGAAAAAGCATGCATTATAAAGGGGAAAACATTATAAGAGCGTTCTACTCTATAAACATTGGCTGTATCATGTCTTCGAATTTTTCGAAAGCTATTTATTTTAATGAACTCTTATCCACAGCCTTCTAACTAGTATGTTCAATCAGCGCCTTTTAAGCGATGCTCAACAATTGCGTCGTGAGCGTAAATTTGTCGTACTAATAAAAGCAGTTACATATAAAGTGTTTTTCGTATCACGTGGTGCGAAGTTGTTGCAGCTATGTTGTTCTGGCATTAGCATACATGGTGGGTATTGTGGCCATTCTGGCATATTGTATTTATGTAGNTGTTGCAGCTATGTTGTTCTGGCATTAGCATACATGGTGGGTATTGTGGCCATTCTGGCATATTGTATTTATGTAGGCCTACACAGGTTACAATTTTGAGGCCCACATATTTAAATAAATCCAAAAGTAACAGAATACAGCTTTGAATGTAGTTACAATTAACTTAAACGTGATTGTTTGCTTCAAAAGCCGTTATATATTATTTGATGGTAATTGTGTAAAATAAGGGTTATGCAGTATTTTACCTGTGGCCAGCCTGAATGTATAGGAGTGTTTCACTTCTGCAGTATACAACAAATATACCAGGCTCATTATGATTCACTGTAGCACACAGTGACCCTGCGATCAGCACAACCGTCTCATAGGCACAGCACTGCACTGCATCAACTGCATTGTAGCAGTGGCTTTCCCGAAAAATAACACTTTTAATTGCACAAACAAAAAAAATTTCTTCATTCCGCAAATGTTTAGCGGTCTAACATGTTTACATTTCATAGAAAAGGAAACCTAAATGATTATATTTTTTATGTTTAAAAACAATCAGGCATACAATTAATAAAGGAAAACAACAATTAAAACTATATATGATGTTTTCTAAACGTTACATGCATTTATGCGCGTGCTGTACTTACTAAACATTTTGTTTAAATTCATTGTTGAATGGTTATCTGCACTGTTATACTGAAAATACGTTAATTATTTTTCAAATAATGAAACAATAAATAACTTAAGTTTGTCTTGATTCATTAAACACAGCTCTTTGGCTATTTCTTACAAGAAATTCTAACACCCGTGCATGCNAACTTAAGTTTGTCTTGATTCATTAAACACAGCTCTTTGGCTATTTCTTACAAGAAATTCTAACACCCGTGCATGCGTAATCGCTGAAGATCATTGCTTATCTAGCCACAAAATGGCACAATACTAGAATTTTCGTTGAAATTATTCGTACAAACATTATCCCTTCACTGATAGTGTGTTTTCATTGTGTCACTAATATAGTATGAATAATTTTTAGTATTCACTCGCTAAAAACAACGCTTTATCCTTTTCTTAAATTAAATACAAACAAAACATGAGTTTCAGCTATATACATTTCTTCATTTTTATATAAAAAGTTGTTAAAACTTGCAGTGTTTTAATTATATAACTAAAGTTTTGTAATATACGTCTGTTGAGATACTGATGCATAGCAAAACACCACACTCATTAAATATAAATAATGCCAAAAATGTACCGAAATTTCATTCATGTTGTCTTTATTGGACTAAATTGTTTTTTCCAGCCACTGTCTTACATTGTTCGGTTGTGTTTTTTTTTCTGATGGCCATATAGCTGACAACTTTATATTCATATTTTGTGCCATAGTAGACATTTTCTTTACTATAAATTTTATGTATAAAAACATTGAAATATGTTTTCAAATTCACACCTTCATACTTAACATCTAATCCAATGTTGGTACAGACTACAGAGAAGCTAAATGAAGTAATAGAAGACAGGCGTAACAAGCTACTGAAGATGAATTATTGCAGACACCTGTCGTGATTATTGGACCATCACTTATACTGTCNGACAGGCGTAACAAGCTACTGAAGATGAATTATTGCAGACACCTGTCGTGATTATTGGACCATCACTTATACTGTCAGTTCTTATCATGTCACAGCTGATGGCGTAAAATTCAAAATTAAAACCCTTTGTAAGGCAGTCGATGAGTGCTACAAGCTTTTCATCGTGATGCATTTATCGTATCCTGTGGACATACTTGGGTAGTGCTGCAGAGAACTGTGTATGATATATCGACAAAGCGGGACACACAGCAATCACCCGTAATTGCCCTGCTTTGTAATCTTGGTTGCCGGTAAACAGCATTATTTTTTTCTTGTGCTATTTTTACTNAACTTAAGTTTGTCTTGATTCATTAAACACAGCTCTTTGGCTATTTCTTACAAGAAATTCTAACACCCGTGCATGCTTAATCACTGACGATCATTGCTTATCTAGCCACAAAATGGCACAATACTAGAATTTTCGTTGAAATTGTTCGTACAAACATTATCCCTTCACTGACAGTGTGTTTTCATTGTGTCACTAATATAGTATGAATAATTTTTAGTATTCACTCGCTAAAAACAACGCTTTACCCTTTTCTTAAATTAAATACAAACAAAACATGAGTTTCAGCTATATACATTTCTTCATTTTTATATAAAAATTTGTTAAATCTTGCAGTGTTTTAATTATATAACTAAAGTTTTGTAATATACGTCTGTTGAGATACTGATGCATAGCAAAACACCACACTCATTAAATATAAATAATGCCAAAAATGTACCGAAATTTCATTCATGTTGTCTTTATTGGACTAAATTGTTTTTTCCAGCCACTGTCTTACATTGTTCGGTTGTGTTTTTTTTTCTGATGGCCATATAGCTGACAACTTTATATTCATATTTTGTGCCATAGTAGACATTTTCTTTATTATAAATTTTATGTATAAAAACATTGAAATATGTTTTCGAATTCACACCTTCATACTTACCATCTAATCCAATGTTGGTACAGACTACAGATAAGCTAAATGAAGTAATAGAAAACAGGCGTAACAAGCTACTGAAGATGAATTATTGCAGACACCTGTCGTGATTATTGGACCATCACTTATACTGTCAGTTCTTATCATGTCACAGCTGATGGCGTAAAATTCAAAATTAAAACCCTTTGTAAGGCAGTCGATGAGTGCTACAAGCTTTTCATCGTGATGCATTTATCGTATCCTGTGGACATACTTGGGTAGTGCTGCAGAGAACTGTGTATGATATATCGACAAAGCGGGACACACAGCAATCACCCGTAATTGCCCTGCTTTGTAATCTTGGTTGCCGGTAAACAGCATTATTTTTTTCTTGTGCTATTTTTACTATATATGTTACAATGTACAATTGCCTCATTTATTTTCATAAATTGAAAACAGTCAAAGGTTTAGGACTACATTTAAACTTGTTTATAAACGTGAAACCTCTAGTAATTACTCGTGTGGGCAAGTTGGTTGCTTTCGCTAGTATAGCACCTTTTTTATTTAAAAATACGTTTAGTTAGAAAACATTCACATTTAGAAAATGAAGCAGCCGTGTTAAATCCAGGAAGAGAGTTATTTGAACCCATTCCTGAAGCAACTACGAACTCCGCAAATCATCACAACGATAACCACGAACTTCTGGACACTGCAGCGCAAAGTGGTCTTACGTTCAAAGCCAGTGTAAAACAAAACACGACTATTTTCCTAGCTAAACTACATGGTAATAATAATTTGACAAATAGTTCAGTTCAAAACAATAAAGTGTGTGCTATCTCTGACTTTTCAGGAATGGTTACTGGAACATTCTAAAAAAAAGTTTTCCCTTCCATAAATTCTTTATACGATACCAACGAGATAATGTCAATGTTTGAAACGTTAGGAAATCCCCTCAGTGATCTGGATACTTAGTACAAAATATTGCAGTTTCTTGTTGATAGTGGATGTTTGATTCATCCAGAAACATATACAGTTGGAAGTTCAAATCACCCTATAAATGAAGGTGGAAATTTGTCTATAGAAACTGTTGTTGTCACAGGACAATTTATTTATTTGAGTACCGTCTTACAATAATTCTTACAGCTTCCACAAGTCATGCACGAAATAGAGTTGTATATTGCATCAGCAAAGAAATTTACATGCATTTCAAATTTTGTTCAGGGCAAGCTTTGGAAAGATATGGAAGGATCGCGTCCTAACGATACTGTTTGGCCCCTTTTTCTGTATTTTAATGATTACAAAACTAACAACCCTCTTGGATTTCAAAGTGGTGTGCATAAAATGGGTGCAGTTTATTATGTATGAATTATCAATTATACCTCCAATGTTTTGATCAATGTTTGACAACATCTTCATTGCACTTGTGTTTCATTCAAAAGACAGAAGCACTTATGGTAATGCAGCTTCATTCAGACCATTGGTTGAAGAACTGAGGAATCTTGAAGAGCATGGGTTAACCAATGAAGTAGTTGACCAGAAGAAGACTGTTTACTTATGTCTGGCACTTATTTTAGGTGATAATCTTGGTTTACACTCAGTACTGTTGTTCGTATAAATTTTTTTGGCCAACTATTCGCGTAGAATTCGTAGAGCAGACGATAAAATGATACACAAAATGTGTGAAGAAAGTCCAGATCAATTAAGAACAAAGGAAAATTATGAATTAGATGTTGAGAAGCAGAATTTTGTTGAAAGTGGAACTAAAGAAAATTTTCTGTGGAATAGCATAGGATATTTCATGTTACAAAATATCTGTCCTGTGAACTTATGCATGATCTACTGGAAAGTGTTTGTAGATATTATATGTCCAAAATAATCTTGTACTATATTGAAAATAAGCTTTTTTCATTGGAATCTCTGAATAATTTTATTTATTATTATGATTAATGCCCGTGTGACAATTAAAATAAACCACCGGTTTTATCCTTAGCAAAACTAAATAATGCTGGTTTTTTGTGTTTGCATCAGAAATGTTGTGCTGTGTCAAACACTTTTCTTTAATTATTAGTGACCTAGTTCCTAAAAATAATTGTTGGCTGTTTTATTTGAAACTTTGCGATATTCTAGAAATAGTTTATGCTAAATCTTTTCAACCAGGTTGTGCTCAACGGTTAGGAGTTTTCATTGAAGAGCATCATTCATTGTACTTGGATATTTTTTAAAGAAAACTTGAAATCTAAGCATTATTTTTTGACTCGTTATCCTAGATAAATGAAGCTCGTAGGCCCTTTGGGCCAAATTTCGTCAATGCGTTCTGAAGAAAAGCGCAAATAATCGAAGAAAACAGCTCACCTATGTATATCCAGGAAAAATTATCATATACTCTTGCCATGGAACACAAAATTAAGTTAGCAGAGCTTTTCTTGACCAAGACAGAGTTTCCCCCAGAATTAGAGGTGAGAACAAGCAAGATCTTTAGACAAACAGAGAATGTTCCTTGGGAAAATATTTCTCAACCAACTGAACTACTTTAGTGCACTTTATATCAAGCGTCTTGGGTTGTAAAAAACCAAGTACGGTACAAAACTAGAATGTGTGTTACATTGGATTTTAATTATGACTGCCTTACAGTGTTTGGCAAAATTGAATTAGGCTAATTGTTTACAATGATAACAAACAAGTTTTTCTTGTTGTTAAAAATTTCAAAATTTTGGGTACAGTGAACACTTTCGTCAATATGAAGTGATGGAAATTAATGAATACATGTATTTGCCACTTGGTAACCTTCCACATCACAGTAACACAAATTATATGTGTGTGAATATTTCCTTTCTTGGCGTGATTCCAAGTCAGTATTTATATTTGAATTGTTCAAACTGCAAAGCTGCAACTTTCACTAATTTGTTTTAAATTCTAACTCTAAAAAATATATGTATGTATGGTTGTGTATGTGCTCATAACTTAATAATGAAAAAACGCTTGTGAACTTAGATATTTGCAATGTTCCTCCACATTAGGCTTTCAATATAACGGTGGGAGATTCTGCTGTTAAGCAAGTTATGTATAACTATTCAGTGGTGACAACAAATGTGCAAGAAATATTTTTACTGTCTCAAAGTGAAATGTTTTATAGTTCATTTTAATTGTATGTGTTTAACAGAAAACTTTCCCGTGTGCCACAGTTTTTAATTTCAACTCAACAAGAAATGTATATATGCGTTAAATATGAATTTAATGCTTTTGAACCTAGATACATATTGGCAATGTCCCTCCACAATATGATTGCAAAATAATTGCAAGAGATTCTGCTGCCATGCAATTTATTTATTATTTAGTGGTTACAACAAATGCGTGAAATATTTTCCTTGTCAGGATGAAATGAGTTTGTTAATTTAATTTTATAAAATTTTTTTTTTAATTTTTCATGTGCCCCTTAGTTTTAATTTTAAATTAACAAGAAAGGTGAATTAAATAATAATTTAATGCTTGTAAACCGAGACATACACATTTGCGATTGCCCTCTAAATTAGGGTTACAAAATAATTGTAGGACATTCTGCTGTTATGCAATTTATGAACGTATTATTCAGTGATGACAACAAATGCATGAGAAATATTATCCATGTTAAGGTGATATTGTGTTACTATTAATTTCATTGTATTTGTATGTTTTTAACAGAAAACTTTGTGTGCCACACTTGTTTTTAATTTTGTCTCGACAAGAAATGTATGTGTGTGTTATACATACATTTAGTTCTTGTGAATCCAGATACATATCTGCAGTGTCCATCCACATTACGGTTACAAAAAAATTATAGAAGATTCTGATGTTATGCAATTTATGTAGCATTGTCCAGTGGTTACAACAAATGTGTCACAAATATTTTCATGTCAGCATGAAATGAGTTTATTGTTCATTTTATTGTGTTTGTATATTTTGAATGGGAAGATTTCTGTAAGTTGGTTTTTATATGAATTTTCAGCCTAATAAACAAAAGTGTGCAAAGCTATGTATGCATTTTATTTATATATGTATTGCACTGGAAAGATATAGATTGCTGGTCAAATGATGTCCCTGTTGTGAAGAAAAAATTCATTTGAACATCCCGATGTGGCATGGTTATATTTAACATGTGTATGTCGTGTCCCCCAACAACCATGTTATTTCGGACTTGTACAGTACTTTATTTATCGAAGCAGTGAAATTTTCAGGTATACAGATGTGTTTGATAACACCTCCACACATACAGTGCTATTTGTTCTAACCCTGGAAACTGTTAGCTATGAAATGGATCCAGTATAATATCCAGTGATGGTAAAGGTGCAGCCAAAATTTAATTGCCCGAAGTACAATTACAAGAGGAAAATTGTAACTAATTACAAGTAACAATTACTTCAAATAAAAGTAATTGGTAAAAGTAAAATTCTTTATTTATATAAAAAATTCAAATGCATTTTTAAAGTATTTGCGTACCTGAGATATACATTTTTTGATTCGCAGTTATAAATATATTGTGATATAATAAATAAATGAAGGGTAATGTTATCTATATTCCTGGAAGAATACTGTTGTAAAATAAAATATGCTCATAGTAATTATACATTGGTATTATTTTACACATCTAAACAGTAAGTTCGTAAAACTATTCTGTACGATCTCTACTAAGTATTAAGCCAAATTGACTTACAATTACAACGTTTAAATCGGTAAAATACATTTTTTTTTACAAACACAGACTATTTGCTATCACTTACAGTAATAATTGATAATGACAGTAAAATTATCTAAGTTTTTTCACTGTATACTTGCTATATACTAGGAATATTTTTGTATAAGTATCACAACAATTACAATTCATTTTACTCAAAAATATAGTGTTGGAAAAAAACCAGCTGTGTTGTACAAGAGTAAGGCTCGTAGGCGTCATACTTGAATCGCTGCATTGGCGTTCTCTCTGCTGAACTGGAATAACCACCGGTGTCACTATTACTATTGCAGACAGTCCGCCACAGTTTCAAGAAGTTACAATCAAGGTCATTGTACTCTTGCCGAAAATCAACAGGAAATAGGCAAAAGTACTTTTCTCGCAGTGTCGTGCTACATGGCTGTTCTGTGAACCAGACACTTACTGAGACAAGTTCTATTGTCAGTTTACATCAAAATGCTTAGGCCTAACCTCTGTTACTTGTGTCATCGACATTGAAACGCTTCAAACAAACTTTACGAAACCATTACACAGTCTTTAAAACATAGAAGGAATGGTGTGTATAGAATATAAAAGTTGTTTATTTACTAGTAGGCCTTGTCAAAATACACAGTGTTGTTGAAGATGTCGCAGAATGTATTTTATCCAGGTAAATATGTTAATCAAGACTGCGTACGTAATAAGCATATAATGATGGAAGCAATTAATTCGAGTCTAAACAAGTTAAGTTATAAATTCTACGACCTTAATTGCCTTAATCTATAAGTTATGTTTTTCCAAGACAGCATCCCATATGCATGCTTAAACCACACATATGTGAAGGATTTCAGCAATTAATTTACGCCAAAAAATTAATTGTGATTAAAATAAGAACGCCAAGACATAAAATCTCAGCCCACTGAGTAAAAAATATCTAAGCCCAGAGATATTATTAACTTTCGCAACGAACATTCACACTTAGCATTAATAATAAATCAACTTCAACAGGAAACATCACGAAAATGCAATACAACGCTGCCACTGCCGCGATAGTCATGAAGTCCCGAATCTTTCTGGACGAGTGCATAATTTTTTTTCTTCATATAAATAATGGCATTTGTTTACTATTATTTGCTAATCATATTTATATGCATATGTAAATTTAATTTTCCTTCAATATGATCATAACATACCGTAAAATAAATAAGAAAAAACTATTTTTGCATTCCTAATTCGGATTGAATTTTGTGGTCATGTGACCACCAACAACTTGAGAATATTTTTTTCTATCTTTTTCTTTAAGCAGTCCTATGCTAGGTGAGCTTTCCGAAAATTAATTCTATCATTGAGAAATAATTTAACTGAAGGGCCACTAAAACTTAAATGCAATTTTACTTATGGAGAGTTTATTTTACTTTGGTACAAACAGCAAATTTATAACAGTTAAATATCAAGTTGTCAATAACCATCACAAATCATAGGGCAGGGTGAATTGGCCTAGAACAATCATTGGATAGAGCTGCCTTTGTGTAGAAACTCACACAACCCAGCATGGGAGTGCGCCGTCCAGTGTGTGTCGATTAGTGTCGATATTGTAGCCATATGTTTTATATTCGTTTATGTAGGTGAAATTATAAGAAATAAATACTGAGAGAAATAAAAAAAAATTAACAAATGAGGCAAAAAAGTAACGATTACTGATAAGTAACAGTTACAGCTGTTACGCCATAAGTAAATTATATGTAAAATTTATTTTTTCTTGAATGTAATGAATTACAAGTAAAAATTATCCAAATAGTAATCATTACCGGTAACGATATTACTTGTTATTAGTTACATGCCATCGCTGAATAAAACTTGTAAAATATCAATGATTGACACCATAACTAAGCAGTTCATCTAATGTAATCTATCATGTATTGTGCTAAATATAATTTGCTAGTTCTCCTCAATGTAAAGATAAACTGTGTTTAGTAAAAATGTTGTGTGGTGGACTTTTGAAAATTATAATCCAAACAATATTACTGTATATATAATAATCACCACAAGCAACATACGGGGCAGAAACCTTGACATTAAAAAAGGTAGGACAACGAGAAGAACTCGAGAAAAAAGAGAGACGGATCCTCAGGAAAATTCTAGGCCCAAGAAGAACAGAAGACGGAACATACAGATGCAAAAGCAACAACGAACTTTATACCAAAGTAGAACCAATTACAGAGAACATTAGAAAAAAACGGCTAAAATTCTATGGCCACCTACAACGAATGGACAATTACAGACTAACCAAAAAGATTTTCGATCACAACAACAGTCTAAAAACACCCACCAATTGGCTACAATAAGTCAGAAACGACCTAAAATCACTTTCAATTACAGAAGAAAACACGAGAGACTGTGAAACCTTCAGAAGATTGGTCGACACTGCAAAATTTGAACCCAAAATCAGAAGGAAAAACAACTACACCTTCACGGAGGAAAGAAAACAAAGACAGTCACAACTCATGAAGGAATATTGGGCAGCAAGAAAACTCAACCAAAATGGTTCCAAGCGCTCTTAAATAGAGCAAATTCAAATTTTAAAAAAAAATAATCACACCATATGTATAGAACAGGTTTTAAATAAAAAATATGCGTTTGCTTTATTAATTATAATAGCAAGTCAGTCAAGAATTATTTTTAAATACACTTTATCTTTACAAAGAGGGGATACTGTTTAGTTAATTTTATTTAGCACAATGCAACATTACATTGGAAGAAACTGCTTAGTTATGGTGTAGGAAACTATGTTTATTGCACAGAAAAAAAATTATTCTCTATACTACATTTTATTTTAAAATGAAAATAAACACTTATACAGCAAAGATAACTGTATTCATTTAAAACAAAATGAAGGTATTCTCTACAAATGGTTTTATATAATTGAAGAAACATAAAATACTGACAACAATTAGTTTTCTGTAAATGATAAAAACCTTTATTTAAAGTAAATTTAACTATAGTTATTTTTAAAGAATGTTAACGTATTTACTACAACATGCGTTCTTTGAATAAAAAAAAAGGTTCCATGAAAGACAAGAATATTAAAGTATTTGCTTCATTGCGTTCTCTTAAAATGAAAACAGCATTTAGTTACAGCAAATACAACGACATTTATTAAGATTAACATTAATAAAAATATTAAAATATTCACTAACATTAGTGTTCTTAAAATTACAAACACTTTAAGTAGCAGTAAAGAGAACTATGTTTATTTTAAGGAATGTTGCATTAATCACTACGATGTCGTTTCTTTGATGGATGGAAACATATAGTTATTCAAAAGAAAGCTATCTCAAATGTAAAACAAAGGAGGAATAATGGTATTATTTAAAGAAATACCTTTTTTTATTTCAAAGGAAAGTCCATTACTAACTTTAGGGTTACCATCACCTTTATTTACAATTAACATAACTATTTTGACTACAATGCAACATGCGAGGATTTTGTTGTTGCAAAATAAATCTTATCTTTAATTCAAGAAAATAGTTTTAAGATAAGTTTTCTTAGCTGTTAAATAACTTTGCAATGGTGCATATTTGAACAAAATATTTCTTTGCGGCAACCAAATTTGCATTATCATAACAAATGTTTTTAGAGTGTATCTATACATATTATAAAAATAAACGTCTGTCTATCGGTCTGTCTGTTAGTGCGCTTATCACTTGAGAACCACGTATCCGATTAACGTGTTCTTTTTAAACCCATAGTTATGTTATTTGATCAGGTTTTAGTATATATGTTGTTACGTAAAGTAACATAAGGAATAAGCAGTGATGATAATGGTGAACCAAGTCGGAAAAATGTTTGCCGCCAGCGCGCTTTCTTGCTATACGCTGTCTAAACCATTAAAGATGGAACAATATCATGCAGTAAAGAATTAAAGAACAATTAAAAATACCCAAGAAAACTCCGCGGTAGCATATATCTATCTATAACAGAGAAATACAAATAGGCGTTTTTACCATTTAATTTCTCAATAAATAAATACGTAAAATTCAAGCTGTTGCTTCCCCATACAGTATACAATTCCCGCCTATACTTTAAGAGATAAGTTTTGTGGAAAAAGTAATTTTTCGGTAGTCGGTTGACCTTACGCGGACGTGGAGAGCCATGGCGGGGGAGAATGGGAGCGCGAATTTNCTAAACAATAATTCTGTAGTCCAGGCGAGTGGAGCCGCGGGCACAGCTAGTTTGATCATATTGATTTTTCTAGGAGCGGCGTAGAAAAAACGGCAGCAACTTGTAACCTGCAATCACGTAGCCGGCCTTTGCTGGATTAAACAAGCCGCAATTTCCTTTCGGTAATATAAAACTTTTTATCAAATTCGAATCTCTTACTCATTTCATTAGTGCTATATACAATTTCAGTCTTATAAATTGTTGCTTGGACGTCATTGGTGTTGCGCTTTCAGTGCTTTGCTTTTGTAATGTTCTCTTGAGCAAAATTTCTGCAACATGGCTGTGGAAAACATTTATCAGTAAGAGTCCTTATTTTTTGAAGAAGTAAGTTGAAAATNAATAATGAAAACATGTTACATGTCTTTCGGAAATGGTTTATGAATATCATCTGCTTGCTCAGAGGCTATGAGGGAGACGGAGACATGCCAACATTCAGTGTATACGATCTTCGCTTAATAGCTTATAATTATAGTTCTTTGCATATTTTGTCAAAATTTTGAATGCTATTCCAATAGTTTGGAGAGGAAAATTTGATTTATGGACTTTTAACGGATCACGATACAATATTTATTAGAAATTAATTTGAAATTTATTACCGCTTTAATTTTTAAACCTGAATCATTGATATCAGCAAGGGAAATACTAGTCACTGGAAGTTAGTTAAGCAGCTGTTACAGACTGGCCAATCAGTCGAATGAACTGGCGTGCGTGTTTTTGTAGTCATGTCGGAACAATTTTTTTTTTAGTTTAATCTTGCTTGAGATGGAGGCTTCCATATTATTACAATAAATTATATGACAAGTATTTCTGGTCGATATAAGCTAAATGGATTTAAATTTAATTCGTGAAAAATTGTGAAAGTAGTTGCGATCGAACCTCCGTCCAAAGCATACTGTAGATGACGCGTTCGCGATGCAACAACTCTATCCATTACCCTGAATAAACTCGTGATTTGAATTTGTGCGTTTCACAACGTAAACATATGCCGTGTTTCTAATATATACGAGTTTTGTGCATTGAATTTCCTTTCCATTTTTTAAAACATAATTATATTTAAGTATGAAGAAGCTCCTATTCTTCGTTATTTAATTACAGAGGTTTCAGTTTACAAGATTAGGTTATCTGCCCTTTTATATCGCCACAAAGGAATCTGTAAATCAGTGAAATGTAGTCAACGGAATAATTATTATCAACTTATTTAAAGAAGAGTCATTTTCACTAATTTTCACTCATTTGGCTCTATTTTTACTAATTCACTTGTTGAGTGTAGCTGCGAGCAAAGAGCCACTTTTTGGCATACAGTGTAACTAACCGAAANCTTTTTACTAATTCACTTGTTGAGTGTAGCTGCGAGCAAAGAGCCACTTTTTGGCATACAGTGTAACTAACCGAAACTAACACAATATTCTGGATTATACTCAGGTACACAACAGCCATAATTTCCTTCAAATCATACAACTGATACTATAGCCGTTCCATAGATGTTCTGTTGGTAAACTCCAATCTACAACCTGTGCATACAACTGAAAGCCAAGAGCCATTCCCGAACAGAAATATTATAAATTCTCGCTTTGTAGTAGAATATAACAATTTTCATTTGTTTCTTGTAGTAATCTGTTTATTTTTCCAATCCGAGTAGAACTACACGCAAGTCAACACAGATGTGTGTATATGCGGTGAATCAACGCCCTTTTAGAAAGCTGTGCAAGCTGCGCGGACAAATGACGTCATACTGGTTGAGTAATGTTTGATACTGGAGCGTGATTCGAAAGGAAAGGAGGAGGTTGCGACGAGAGAATTAGTAAGCAATCGTCTCTACCAATCACTGCACAGCCATCCGATCAAGTTTTTTAACGTAAGACGATGGTATAAAACTNAGTAAGCAATCGTCTCTACCAATCACTGCACAGCCATCCGATCAAGTTTTTTAACGTAAGACGATGGTATAAAACTTTCTGAGTAAAAAGGAAACGTGGACAACGGGAAGTGTGAGACACAAAGTACTTGTTCATGTCTCTATTATAAGATTAAAGCTTTGTCCGTCTGTATGTAAATCATATTGTCTGAGTTTCACGGACTAAATGTAATCCCCTGTGAGTAAAATCTTGTACTGTAATTCTTTGGTTTGATCTTCAGAATTAGATACAGTCACAAGTTACAAATATTAAATGAGCGAGGCAGAAAAGGAAAAGTGTATTATTCTCATGTTATAACAGAAACGTTTTCTATGCAAAAGAAATATATGAAGATATTTTTTCTTCTCCACGGAAACAGAACCCGAGTTTTGCTTGCCACTAAGTAAATGATGAATTGGAGACTGTCTCTCTCTCTCTCTCTCTCTATCGATCTATCTATCTCTTTCTCTTTCTCTCCTTCCCCCTACTTCCTACTATCCAGATATAAATAAACTTGTTATATGTTTTGTCGAAATTAGGATATGTGCTTTATATTAAAGTAAATGCTGAGTTCAGTACTTTTACTTAAACACCCTGAAAAATTCCAAACTTCGTATCAAAAAGTCACACGAGACAAAAACGGTCTCATATGCATAAATTGAATAGTTTACAGTAGAAAGCAATGCCATGGGCCACCTCAACTACAATATAAATGATATGATTTTTAGAATTTCAAGTAAGTTTATGGATATTTTAAATTCTCAGTTGTACCTATACTTTCAACACATAAATGTGGTGTGTTTGTTTAACATATTACATAAAGATTATGTATATATATATATATATATATATTCCAGCTCTTCTTGATTCATTTGCTTGAAGTTTTCGTTTTTCAATTGTGTGTCATTAGTGTGGAAACTTTATTACAGTTTTAGCCAAATAGCGGATGGTCAAAAAAATATTATAAGCAAAAAGTGATTTTAACAATGTCTTAGTAAACGTTTTCTTCGCTCCAAATACTGCTCTTAATTTTCTACGTGTTCTCTGCAAGGAAGAATAACTGAAATTTATTTCACCCATATAACTAAATAAAATTTAATTATTCGGGTATGTTTACAGACCATGATATACTTGTAAGTAGAACAATTCATCTTGATTTTGCTTGCACTGTGACGGTCAAGTTTGCTTTTATCCGAGAATAATCCCAAGAAACTGCCGAAGAAGGTATTCCAAGAAGAACTCAACAGGTCAATATCTTCCTCAATTTAACACCTAACAGGCGGATATTACAAGTAATATTACTTTTCGCTTAAAATCATTTTTTTTTTCTTTTTGTGATGGGAAATTTATNGACAGGCGGATATTACAAGTAATATTACTTTTCGCTTAAAATCATTTTTTTTTTCTTTTTGTGATGGGAAATTTATAGATTGGAGTTGATCCTAATATTTAGACAATGCTGCCTAATTACTGTAAATGTGCTTATCACGCAGGTGCCTGTTTCACACATTATTTTGGCAAATTATTAACTTTTTAATTACATTTTTGTTCACAAACCTCACTTCAATTTGATTGCATCGTGATATTCGAGACAATTCAGTGGCAAAAGTTTCGTATCACAGCGGAATAAATTTAAATATACATTAAATTTTATCTAGCTACACGATTACGAACTTATTCGTGTTTTATCGTTGAAGTACAAATTAAAAATGTATGTACCTACAATCATCTAAATATCAAAGTTGTATTACCTTGGAATTACATTTACATATAGTGATAAAATTTAGTACTTCCGTTGAAAATATCTTTGTTACTGAGTTTCTATTTGCTGTGATAAAATTAAACTTCTAAAATTAGTCAATAAACTAAGTCGAATAGATATGGTTCTATAGCACACGAAATTCGCCGTCAATGGAGGTCAGTCACATAAAACTAGCGGTTGGTGTTTTCTGGCAGCCCTTGCATAGCAATAGAAATATTTGCATTTCTGTTTTAATTTGGTGCAATCTAAAGTCTTACAAGGCAAAATTATACCCGTTTACACGAATACCGGTCTGTTTTATAAGTATAAAACTACAGTTATACTTGGTATTTAAAGTGAATATCAACATTTGTTCAGAACATTTGACTGTTTCCAATTATTTACTACTCAAAATATTGTAATACAAAATTAAAATGCACCATCATACAAGCTGGCGAAATTATCGCACAGCTGTGGTTGCAAACAAACCTTGTTGCGTGGGGAGATGTGTGTGGGTGTGTCCGCCTTTCCCTTCAGCAGCGACTGTCATGCAGCCCTCCCTGTCTCTGACGCCGCGCCGAGAAGAAACACCCACTGAACAATGGAAAAATCACATATATTACTTTACTGTACATTAAAACTGGACAAATCGATACTCGTGTCGCTGCTATTTTAAACACGGCCCCTTCAGTCACAAGAGCGGACAGAAAATACATAATTCCGACGCACGCGTTGACAAATTCAGGTACTAACTTTCCATATCATATTTGCTGATAACAAAAGCCAGCATTTATTAGATTTGTGTCCTGTCCACTATGGTTTGTGAGATGAGAGACATTGTTTTTCTCTGAGCCACGTTCCCATGTTATCGGTACGGTAGCTACCGGATTTTTGCACGTAGGAATCGCGCCGGACGATCCCGTTTCCCCCACCCTTGCATCATGGCGCTGCTCCACACTCACCTCACTTAACCCTCATCGGCTCTCAAGACCTTGATGTTAAGAGCCACCCAAATCTCTCCACTCTCCTACGCCCTGAAGTTCAGACGAATAAAACTGCATTAAACCAGTGACATTTTGCTCCAAACAAGCAAAAGATATCACTAGAATAATTCTAATTATTTCATTGAACCAATTTAATTTAAAAAGTGATTTATACCGTCTGCTTTAGGCACTGCTTCACACTGTGTTTCACCGATAATTTATATAATTGCAGATTTACAAAACCATAGTGTGGTTAATTGGAAAATTACAAAATCAGCATTTAAAAATTCCATACTCGCAGCTACAAGATTGATACCGCACAAGTTTTGCCTCTTCAAAATCATTGACATAGAAAATATTTTCAGGTACTTCCTTCCTTCATGGTAGCGACGTTTCTACGAAGACAAAATTTAAAATCCTTTGAATCGTTGGTAGATACGTTTTGTTACTAGTTCCAAAACTTAAAAGATGTGTGAAGTACGAAAACTGCCATATATTTAAAAATTACTAGCTACATAAAAATTTTGACAGGGAATTATGGAACGCAGTTCATTACGTTAACGTATTATTAAAATTGCAATGTTCTAATTTCATGGCATCTGAAATAAGGGTTACTTTCTTAGCCCACATTCCTAAGTAATATAGGCTTATGAGATTGGGGGAATGTCTGCCTGAACGTATGCCTGTATGTCCCACATTAATAACTTTTAACTACAAAACAGATTGTTAAAATTAATGTAAGAATCCGATGTTACAGACAGTCGTCACGACGCAGCATTTCATAAGAGCACTTCTTTTGTATTTGTTAAACTCAGGAAGTGCACACTTCTCAGTTCATTAGCGTAGATGTATCAATCCACGATGTAACAGTCCGTGTGTATCAAGTTTACAGCAGTGGAACAGAACCTGGTTGACATGATCGGTTGGTCTAGTCAGTTAGTATGGCTGAACTTGAGGTCAGTTGGTCTGGTTGGCTGAATTTTTAAGTGTGTTGGCAACCTATGTGTATTTTGGTATGGCTGTGGTACATGTGACATTGGTTATATGGCGACAATGTTCGTTATTACAGATGAAGCAAATTTACTAAATATAAATGGTAGTTATAAGTTAGGGTGGCTAATTGCTAATGTGATGTATCAGTATCTGAAGTGTAACATACGATCTGAGTTTTGTAACTCTATTACCAGTTTTTTTTTCAAAATGGTGGCGAACTAGGCTTATAAAAGTGTCTTGGTCACAGTGTGGTTTGCTGGGCTGATTGGGCTTGTGCTGGCCTTGTATAATCTATTCAGGGTTTATTCGAACTTTTGAATCAAACCATTACCCCTGTATGACGTTTCCTGAATGTGACACGTGTCACAAACGTTTTATTCTTCTGTTTACATAAAAGTACTTGATTTTTGGTTCAATTGAACTTTTAATTACAGTTTATCTATAAATTGTAATATTAAATTTATAATCGACATGATTAAAAAATGCATAAAATATATATGTTGGTAATACCTAGTATGAAATAGTTCTTGTGCAAAGTATTATGTTACTGAGTGCGCACGAATGCGGTGCGCTGTCCCTTTGGTGTAAATTTTTAGACTTAGTTAAGCTTTTTTTGCATGAGACGGAGAAATATCCTGAAAGTAGAAATTTAGCACAGCTTCAGAAAAGTTGGAAGACTGTGAATGGACTATAAATTCCTAGTTTCAAGCGCCTAACTCTAATGGTTCGTAAATTAGAACCAACTATGCCTATGAAAGGTCATACAGCTTAACATGTAGTATCCACATTCTTGGGGCTGGAAGTGATATTTACATACTGGATTTTAAAGGTTTAACCCTTGTAGTTAGTAAACCGTAATAAAATTTATCTATCAAATGTGATAAATGTAATCCGCTTAAAACACGACTTGAGGCAGTGTGAGTTGAGAAAATTAAGCGGCTCTTAACAACGAGGTCTTGAAAACCGATGAGGCTGAATTGAGGTGAGAATGGAGCAGCGCCGTAATGTATGGGCGGGGGATACGGGAGATCCCCGAGAAAACCCGCCGATCAGTGGCATCATCCGGCAAGATTCCCACTTGCGAAAATCCGGGAGTTGCCCGGCCAGGGATTGAACGCGGTTCGCCTTGGTGGGAGACGAGCAGACTAACCGCTCAGCCACCGCAGTCCCGATTAAAAAGTAAACTTATACGGTAGTCGTTGATGGAAAAGATACTTCTGCAGGTTTAATTAATAAGTTCTGTACAATTACGGAACAAATTAAAAAGAAAAAAAATTAATTGTGACTTTTTACATTTTAATTAGTAATATATGTCAATTTGATAATCAATTGATGTAAACATATCCATTAAAAACAGAGAGATTATTTCTATCTACACCATTTTATACACATTTTTTCGCCATTAGTTTGAAAAAACAAAGGAATTTCCACCGTCTTGATTTTTTTAATAAAGGCATTGACTTATTAATTAAAATAACCAAACCAGCAAATGATTTGTATTGTATACATTTTACATCTAGGTAGCATGGTTGCGTTCTGTTGACAGATGCTGGACACATGTGTTATCAGAACACACTACAATATACGAGCACTCTCTGGTGGTAGATGCTAAAACACGATTTATAAGCATACTATAGTAGGCAATACTGAAAACAAGAGCTATCAACGCAGTTTAGTTGGCAAATGCCGAAACAATGAATGGTAGAGGGAGATCGAGCTATTGCAAGCAAGTAAAGGGCTGGATATGAGACGACTAATTAATTGGTTTAGAAGGGGGTAGGGGGAGTTATATGTGAGGCCGACAAAATATCCAATTAAATATATGCTAATATTACATCTACGTCTTCTAATTATAGTTTAGATTCCCAAGCTTTTCGTATTAAATATTTAGTTATAAAATATTGCATAATTTTTAATTTTTTTAAATATTTTAATAACTGTTGCATTTTTTTTCCATTTTTATATAATTTGTAATTTTATCTTAAGGATTCTTTTTAGAATTTTTTAAAAATTGTTTAGTTTTTTTTTTTTTTTTTTTTCTGTAGTGTTTCTTGATTTTTTCTGCTTCAAGCTCAAAGTTGAACGATAAACATGGGTACAGTCGAGTGACACCATCCAAACAGCCGGTAGGGTCAATCATAACAACAAACCTTTGCCGCTTTGTGGACTTATTTTGGTGCATAAAATTAGAGTTCTTGATCGACTTTGCTGGTAGCTGGACTTGTGCGGAAATAAAAACGTAAAAATTATTCTATCCTAATTTTTTTGTATATTTGGTGGGGGGAAAGGATGTTTTGGGGTTCAATATTCGACTTTTAAAGTAATTTTGTGGTAAAAAGGAAAATTTTGACTGGCACGGCGTCACAAAATGGCCGTCAATTGCAGCCCTATAAGCCTATACGTTGTGACGTCATTAAATATGGCTGAAGGTTTTGGGCTCCGACTCCCGAATCCCTGGCACCAAAAATTAATTTATGTGCTACTGTTAACAAACCAATTTTGTTAGAATTTATTAATTTTTTTCTTACCAAATATGGTCACCAAATAGGTTATCGGTTAATATTGATTGAAAAACTCACTTCTCAGTAACATTTGCTTCAACTTCGGCGTTAAGGGCCACGTTAGAAATTATTTCGATAAGATAATGATTAGTCGTGCTATGCTAGTATATAGGCGGCAATTTGGGAATATAATAAATTGCTCGCTACATTTTACTACATGACATACTGAAAACAATACAAATAGTTTACTTCTCATGATATAATTTTAAACTCGTAGCAGAAAAAAAATAAATACTTAAAAAAACAAATTAACACAAAATTGAAATTAATTGTGTTACGAGATAGATACGAAAACACTGGAGGAACAGTTGACAAATATCGCTGTGCTAGTTCAACAGTGTAACATCTGAAAAATTTTTATTCATGGGAAAGTGGAACTTTAGTTTTTTAATCACTCTTACAAACCGGGAAAAATGAATTCAATGTATAAATAAAATGTACTTTAAGAGCGCTATAGCGAGTAAATTTAAACAAGAAACACTTATAAGTTATAAACTATTGAATTTGCACAGCAATATGTTGGTCTACGTTTGCATTTAGTTTCCTTCTTGGATATCATCACAATAAATGAAATTTTTAATATTCAACATTTGAAATGAAAACTTTGATTTATATTGTGAAGGGCTATGGAAATGTCTCCATGTGCGTGAATTTCCGAAAAATAATATAAAGAACCGGATTTGAATTACTTGCTATATTTCGATGGGATTTGTTCATTAACTATATCCACATTTACTTAAATTAATATATAAATTATAAAAACCATCATATACAGCAATAGTAAATACAATATATAGTTTTCGAATAAAAATTGTTGAATGTTTTCTGAATAATAATGTGTAGTAACCACAAAATAATCCACATTCAAAAATAATTGTTTTAAAATATATACTATATTATGCAAAACACTATAATAGACAAAATTAAACAAAAACCCTTTCATTAAACTTTAACTGAATGTTATATACTTAAAAGCTCCTGTTATAAAATTGTGAAAAAAGTGCTTTTTATGCATGGTAAATAAGTTTCAATACCATACAGTCGTAGATAAAATTATTTTGCTAATTTTAAGACAAATATTTTGGCATATTCACTGATTTTGTGATTATATCCATAAATGTTTGCACAAAAGTTGCCAGTTTTAAAATGTGAAGCTATAAACTCTATCAACTATCGCAATATATTTCAGTTACTATCATTCAAATATTATGTAAATAAATCTAACGCCATCAAAATATATTAAGTAGTTCAAATTCTGTTCTTGAATTTATGTTTCCGGAATTCATGCATTATGAGTATTTTCCACAGCCCTAAAGGATTGATTCAGTTTCATATATCTTCTTGTAACATCTTAGAACGTAGCCAGTATGAATTTGAGATATAAAATCAGAGTTCTCAAAACTGAAACAATTTCTCTTTCTCTTTTTGCCCAACATACCATTTCTTATGTCACGAATCGGAGTGTTTCCTTGATTTTCGCAGAACCTGGCACTAACTTCACATTCTGCTGACACAACATTTACACTTTACTCTAGTCATTTCACTATTGAGGAGTGGGAGGTATTGCGTCAGTAAAAATATAGGGTTTTAGTTATCGTACACACACAAGAGCTGGGGAATACAAAATGTAGCACAAGCTGTGCAGTTTTTACAGGGTTATCTTATTCGATCTTAAAACTGAAATATTTCGCCGAAATACGTTTTTCCATATCATCTCATGTTCATGGCTCAAAACCTGGCTTACAAATTTTTTTTATTAAAAAATTAATAAAAAATTTGTTTACTATTATGACAACAAAAATAAAGTTAGCTGGATACNACAAATTTTTTTTATTAAAAAATTAATAAAAAATTTGTTTACTATTATGACAACAAAAATAAAGTTAGCTGGATACCAACGTCTTAAAAAACAAATTCTTGTACAAGAAAAAGTAATTTAATATCTAAATACTACCAATATATATTATTAAGAATGAAAGCTTAAATTAAAATTATAGTAATAGTAAAAAAAAATTTAAATATTTTACAAGATCACAGAAAGTCATACCGAGAGACTTTTTGAGTGTGACTTTATTTAAAGGTTAGCAAATAAATTTAAGTAGCAGAATTGTGAAATGAAAGGAGCTAATTTTACGTCTTTAATAAGTCACATGAATTCAAAATTACTAATTTACATATTAAAAAGTGAACCTGATTTAAACTATCATTTATAAAGAGAAAACATAAAACACTCAAAAGCATAATTTTTCAATAAATTTAAAAATAAAAACCTTTTACTGAAAAAAACTGCTCTTTTGAATATCCTCATAATAAAATTAAGAAATTTATAATTTCGTCTGAAAAAGTAACAACATATTTTACATAAAATGTACAATAAGTGCAAATTTATTATTTGTTTATATTACACACTTTATCTGAATCAATAGTTTAAATTGGTAGAATTACATTACTGAATTTCCAGTTATTGAGCTGCCATTCACTGGAGAATAAGTAGAAAGTTATGTCGAAAATGGTTAATTTTAAGGGAAAAACGGAAAATGTTTAAGGAAAAACGGGAAATTTCAAGATGGATGACGGCGCCATGGCGCCACAGCCCCCAGCCCTTGCCCCGGAGACCCATAAGCACACTATTTAACCTAATCAAGAAATATTTACCTCTTGTAACTACTGTCCAGATCTCACCGTTTGCGTGTTAATCGCATACAAAACTTTCGGAAACAGCGATGCAGTTCCAAAAGCATTGGTACATATTACAAATACTTCCTGCACGGAATCATACACCAGCTGTCCTCAAAAGCAAACAGCCAGCTTCTTCTCTAGGCGTATTAATGCACAGTATAGTTTCTTTGCGGTTTCTTCACGCTTTTTTGACTAAACCTTTTAAACATCACCCATGTATCACGTGCTCGGGTGTTTCCTAAATATTTCATGTATCACAAACTCACAAACATTTTAAACGTCTGTTATAAAAGAATATTGTTTTTGGTTAAACTGAATATGTACCTATATTTTGTCTATAATGTATGAAATTTCATTTATAATTAATATAAATAAAACAGATCGAAAATATATATATATATATTGGTAATATCTAGTAAGAAATAGCTCTCCTTCAAAATACTATTCAACTGAGTGCGCACAAATACGGTTCGTTTTCCCTTTGGTGTAAGTTTTTAGACTTGGTTAAGCTTAGTTTGCATGAGGCGGAGCGCCCGTCTACCTGGCGCTTGAACTGCGTTGCAGTATGTTCCAAATACACGTTTTTCAACGAAACTATTAAGCGTGGTCCAACGTGCTGATCNAAAGAACACACACTTCAGACGAGAGCTGTTAAGTACTTTCAAAATATCACGTACGTTAGAAACATCAATTTAGAGTACTCCAAAACCGCTAAAAAAACGGCCTTTCTAAGGTGCTGTAGCTCAAAATGCACGCATCAGATACATACAAAACTACTATAGGGACCTGCACTGAACCTTCCTAAAGACTTCCCACAAACAAAATAATAGGTCACCGCTGAAAGTCCCATAGGTACACGCAGCACGACGAGAACACTGCACGCCAGTTCAGAGCCTTGCACTTAGCGGCGATGGCGTACTTGATGCGCGTGGCAGTGTCGCCCATATAGCTCCCGCGCTTCTCGGCCTAAACGTGGGAAAAAGTTCCAGGTAGACGGGGGCCTTAAAGTAGAACTTTAGCAGGGCTTCAGAAAATTTGGAAGCAACCATGAATGGCATATATATATGTTGTTAACAGTAAGTGTTAAAAATGTTTTTTTTAACAATGTCTATGCAGTGGATATAGCGGCATACCATAGACAAACTTATGCAGTATTTATTACCTACGTGCTAGGCACTGTATCATTGCCGCCGAATGTTTGTACGCATTTTACACGAAAATGGCAGGACCTAGGCAATTGTTAGAAGAGGGCCAGTTTTGTTATTTAGGTCATACTGCTCAATGAACCAGCATCAAACGTTCACAAATGACAGTTCTTAGGTTGAATATCCCCTTATATAAAGAAATGTTCAAAGAAATGTAATTTAATTCACCTCATCTCCTATATTGTGCAAAAATACAGTTTTTAAATTTAAATTTTCTAGGGTTTATATTTATCTTCATATAGGGACTGTACAATATTTTCCCCACTCATTTTGCATACGGAATCACCTAACGAAGTTCTTCAATCGAATTCAGCCCCAGACTGTGTAATTTTAAGTTTTTTTCTGTACACTCCAGTGCTGTGGGTTGCCAGTTACTTCGTCGCAAGATACGTTTCACTTCAAGCAGGCGCTAATGGAAGGCGTTTCGCCTTCAGTAACGTCACAAGTGGGGGCTGAAAAACTGGCCTCAAGTATCGCGCAAATAATTCTGAGTTTTCAGTGATTCTTAGTCAGCCACGTTCATTAGCAGGAATGAGCCCTTTTTCTTCTTCAACATTGACGTCACCGCTGCAAAACGTTATATGCATAACTGTTTTTCGTCTAAATTATAACAACTAGCCTGGAAGCAGAACTTAAGATGCAGAGTTGTAGTGACGTTTATTTTTCAAAGACAGTTTCTTTACAAAACTGTTTCAGTTTCAGTACATATTTCCGAACCGAAGGCACTGTTTGATAAAATAACTTTTTTAAAGCCTGGAATTATTATAGAACATAGTTAACTGTATAATCTTATCATGAAAGGCAAATAGCGTGTACTTAGATTGTAAAGATAATCTGGTTTTAAGTAAAGGCAAGTCTCTGCCTTTTGGGGGAAGTGAATCACCAGAGCAAACCTCTGAGAGCCCATGCACATAATTTTCAAGACAGTTGGCTGTCATGGTGTAGTGTGGTATAAACTGACCTTTCTTCTTCAACGTAATAGTATTAGTTGAAAGTTATCTGCAGATGCTTTCACAAGAGGCATTTCCCAAGCAGCCAAAGTCTCGAGAAGTTTCCAACTTGGTTTCAGCGGAATGGAATACCAGTGCATTACGCTTCTGATATGATGACGTTGGTGGACGAACAGTTTTCAGAGCCTCTGTAATAGCCCCCATGCTGCCTCGACTTGATGCCAATCGATTTTTATCTGCTGACTCATTTGTATGTCCTCGTGTATGAACAGAAGACGATGCAACTTCGTGATTAGAAGTACAGTTTGACGCAGGAATGCAATGCAGTGAGTCGTGACATCTCGGTGCGTGTGGGGAATGATCTGGCGAACCTTCTGAGATTTGTGGGGAACAAACAGTACGCAAATGAAATGAACTGGTGCTTAGCCTGTGGTGTGACACATTATTTTAGTTAGACAAATAAATGAAAAGAGAATTTTTCATATGAAAAAATTAATTGTTTTTAAGATACTTAAGGTGCGTACGTTATACATATATTACATTCATAAGCAATGTTCCTGTATTGAAAGTACAATTTCACAAAAAATAATGCACCCTACACGCTAATTTACAGTTGTGCATTGCAGGAATTAACTTCTGCGACACTAGTGATATTACATTTTATTCGCCTACATGAACAATCACAAAAGAGCTCTTGCAGCATAAAATCTGTTTGTTCACTGACATTTTCCCTACATTTGTGGTGTTACAAATAAATGGTTTATGTTTTCGTCAGTTCTGATCACGTTCATACGTTAATATACGTCACTCTTTGTAGTTTTCTGATTCCCGATTCTGATCGTTCGGACTAGGTCCATTCTGAATCTCAGTATCCACTACAAACGCAATAGAAAATTAATTTTTTGGGTTAAATTATGCACTGTTATGCATATAAAGATTAAGTATGGTTGAATATCTTGATTATGGCGGAGTCGTAACCACTTTAGTAAGAAATCGGTACTCATACATTCTGATAATTGCTGGTGTTTGAGCTTGAGCCGTGGTAGTGGTCTGGCCACCGAAAACCTGTCAGAAAAGGAGTTACTTTCGCTTCGTGCTGGTGGCAGCTGGGTAAACAACTGAGCGCGATGCGCAGCCGAGTGCCCCCGCACGCAATCGCGGGTAAACGCCGCGCCGGCTGACCCCTGGCCTGGTTCGCCCGCCCGAGTGGAGCAACGCTAATGGCCGGACTCGCCGCCGGTGGGGAACGAGCACGCCTGCATTAGGCCCAAGGTTGCCTGCGATTCGTTTGGCATCGTCGCTCATTACAGGTCGGTCCTGCCCGTAATGAGGCCCTTGTGAGATTGCTCTCCGCCTCGCACCAGCTTGTCTAATGAGAACGTCAAACAGACTACACACTCGCCGATCAAGAACCGCTGTCGTGAGTTAAACGTTTAGCTGAACAAAAATTATCAATGGGTAGTTTACAGTTTCGGCCATAGACTGCACTGGATGGCTGTTTTATTTTATGTGAAACACTTGCAAAACTATACCTGAGACGGGGAATTGTAACAATAGAGTGCGTGGTTCTTTAAACGAAAGCGTATTTATTCTCATTTAATAAAAGCGAAAACTTGTATTGTGCCTCAGAATATCTAAAAATTACTTATATAAATAACAACCTCACTTGTTAGGTATGCTTACACGAATGCCGTTCGTGCCAGTTTCCCTTAACAATTCATACGTATGTAAACCGCAGATCGTTCATCGAGAGCTTTGGGAATGAATAGTGTATGTATAGAACAGTAACATTATATATACATGACTAAAACATAAAACATACAAATCATAACAAACGGTATACGTTCAACATTTAATATATACAGTTAATTTATCTGGTACTATTTATTTCCACAATTTTGTAACAGTTGATTAAACTTAACGTTACACATATTTTCAAGTATATGCCACTTCCTTTTACTTTTAAAGTTTATGTTCACACATAACAAACAACATTTGAAACCAATTTTTAGCGATTATTAAATGCCGGGTTCATGGTATTAATAAAATGAATTCAAGTATATATTCTCTTTTCAACTACAGTCACAAGCGTAAATCGTGAACGTAAAGATACCTTGTAAGGTTCCATTGGGTAGGTTAGCGAATAAGTAATCTTCACACCTTATATCATAGGAAAATGTTTCAGTTGTGTTTGCCGACCTCACGTGGTGCAGTCGGTTGGTGGGCCGCCGGTATGGGGTGCAGGAGCTTCTGGGTTAGAATCCCAGGTAAGACATGGGTGTTAGTTTAAATTAGGTCATAAGTTAGTTTGTAAGCTGTCCCATGACAAACCTTCAGACATAACAGCGGGGGACGTTAATAAGCTCTATACAATACAATTTCATTGGTGTTTGTAGGCTAGTACTACGTTCGGGCAATAGTGCTGGAAATACAGACGTTTATGAGCGTGAATCGGTTGATAGCCTTAATTAAAGCAGAGGTCACGGTTGTGGGGTTTGTAGACCACGCTCCTCCCACAACCGCAAACCGAGTTCGATTCCCAGCGGGACAAACCCCAGATTTTCGTTTTGAGAGAAACGTGGCAGACAAACTCGTTGTTCCATAGGTTTTCCCGGGATACTCCCGTTTCATCCATCATAGCATTCCATCACTACTCCCAACTCACGTCGCTTCATCTTTATCGGCGCTGAAGACCTTCGGTGTTCAGCGCCCCTCAAACCTTCCCCAATCCTTACAGTATTAATGTAAGAAGCTGCCACTGGTGGTTTGCTGTTAAATGAATACCTTTGGAATAATTATCTGCAAAATTTTCCTCACTATATCTTTGTTTAAAGTAAACTTTTCGGGGAAGTTTACAATAGTGGAAGAAAATTAGTTTCGCATATCAAATTATTATTTTAAAAATGTAACAGTTTAACAGTCGGCCATTGAAATTGTCCTCTTTATGTTTTATAAACACTCGTGAAAGAGTAATATATTTATGTTATATAACACTATCAATAAATCGTTTGACTATCGCATGAGTGGGGTTTTTAAAGCTGTGGCAATAAACGCATTTTGCGTTTATAAATAAAATACTGAGTTTCAATAGGTGTTTAATTAACCGTGACACAACTATGCCAAATTTTTTGCTCACTTTGTACAACAGGTTTAGTGTCGGTGGTTGTGTGTTGATTACGGTGGCAGTATTATTTTCTAATCATGTAGAGTTGAAAGTGGTTGTCTTCATTATGAAGGCAATAGCTTACGACAAACAACGAACTCTTTAAACCACTAAGTTTGGAAGAAAAATCTTGACTAAACTTTCAAATATGCTATACTCAAAATGTAATATTCGTGAGTGCGACTAACACATGACTAATATTTCGTTAAAGGCTGTTCACGGTAAAGTGAGCACTTTTGAAAGCCCTAGTTAAAATCTACTTGTATGCAAATAGTATATTCTTACACCTCATGTACAAATAACATCGCCATGTGCCTGATCACTTTATTCGTGCGTCGGTCAAGTTCAACTGTAAAATTATTATCAAAGTAAATATTTTATAAATTTGTTAATTCTTACACTTAATGCACACTAAAAATAGCAGGAAATAAAAGAAAAAATTTCACTATTCACAAATGTTTACTTAATATTTTTAATTCAACACTATGACGTGTAACTACTTTCCCTCAGTCGATGCCAACTTTACTGGGTGCATGCCAGTCAGTCAGCCCTTTAAAGTATACGCAGGTAGGGGCAGTGTCGTTTTTAAAAGGTCGATTTCAAAAGTGCTCACTTTACCATGAACGGACTATACCAACCGTTTATGTGTATTTACAAAGAAATTAGTTAACAATTGATGTCACTTTGATAGCATTTTGAACATAAAATATTTTCCTGTATGTTACTTACGAACGATTTTAAAGATGTTTTCAATAATTTAATAACAGCTATGACATGATATCTGCTTCCTGACGGACTGAATATCATAATAATTCANTAATAACAGCTATGACATGATATCTGCTTCCTGACGGACTGAATATCATAATAATTCAACGTTATACCTACAGTCCGCGCCCACACCTTACTGAGATATGTGCACGCTACGAGAGAATATACTTACCCTGATTTTATACTAACTATTTCAGTTGAGCAAAAAACTTTACTTTTGAGGGCCTAATGGGAGCAAAATACAGACTAACTGCACTGTATACAAATAAACAACCAATGTACACAATCCGATATTATACAGACATATTTTGCAGGTATTTTTAACATTCTTAATCATATGGACCGATTGTTTATTTACTCGGTTAATAGAGTAAAGTATAATTTCCATGCAATTAAATGTAAACATTAATTTTGAAAATTACAGCACATGGGAACGTTTAATGTCTGTACGGTTTTTAGTAAAGCTTTGAGCAGCGTAAAAACAATTCGAACATATCTTCCTATGTAGTTTTTTTATTTTCCGCAAGATAACATCCATCTTTGTAAGTTATATATGACCTTTTCACAGAGTTATGGATAACTGCACGAAGTTATGCACATTCATTTGATCGCATTTTTCATGAGAGACCGAGGATATCAATTTCTCTTTCCAATGTAGACATCAAGTTAAAAGTTTTAACTAAGTACTAACAAAAAAACAGACACCTTACCTTAATACTTTTGGGTACACGCCCATTTTCCTTTCAGGTATGCGTCTATTGTCTAGTGGGCGAGCCACATGCATACAAGTTGCTTAGTCACACGGTGCAAGCTGAAGTGAACAAGAAAGGTGTACACCTTCTTGTTCAAGAAGATGACTCGTGTGTATCATGCTTTAGGAAAATTTAGTTACAATATACGTTTTAGTTATAGACTACATCAGAACTTTGTAAATTAATAATAAAGGTTACGTCTCGTTGTGAGTCGAAATTATAGATCATCCAAGCTAACTATTATTAGTACATACTCTACCACAGACAAATGCACATTTTGTAGCTGTCAATAAGAATCTTAGAGTGTTCATACACACAAAATCAGTTGAACTCTGTGATGTTGCACTGATTCTCATAGCCACATTTTATTATATTTCTAATTTTAATATAGCTGACAGGGTCACCTCAATATTTTTAACACCAGGAAATGAATAGGACATTGTATAAATCATCAATAAGTAACAAAAGTTTAGGCTCTGATATGATTACTCATAAAGTAATTAGGCCTAAGTAATGAAAAATGCAGTATTAAAACCTCTAACAGAAATAGTAAACATGATAATGTCCAGTAACCACGATCAACTTTGTACTAACTATTGCAACAGCAATTGCAGACAGTGGTGAACAACCTAATGTGCGAATGTAGCTTAAATTTTTTTGCTGGATCTTTGCTTTTATGTTATATGAGATCAATTCGTGTGCTGTTGTGAATGTAGTCTAGGCTTTACATTTTACGGTTACTAATTACGTTAACAGCTTACCACATTCAGATAAGCAGATGTTNTGAAAAATGCAGTATTAAAACCTCTAACAGAAATAGTAAACATGATAATGTCCAGTAACCACGATCAACTTTGTACCAACTATTGCAACAGCAATTGCAGACAGTGGTGAACAACCTAATGTGCGAATGTAGCTTAAATTTTTTTGCTGGATCTTTGCTTTTATGTTATATGAGATCAATTCGTGTGCTGTTGCGAATGTAGTCTAGGCTTTACATTTTACGGTTACTAATTACGTTAACAGCTTACCACATTCAGATAAGCAGATGTTNTGAATGTAGTCTAGGCTTTACATTTTACGGTTACTAATTACGTTAACAGCTTACCACATTCAGATAAGCAGATGTTAGAAAATTCAATATCCGAGGAAGGAACGTACAATTTAATACAACAAAGCTGATAGTATTCTGTGACCTGATTCATGTTTACTGAGTATAATTGATACATAATGCTAATGATGTGTCACAAAAATTGTAATGTAATGAGCACATTCAATGTAATATAACCACTAATGTAAATTAACTCCATGATTAACAGTTTGTAACTATCAGTATCTTAATGCAAAGTGGACAAAAATATTTTTAATTAATAGGCCTACTTATTGCTCACAGCTGCCAATGTATAAAACAATTATTGTAACAGGGGATCAAATTAATTTTACAGAAACTTCTATGTACCTCTAAATAGTATAAAACATAGTCGCTTATCCGCGTCTATCTGTGTATTCGCTTAGTACTTCTATACTACTCAATGGATTTTGATACCGTTTTCAACATCATTTTGAGAATTTATTGAGAAAGGTTATAGTGCATAATTTATTTATATTTAATGTAAGAATAGTAGAGAAATTTCGAACCGTTTTAATCAAGTCGTAAAAAACCCCGATGTTAGAGCGCTTACGTGACTTGCGCTGACTAAACCATAAGAGATATATCAAATTAATGTACTAAAGAATTGTAGCTCTCAAAAGGATCTACAGAAAATTCCGCGAGAGCATATGTTTATCTTTTAAGGATGACCCACAGTAAGCATTTTTGTCTTTCAAAGTATCGCTGTAAAAACCAAATTGTTACCTGGCGAAGCCAGGCTGGTTCACTAGTTANAAGCATTTTTGTCTTTCAAAGTATCGCTGTAAAAACCAAATTGTTACCTGGCGAAGCCAGGCTGGTTCACTAGTTATATACAAGACTAACTGGATGATGTGTTCAATTAAATGTGTAGGCCTAGTCAGCACATAACCTATCTACACAACCCCACTTTGAATTCAAATGAATACATAACTAAGACAACATCGTTTATAAGCAGAANACACAACCCCACTTTGAATTCAAATGAATACATAACTAAGACAACATCGTTTATAAGCAGAATTTTAAAATATTAATTACTTTTCCATTAACTAGACATGTCCTAACCATGCAAATATCTAATACAGGTTTTTTAAACTTATTTTAAAATAACGCAATTTTGTATACCTCTAAATCTTATAAAACTGTATTCATATGACCAATAATGTTGACTANCTATTTTAAAATAACGCAATTTTGTATACCTCTAAATCTTATAAAACTGTATTCATATGACCAATAATGTTGACTAACAACTGAACCGAACTCAAGTTATTTCTGCACTTTAATTACTGTAAAATTTGTTTGTTACACACATTTCACATATTTTTAACTTTTGCGCTTCGTCCACCTACCAGGGTTCATCAAAAAAAGCCAACATAAAATTAAAAAAAATTAAAATACACAAATAAAACAAAATTGTTTCAATCAACTTACCTTTAAATTTCTCTACGAGGTCTGCAAAACCCTATTTCTCTAGGATCTTGGACACAAATTTGTCGGCCGTCATTCACGTTGCATAACTTGCTTCGCGCGCACCACGAAAGTGACCGAATGGAAATACCTACACATCGAATACTCGTGAAACGTGGAAAAAATTAGGTACTTCTGGGCATTACACATTTTTATAAAATTGGGGGGCAAACTGCTGCTAGTAATCTGTTTAAATATTAAGACATGACAATAATAAAAAATACATTACTGCAAAGAAATTATATTTTGTGAGAAGAAATATTTGGGAAGATTTAAAGAAAATAAATGTAAGCATCACTAAGTAACTAAAAAAAATACTATTCGCTAACATTTTAGTAACATTTAAGTAAAATAATGTTATATTTTAACAAAAATCCCGCAAATATATATTTTCTAAGCCACAAAGTTATAGTTAATGCTAATTTCTTAGACTCAAAAATATGTGANAAAATCCCGCAAATATATATTTTCTAAGCCACAAAGTTATAGTTAATGCTAATTTCTTAGACTCAAAAATATGTGAAAGCGTTTTAAAGAAAACCTTTCAAAGAAATCTTATAGTATCTTACAAAACATGATTATTTGATAATTAAGTAAAATTTATATAAGATTTCGCTGTTTCTAAGATAAAACTATGAAATAAATTTTTTTCTTAGTCATTACTATAGCGATAAGGAGGTACATTACAAGTATACTGACATCAGTTGGCTCATGCTAATTTTAGAAGTACGCAACATTTTTAACCATAAATTCTTGTCTTAATAAATTTTAATTTTGAGAAAATTACGTCATAAAACTGCAAATAGACATTAAATTGAAACAAAAACTAGGCAGCGTTTCTTTAAGAAAATTTTAATGTAATACTATTAATTGCACGCTTATGTATGCAAAAAAATATTCTAAAAAAAGTTGTTTTATTAAAGGGAGGTGCAAAAAGTAAATTTAAACTTGTTGGTTCATTAAATTTTTTCTAATTAAGTATTTTATGTTTATGACTGTCTTGCATGGAATATCGCACAATGAAACAGAACAATATCTTTTTCTTTTATGACTAATATGTGTGATGAATACGAAACGTTTCCTTATATATATAATACATATTATATATAAGCAACCGGGGGAGCTGAGACTGCTAAGTACCTCTTAGTTAACTGGATGGTCTACGTCCAGCGCCAGTATATTCATATTAAATGCTACTGTTACAGACTGTATTACCAGTCGAACAGTGGCAAGTAGGCACATGAGTACTCCCTCCTTAAATACTTAGCAGAGTCTCCTCGTAATGCTGGCTGCACAGGCATTCTGCCCTCTTCAAGAAACCGCCTACCGTGTCATGTGATGGGCCATACATTAATTAGTTTTACAATGTCGTCTTGATTTTCGTGCTTGTTTGTTAAGTATTCAAATTAGNTTGATTTTCGTGCTTGTTTGTTAAGTATTCAAATTAGTACAACTTCGAAAGAAGTAACAGAAAATACGTTAAAGTAGTTCACGGTTAAGTGAATACATTAAAATCAGCCTTTAATATTTATGTTCTTACATAAAGACTAACTGGAGGAGTTAAAGAAAAAATACACAAAATTAGGAGAAGTATTTACATACCTTAAAGTTTCATTAAAATTGAGAGTTTAAATTTGTGTTAATTGTAACCATGTTATTTTGTCACTAATATCGCCTCAACATGAATAACTTCGTATTTATTTTTAATTTCACATGATGTTTAGACACAAGAATAACTATTATTCACTAGNAAAATCCCGCAAATATATATTTTCTAAGCCACAAAGTTATAGTTAATGCTAATTTCTTAGACTCAAAAATATGTGAGAGCGTTTTAAAGAAAACCTTTCAAAGCAATCTTATAGTATCTTACAAAACATGATTATTTGATAATTAAGTAAAATTTATATAAGATTTCGCTGTTTCTAAGATAAAACTATGAAATAAATTTTTTTCTTAGTCATTACTATAGCGATAAGGAAGTACATTACAAGTATACTGACATCAGTTGGCTCATGCTAATTTTAGAAGTACGCAACATTTTTAACCATAAATTCTTGTCTTAATAAATTTTAATTTTGAGAAAATTACGTCATAAAACTGCAAATAGACATTAAATTGAAACAAAAACTAGGCAGCGTTTCTTTAAGAAAATTTTAATGTAATACTATTAATTGCACGCTTATGTATGCAAAAAAATATTCTAAAAAAAGTTGTTTTATTAAAGGGAGGTGCAAAAAGTAAATTTAAACTTGTTGGTTCATTAAATTTTTTCTAATTAAGTATTTTATGTTTATGACTGTCTTGCATGGAATATCGCACAATGGAACAGAACAATATCTTTTTCTTTGATGACTAATATGTGTGATGAATACGAAACGTTTCCTTATATATATAATACATATTATATATAAGCAACCGGGGGAGCTGAGGCTGCTAAGTACCTCTTAGTTAACTGGATGGTCTACATCCAGCGCCAGTATATTCATATTAAATGCTACTGTTACAGACTGTATTACCAGTCGAGCAGTGGCAAGTAGGCACATGAGTACTCCCTACTTAAATACTTAAGCAGAGTCTCCTCATAATGCTGGCTGCACAGGCATTCTGCCCTCTTCAAGAAACCGCCTACCGTGTCATGTGATGGGCCATACATTAATTAGTTTTACAATGTCGTCTAGATTTTCGTGCTTGTTTGTTAAGTATACAAATTAGTACAACTTCGAAAGAAGTCACAGAAAATACGTTAAAGTAGTTCACGGTTAAGTGAATACATTAAAATCAGCCTTTAATATTTATGTTCTTACATAAAGACTAACTGGAGGAGTTAAAGAAAAAATACACAAAATTAGGAGAAGTATTTACATACCTTAAAGTTTTATTAAAATTGAGAGTTTAAATTTGTGTTAATTGTAACCATGTTATTTTGTCACTAATACCGTCTCAACATGAATAACTTCGTATTTATTTTTAATTTCACATGATGTTTAGACACAAGAATAACTATTATTCACTAGANCTCAACATGAATAACTTCGTATTTATTTTTAATTTCACATGATGTTTAGACACAAGAATAACTATTATTCACTAGATCCACTACAGTTTAGATAAGTGTAATTAAAGCACAATTATGAGAGAATAATCTCGTATTATGACAGGGGCCGCGGTAGTTGAGTGGTTAAACGGCTGGTCTCCCAGTGAGGCGAACCGGGCCCAATCCCCCGCCGGGTCTCTCCCGGATTTCCGCCAAGTGGGAATAATGCCGGATGATGCCGCTGGTCGGCGGGTTTTCTCGGGGATCTCCCGTTTCCCCGCCCTTGCATTCCGGTGCTGCTCCATTATCATCTCATTTACCCTCATCGGCTCCCAATACCTCGTTGTTAAGAGCAGCACAAATCTCTCAACTCATCTCAATTCGTATTATGAGAGAAAATATACAAGGCAGAAAAAAAAGTAATCAGGGGTTTTCAAGAATGTTTCTGTTGTTCAGTAGGTGTAAAATATTCGATATTACTTAAATTATACATAAAATCTTATTTAAACGTAAGCTACTGGTATATGAACCACTGTATCATCATTATACAAATTATACAATTTGGCTTACGCCTCTAGGCATCGGCTCGCACAACCATTACTCATCTGGTCGTGCTCTATTGAACTCGTCAAATTGTAATTTTTCAATTTACTGTTTCGGATTCTTAATTACGAACAGTGTCATCATTCACTTGTTTTTTGTCGCAACTAATATGCGGTGGGATCACTATAAAGTTTTGTGTCCCATATTTACAATATAAGAGTTCTTATCATTAAACGTAAATGTGTCAACGCCTCGAACCAGCGTCAGTAAATGCCACAGAGCTAAGTACATCTTAAATATGTTGTTGNAAACGTAAATGTGTCAACGCCTCGAACCAGCGTCAGTAAATGCCACAGAGCTAAGTACATCTTAAATATGTTGTTGGAATTTCTGTTGGCCTGTATGATAAAGGACAATAACCTGATGGCGCGGGTTCTAGCCCACGATGGGGCGAGAAATCCTCAAACCTGTCCCAGGACTGGTTATGATAACATCGACTGTGAGCCCTGGTGGTACTAACCGGGATGGCCTGTGTGCGCGTACAGTGCATTAAATTAAAGGTTCTAAGCATTTCGTCAATAAAAATTATTATTTATTATTATGTGAACTGTAGGATACAAACCCAATACACCAACATGAAATATAACTTCAAGTATCGTTGAACACGATAAAATATGCTGCAGATGGGACAGGCAAAAACGTGCCGCTTTTTTACAAAACGAATAAGGGAAGAAAACATTTTCCGATAAACGTTACATCCGTGACTTTATACTACACAAACAACGGACGGATATTTCAATCGCGAATGTTAATAAATGTTACAACTTGTAGCATTTTCAGACGTATTGATGAGTGAGCATGATACCGTATAAACCGAATGAATGATTTTAGCAAGCGAAATGTGATCCAATGAAGATTTAGTTAAGAGGTTTCAACTATCAGCCAAATATGCGAAATACATGATAAATGAGTGTAATTAGCTGTTAATCAGTGGATTTAAATCTTTGATAAATTGGCAAATTCTGGCACTTACATAATGATAACAGTTTTACGGATTCCGCCGGGGAGTAAGATTTTACTGATTTTTAAACTTTTAATTTCTTTTTGTAGCCCTACTTATATTCGGTCCTACAATCTTTCTTAAGATATCATCAATACCACAGCTGAAATTTTTTAGATCCAAGACAATTACTTGATTATATAACATGTTCTGAGACGATATTTTGCTATGGACCGACATTAGCTTATAAATATTTTTTGTTTGCCATCCGTTAAAATATTATTACTATTGCAGACGGGAAGGCACTGAACTTAGAATTGTCTGCTGGGNTTTTTTGTTTGCCATCCGTTAAAATATTATTACTATTGCAGACGGGAAGGCACTGAACTTAGAATTGTCTGCTGGGTAACAAACAACAAATTCTAGTAGATAATTAACAACGTCTGGCATAAGATATGGGACATTGGCGTAGTACCACATAAAACCATTTCCTTTTGTTGTTTATTTAAGTGTAATTGTATTTGCAGTTTGAAAACGTTCTCTGCTACTTAATGAGGGGCGCGTTATATACTCGCTTCCAAACCGGGCAAACCAGTTTCGATACCCAGCGGGATCACCTACATTTCACATGTGGGAAACGTGGTGGACGTTACCACTCACTGACGAATTTTCTCAGAGTACTCACGTTTCCCCCTCCCTTCATTCCGCCACTGCTCCATTCTCACCTCATACCACTCTCGCCGTCGCACAAGAGCTCACTGTGAAGCGCCGACAGAAAACTTTCGAAAATTCAGTTCTTAAACTTCGTTTTCAACTTTTATTCTGTAAAGCTTATCAAACGTTGCAAATTGAAAGTATTAACAGCAAAAAACTTATATGTAAAACTCTCTTATTTATTTGTATTTTATTTAGAAATGATGTTTATATTAGATTTTAACGTACTAAAATGTATACTCGATCATCAATATTCTTTCGAGTACAAAGTTGATGTTGAAGCTAAATGCATTGTTACTGCAATTTTTTTCTCTAAGCACAAATATGAAAAAAAATAGCATGCAGNTCCTGCTATTTTTTTCTCTAAGCACAAATATGAAAAAAAATAGCATGCAGCTTATTAGTCATTGGCATTGAAATTTACCCACAGTAAATTGAGCGCTTTTGAAAAATATACTGTCGTAACTGCACACATTATATCTAAATGCTGGCCAGATTAATCTTAGTAATGTTGGTAACGAATTAGAGAAAGTACAGCCATGACTTGGTCCCACTAAAAGTGAATTTTTTTTAAATTGGTTGCTTTTTATTTTTTACTTTTAAGAGTTAGAATTGGCGTAGTTGTAATACGTTTATGTATGAAAAATTTTCACTGTTTTGCTTGGTTGAAGCATATACATTATTATTGAACGTTAAGAATTCTCTAGTTTTAGTGAGGCCATTACGACAATTCTCCACCCCTGTGTCTCTAGTTACCCGACCCGACAACAGGGAACAGCTGCCATGCTTGCGGCGCCGTTGTACGAGTAACTACGTACGACAACATTCACTCTCTTCCTAAGAGAATCAAACACTCGCACAATCCTGTGACGAGGCAGAATGCTAGCCTTAAAAAGGGCTGAGAATATTTGAAAATATGTCGCCCTTTCTATATTATTTTTTGTATTCAGTGATACTATAGGCTGCTCACGATTAATTACGCACATTCGAAAGACCTGCTTAGGATTTACCTTTCTCCTCATTTTGTATCCTTCTGCCATATGTAAAATCATCATTGCCATAGGACTGATCACGTTATTCATGTCGCATACGAGTAATACCGTGGAGTTATTATGAATATAAATATATCACCAGTGTGCAAATCCATGCTCTAACGTCCATAAAAAAAATATACATTTACTTCAGTGGACATAAATTTAAACATTACACTCGCTGTAAAAAATCAAGTTTTAACAATTAGTTTCATAAATTTCATGTTTCATGATTAGGAGTCTTAATCCAAGATTCGTTCCAAAGTTCTTACTTTAACGTTACTAAGTAAAAACGTCATTAATTAAAAACACATGTGACTACAGTGGCCAGTAGACGTTTGACAAGCGAGTTGCCTCGTTCTCAGTAGCCTGTCACGGATCGGCGTGTACCTGAGCGACAACAGGACGGCCCGGCAGCGTGTGCACCGTCCCACAAATATCCGGTCTTCAGTCCTCGGTGAGAGCAGTAGGGACGTACCGCCTGATGTTTATGAGACAGCTGATAGCGAGACCAGTGCTGCGCGCGCACCTCTTCCCCTCTTGATGTTTGTCCTGCGACTTCTCTCTCCGAGACCTCCCCAGATGTCCGCCGGGTCCTATAAAGGGCGGTAACTTCACGATACTCGGGACTAGTGTGAACTGGTAGTAGAGTGGTTGAGTCGCGGCGTCCGTTAATAATGCGCAACGTTTGGACGTGAGTTCTAAACTCCGTCGGACACCATTTTTATACTCTGGTTAAGCCAGCGCCGTACAAATAAGAGATGACCCGCCCCTCTCTACTAGCATTTTCTCTACCTACTAATAAAGAGCATGGTTTCCACCCATCTGTCTCCTGTAGCATTTTCTGATAATTTTGATAATGCATCCTGTCGAAAAGGCTTTTACGGTGCCTATGCCGGTTTTTCTCTTTCTCCTTTTAGTATATTTTTAGGAAGGTTTTCATGGCCGAATCGTGGCCATGGCAGCCCAATCCCTCGCTGCCGCGATGCATGTCTCATTGCATGATTTCCCTCCCTTGTAGGCGTATGGGGCTTAGTACTGAGAAGCAATAATCCCCCGTTCCTACCGCGGGCACACATAACACTTAGTTTTAGAGTAGTTTAGAAAAAAAAAGATACTTTGGAAAACTTGGTAATGGACCAACAATCTAGTTTCGCCGACTACATTACTTCTCGTTGTTCGAGAAAGGAATGACCCCCCTTACATTTCCAGGGCAGCCAAATGCCGCGGATGGAGTTCCCGCAGCCAGGTTGGGGCGTCTGGGGCCGCCACTCCGGACCTGCACGAGAAAAGACGTGCTGCGGGGTTTCGCGGGGGTATCAAGAGCGGCGCGCCGCGACGAATCGCAAATGCCGGCGAGCGGGATTTATCGCCTGCGCTGAAAGCGAAGTCGAGAGCGTCGAATTCGCAGCGAGCTGTTCGGTACGTGCACCTGTCTGCAGATTACAGGTTACATGGGCTATATCCGAATGCACTGCGGCGTAACCTCGTTCAATTGCCTTTGATAGCTTCAGTACCCACAATTCCCCAAATGCCCTTGATCCCTTCGTGACGAAATAGGGATGATTTCTAGCACTAGCCTGTGTTTCCCAATTTTTAACACACATACGACAAAAACGAATTAATTAAATTCATTTTCTTATGTTGCCTCGGTTTGTTTACGAAAAATAGTGTCCATAAAATGGCAGGAAAAAGCTGCAAAACTGTTACAAATAATAACAGTGCAAAAGTGACAAATATGGACATATTACAACTACGCCAATTTTAACTCTTAAGAGTATAAAATAAAAACCCACCAATTTTAAAAGTTTCTCTTTTTATGAGACTATTGTTTGGTCGAAGCCAAGTGCCATTACCTGGCGTATTTCCGTAGAAAAGTGGATTGAAGCTGTGAAATCACACTGTCGCTGCCCAAATTAGCGGTAAGGGCACGAATGCGCCCTTGAATGTGCCCTTCAGCAAAGAGCACACATGCATATTATTATTGAACGTTAAGAATTCTATAGTAGCGGTGAAACTATTTCGTAAATTCTCTGCACCTGTGTCGCTAGTTTCCCGACCCGACAACAGGCAGCTTTCATACTTTGTCATGTTTGTGAGGTTTAAGATATTTTATCAACTTAATAACAGCCACTAGTTTGTGGTTTAAACTCACGTACTTTATAATACATTCAATTAAATGTATTGCAAAACTCCTGGCTGTAATTTTCGGAGGAATTAGCCCGAAAGACATAATTTTCTCGCCAAAAATACGCCGTACATCGGGGTTGTTATTCCAATTTTGCACGCAGGCTCTTCAAATGATTTTTAAATAGTTAATATTTGTTCTGAAATATATTAAAACGTGTTATTATGTACAAAGGAAATTGTGATTCATTACATTCTAAAAATAAACTTTTTATTTTTTATTTTTTTATTATTATTATTTAAATGATCGAGAAATATTTTACTTGATCATGTGTATGGTTGGGATAGCGTGCATGTTTTTTCCGTCTTGGTTGGGACGTTTGGCATAGAAACAAAGGGATCTTGGAGAAAATCAAGATTAAATGGCAATATTAATAACAGCCATTTTAGCGTTTAATAAATACTTTTTTTTTAGTATCTGATTATAGATATTCTCGAACAGAAACAAAAATCATGTTATCAACAGTTTCACAGTAAATGATGCAATGATCCAAATAATGAATTTACTGAACGAAAAAATGGCAAGGTTGTTTTTATTTTGTTGCTCCAAACAAAGATCTGGTTGGTGCAACAAAATATTTGTTTTGCTCTGCGAACATTAAAATGTTTCGGTTAACATATAATAAAGCTGCAAGCCCGACCGAGATTCGAATCATAATCGCTTGGGCCTGAGAGCTACGCCTTAATTACCTGAGCTAAAATGACTAATGAAAAAAAAACTGAATGTTTTTCAAAAATGTACATTAAAATGATAGACAACTTACGCAAATAAATATTTTAAGTTTTAAAGCTTTACGTTTTAGTTTTAGTTTTTATTAGAAAGCTTTACGTTTTAGTTTCATGTTGAACTCGTTTTATTAGAAAGCATAAATAAAGGCACTAACAAACACTGTTCTATCCTAATTGTCACAAAAATTGCAAACAAACTCTTGAGCTGTATTTTAGAGCGAAGGCAATCCAATGAGTGGCCAAACAAATAATACAGTTCATTCAACTAATTATTTTGGGCAGTCTTATTTCATTTGTCCCAACACAGAGGTTTTGTTTATTCAAGCGTGTATCTTGTTAGATGTACAAAATTAATTTTGTTGCTTTTCAAGTTTTATTTATTCAACCAAACATTTTGTTGGCGCAACTTAATATAATGTTGGCCGTATACAGACAAGTACAAGACATACTGTAACTAAAAAACGTAACCAGTAAAATTTTATTTTCGTACGTACTTGAATTCTACATTTTGAGGCATGTATTAAAATTAACGAGGAATTGAGCAAGATGGTGTCTATAGGATGTTTATACATTATATCGACAACCTCTTACTGCAAGTTAATCCTGAAAAAGATGGAAAAAACTTACATACGACTTACGATACAAAGTTTATAACAAATATTGGAGACCAGTTTTAAAATGGAACATTGAGTGTCAGGATAATGTGTAACGGACGGAACACTACAACACATGTATTTCTGTCATCAAATTATTTAATGGAAACAATCACTATTTCTACATTTATTTAAAATGTTTAATTATTTTTTTTAGTGTTTTATTTAGTATTTGCTAGATCATACTTCTTGTAGTGTGATGCACTGGCTGAAATTACCCTCCCCCCCTTTTTTTTTGCTGAATGTTCACAGATATAATAAATCAATATTAGCACTGCTCGAAAAATATAAAGTTAGAACAAAGTGTGATTGTGGAAACTAAACAGTAAAATTACGATATAAAGTTGTTGAACTGATTATGTCAATATATTTAGTTTTAAAATTATGTACTGTGATAATTGCACAGAATTATTCACCTTTTTTGCGTAATTAATTAATTTGTTTAATGCATAAATTACCTTCATTGTGTAATATATGTTAACATTCAAAATTTAATCAATTTGCTAACACGCAAAATTGCCAATTCAACAGATGGGCTTGTAGAAGAAGGTGGAATTGTTCAAACTAAGTGCTCATCGTGTGCATCACATATGCTACTCAAAGAGATAGTTCAAATAAAGAACTTCACGGGATGGAATACTGACAGATCAAGAAACATTTTAAACATGAAAAAAATCACGGTTTTTATCTACAGGTTACATGTTACTCGCAGAGAATATTTATTTTTTGGCCTCTGGATACCACTAAGAATAAGCAGTGGCAGAATAGAAAGAAATTATGAATACTGGAACACAAAAAAAATGCCGAAATTGAATGTTTAAAGTAAAAACTGTATTTTTCCCCGAGTTAGTTGATCCAAGATTCACACGGCGAGTACCAATAATAATCTCACCAAACATAACTGACNAAGGTGGAATTGTTCAAACTAAGTGCTCATCGTGTGCATCACATATGCTACTCAAAGAGATAGTTCAAATAAAGAAATTCACAGCATGGAATACTGACAGATCAAGAAACATTTTAAACATGAAAAAAATCACGGTTTTTATCTACAGGTTACATGTTACTTGCAGAGAATATTTATTTTTTGGCCTCTGGATACCACTAAGAATAAGGAGTGGCAGAATAGAAAGAAATTATGAATACTGGAACACAAAAAAAATGCCGAAATTGAATTTTTAAAGTAAAAACGGTATTTTTCCCCGAGTTAGTTGATCCAAGATTCACACGGCGAGTACCAATAATAATCTCACCAAACATAACTGACNGGTATTTTTCCCCGAGTTAGTTGATCCAAGATTCACACGGCGAGTACCAATAATAATCTCACCAAACATAACTGACAACTAGAAGAAGAGGGAAGCAGTGAAATAACTTTCAATAATCTACATTTCTACTGGGAAGAATACATTTTGTTGTTTGCCTTCCAGATTAAATTATTTGTATATAACCAGTTTAATTCTTTTCCAGAGTGTCAAATGGAGTCGGGATAATTTGTGACGGAACAAAGATCTGTAAACACCACAACACCTGTTTTGCTGTCATCAAAATATTAAATTGGAAACAATCACGATCACTACCCTAATTTCAACTTCTTGCCTGCCAGTAGCATAACAATTTAACAAGGAAGAATTGTTGTCCTCTAGCAGATGAACAATTCAATTCAGTAGAAATGCTTGCAAGAATTATTTATCTGGGTTATTACGGAACAAGCAATTTTCCCTATTGTCTTTCCAAACATTAGAAACAAAATTTCTTTAGCTTGTCTTTTGGCCAAATAAGGCGCATTGAAACATAATTTTTCCATCGTCTCTTCTCCTGAGAATGTTTAGGTGTTATTACCAGTAATACCTTATAAAGAATTCTGAACGGGGGACTACAACAACTGTGTTCATTTACCCAGTATCTTTGTGGATATCCTTAATGTGTAATTTTCAGGGAAATTTGTCCTGAGCTGCTACAGAAATTTCCCCTCTGGGCTAGATAAGTAATATAATTTTAGCATGAAAGTTCCACTCAATAAACCAAGCGGCCTTTAAACGGAACATCCAAACGCAAGGTGCTGAAACCAGATAACATTCTCTCTCGGTAATGGCAGTATCCTCGAGCAGCCCACAGAACCTGTTCTCCAAAACACCCAATAAATCCGTCCACGTAGACGTTATAGCTATAAATACTCATGCAGCTATTTTTTTTACAGCTTGTCAAGTCTTAAACGGTGCGTTCGTACCCTTGAATTCCCTATGATATGTGGTTTATTTGATTCCCTCCTACCCTTATCATTTCGCAGAGTTATTTACCAGCAACCTGTTCGAGTTTTGAAGTGCTTGTGCAACACAGTGGCGCAATGGGCCGCGTGCACTCAGTTGTGACAAGGCAATCTGCACTACGTTCCCAAATGGTGAAATACTTTCCATAGCTGAGTAGTGGCTATCCTGTAGTAATTCTCTTCGAAAAAGCGCTGTTGTTCCGCCGTCTCAGACAGCCGCGGGCCGTAGTTAGTGCGAGTGAAAGGATTCGCATTTATAGTCTCCCCGATAGTGCAGCAAGACTCGGTTTCGAAATTCGCACGGTCCCAAATGAGCTTATACGTTCTACAGCCCATAAAGTGCATAAGCTCGCGAAAGAAAAAAAGAAGTCTTTTCTTGCGTTAGCACCCGTGCGTGAAATATAAATCATCGAGATCGCTGCCTACACGAGACTGTACTGGGGAAGAGAGCCATCTATTTTATTCTTCGGTCGGAGTCAAACCAGCAGGACACTGAGGAATCTAGGAACTCAGAGGAGCCGTAAACCAATTCACCTTTCTATTCTGGTCAGTGACGTGTGTTTTCATATTTCAAGCCCAAACGCGTATTACTTGCATGCAAGTTGTAGGTACTCACTGCCGTGTGAACTACAGTTCCAGCAGTGCGTTATCAAATTACTTTAATGATAACTAACGTTTAGTTGCGCTAGTAATGAAGTATTTACATACTTTTCAATGGGGCGCAGTCCATAAGCGTTAAAAATATGAAGTGAAACGCTATTGACTATAAAATTTGAAAATTATGGTTTTTTGTAGAAAACTGTGTTATTTCACTTGCGCACATGTGGATAAACCTGNTGACTATAAAATTTGAAAATTATGGTTTTTTGTAGAAAACTGTGTTATTTCACTTGCGCACATGTGGATAAACCTGAGGGTTTATCTGGTTGCAAATAATTACTGTTTTTAATTTTGACATATCCGTGTCAGTGACTACCATATCGTCAAGTAGTATTTTGCATGTTAACTTAATGTAATTTCTCCGTACAGCCATGTTATAAATGAAGCTAAAAGCTGTGGTACGTTATCGGGTATAGTCCATTGACGGTTTCTTACCATGTTTTGAAACGAACCTTTGAAAAATTACCATAAGAGTAACATGTCAACCTGTTTTTTCATTAACTTGTATACCACAAATATATGGCACTGTGATTAACTTAAAGTATTGTTATATTTCATACTTATTTTAGAAAAAATTTATGATTTTTGTATTTGTAATTTACAACTGAACGAGATTTTACCAGCAGAATACTTATTATAATATATTCAGTTGTGATGGCGGGACGGTTACAAATCAGAAGTTGGTAGAGGTGCGGCGAGATGACGATGACATGGCGTGTTGCTCTTGGCTGAACGAAGAGGTAATTTTTTTCCTGCGAAATATAATTAATATTACCACATCAAGTAGTAAACGTTGTGTTTTTAAACCTACCCAGGTAAGTTGCGATGTTGTGATAGATCTGTTTTTCCACGGCTGGAATAAATATACTGTAACGTATGTCGTGACTGCTACGTGTGAAAGGGTATTGTTGCATATCACGCTGGGCTGGTGAGTGTGTGATTGCAAATATTGCACGTCCGAAATTTATACGTTTTAACCGTGAACTGTTTTATAACGAAATTAATTATTTGCAAGTCACGTCTTTTTATTTATTACAACTACTTATGTAAGTTTGCCCTAGGTGTTTTAAACACAATTGTGGAACTTGCTTATGTTTCTATGATTTTAATGTTTGCCACAATCCCTACAAAGTACTAAGCCCAGCCAGATAAATTTAAATAAATAACGAAATAAACCTAGAAAACGGTTAATACTAACGCATGGAAAAATGAGCGGTATAAAAGTTACGGTAGGCCAATTTGTGTGCATGTTCACCAATATTTTTTAATTTTGTCACTGCTACGTACAAAAAATAAGCGACACGAGTTGCGTGCTTGAATTTACGGTGTAAGTTCTTTGGAATGGTTGTTTCTTCGTTTTAATTTTTATTCCAACTGAGGTCGTCCTTTTAACGAAATAACCCAACACATATGAACAACAAGGCGTTTAATACTACAGCTCCCCCCCCCCCANACAGTCGTGGCAAAATATTAAAGGGTATTACATGTAATGTGCTATGTCGTGTATAACAAATATGTTAACAATATAAAATAATAACCGCAAGAACTACCGTCAATAAAGACATTGTTAAAAAGTCGTAAAGCTTACCTAAATATGGTTATAGGCTTAAATTATTAACACTCATACGAAATGGTTTTTGAAGAATGACGGCATTCTTTGAACAGCTGTAAACATTAAACAAAGCATTTGACAATTAAAACGTAGAAGTAACACGACAGTATTAATGTTTACATGTAGCGGTAGGATACGTAATCGGCAACCTAAAGTAGAAATTTAGCAGAACTTGAGAAAAGTATGAAGTAACCGTGAATTTCCTATACCTGCGTCTTGGTATTTGAATCCTCTCGTATTAACTGCAACTGAACAGCGCCCTTGCACTATGCCAGTAGACTAATCGAGGAGCGGCCAACACACTTAAATACTATACGATTACGTCTAAAAATAGAGCACACTTCCAGGGCTTGGGGTTCTAATCCGAAACAACCTGAGTGACTTCAGCCAAGGAAGTTGCTGGCGTTTGATAGGCGACTTAATTTCGTTATTTCCTTCACCACTAAGGTTGATATTTGATGATAAATCTTTTATAACTACGGAATAAGAACTCTTATGTATGAGTAATAATCGCAGCCTTAGCAAAAACAATCAGCAGATACTTGCTACATTTTCCGTTTAAAATAAAAAAACTTCGCTTTTCAATACATATGACTTTGCGCGATAACACATTGTACACAAAAGAAAAATTTGTTTGTACCAATTTCATTTGTCTTGTATTAACATAGACTCTTGAAATGAGTACACGATACGTCTGAAATTGGTTTTTATGGGACTACTAATATTACTTTGGAAATGCAAACATTTTTGCTTCAGAATAAAGTAATAGTAGACATCTGGGATCAGTAAGATCTCATATGAAAGATTTTATCTTCCATAATCTCCCGTAAATCAGAACACTCCAAATATCACAAACTTGTAGAAAATTAAGCACCAACCTCCCCTTTGTTCGGAGCCGACTATCTTTTCGTGCCGTTGTGTACTATAAGATACATATTATTACTAATATTTTATATCTGGCAACTCTTGGCATTGTGTCTGCCAGGATACACATCATAGTTTTAATCTAGGTAGTGCTGCCATCTGATGTGTTGTGTTGCAACTGCAAAAACAATCTTCAGAACACCCCAGTTGACGATATGTATGCTCACATAAACCGAGCAAGCGTTTTTAGGGTAACTACTTCTTTTTATATTTTATGATCTGCATCTAGTAAGTGTAATTGTTTATGTGGATGTTTGGTAAGGGAAAGCATTATTTATTAGTAATGGTATATTGTTGTATTATTATAATTATTTTTTCGTTTTTGTTTATATGTATATCTTTAGAAACATTCCCGTGAATAGTAAGCAAACTGTTCGTTTTTCTCATAAATTAAATGTGCTCTAAAAGATAGATTGCCAAGTACTGCTCACATGATAAATTATTTTTTATTGAAATCATTAGCACATGCTTTTTTTTCTGAAAAAAAAAAAGATGCAATAAATACAAATATTTTATGAAAATAGTTCGAGCAGCGTATTGTTAAAATAATTAGCAATACAATAGTTTGTTATTGTTCAAAGCTATAAGAAGTGGGTAGTCCAACTATGACCCTAGCATAATTCTGAACCACATGTTTCCCTATTGTAGGTTATGTTGTAGACAGCACATGGATGCAATAACATACTGCAAAACAACTCTGTTTCAGAGAGGGCAGAAACCCAGTATTGGTGATGCTGGCCTTACTACCAAATCTTGGTGTAGATTCAGAGGCAGGGGATGAGAAAGATGACGAACTTACTGTCAACAATGTGGCCGAAGATGAACAAGAAGATGCAATTTTGAATTCGCAATGGATGATAAATTGCCTTAAGTAGATGTGTTAGTGGTTTTTGTTCACGACTCCACTGACAATGATGCAACTTTTAGTTTCTCTGATTCTAATATACCTTCTGCTTCTAATGGAGAACATGTTTTACCTAGTAATGCAACTGAAAACTCTCAAAATTCAACCTTTCGAACACATCGGCCAGCTATGAGCTCTGCAATGTCTTCCGCAGACCAAGAAATTTAAGCTAGAAGTGTGTGCCATCGCACTCGGCAATCCACGCTGAAATTTCCATTTACATAAGTAAATTCTGACACCATTTACTCTTACCTAGGTGTTGAATTAAAAAAAAATATATATATATAACATTTATTGTGGCATGCTGAGAGCTGCAGTGATATTTATGATTATTCACATTAAGTAATCATTACATATATTACTTTTCATTCATATTAATTACTTACTTATTCCTTATATTACAGATGGAGAGACGAATCATTTTCATACAAATTGGAAGTGGAAGATGACCATTTCACAACACTGGAAACAATACGATCCCCACTGGAGTATTTTAAGACTTTTTTCGATGACGAAACAGTATACCTTATAGTTTTGAGTACAAACTTATATTCAACTCAACAGTCAGGGTAAAGTGTAAATACAAATCCTGGTGAAATCTGTGATTTTCTGTCTATGGAATTAATGATGGGTGTAATTCAATTGCCTGCTTATGCTGATTACTGGGTACAGGCAAATAGAATTGAACAGGTGGCTAGTGCCGTGCCATTGAAACTGTATCAGTCTCTTAGAACATACATTCATTTTGTGAATAGTGATGATATAAATTGTCGCTACTAGGCCACCTGAGTTATACAGGATGATGGCTAGTAGGTTACATAGTTACTATACTTTGGTGCAGACTAAGGGCACCTGTGGTTGTTGCGTAAGGGGTAAACAAATACTCGTATTCTCCGTTATTTAACACATTAGTATTTTATTTGTCTGAAGGTAACATAGGTATTTACGCACACTGGCAAGACTGAGCCTCCCTACAAGTCGTAGCCCTGAAGGGAAGGTTGATTGAATCTGGCGACGTTTCTACTTATCTGTGACTGCGACTTTCGGTGAGTTGTCTTCGTTGGTTGATGCCTCGTCGGAGACCTCGCGTCCCCTTTCCTACGTCGACGTCGGCCACGACTCCTCTCGCGCTACTGACTTCTCCGCCTTGGAATCTGCCATTAAGTTTTCGGAAATGAACTCATAAGTTCTCGACACTTCAACTTCGTTCTTCTCGGAAATTTACACATGAAGTTTCTGCTGTTCCTGGGTTCTCTCCCCGGTGTCGTCACAGTTGACTTACTGACTGACTGCTTGCCTCGTCGCCATCCGGCGCACGACTACGTCTTCTCGGGGAATGGCGCCTCTCGGTATGGGGCGCCACTCATTTGGCTGTCAACAATGTGGCCGAAGATGAACAAGAAGATGCAATTTTGAATTCGCAATGGATGATAAATTGCCTCAAGTAGATGTGTTAGGGGCTTTTGTTCACGACTCCACTGACAATGATGAAACTTTTAGTTTCTCTGATCCGAATATACAGTGTACATCTGGAGAGGTCCTGCTACTGGGCTGTGTGTGGTAATGGCTGAAGCCAGGGGGCGGATTCGATTCTCGGTAAAGAAAACATCAATGTTTTTGCTCAACAAACACTTTTTCCTAATATTTACCTAAAGTGGTCTTATCTTGAAGTATCTGTCTTCATTTTGAAGCGTGGCGTGTACTAGGGATAGGCATTGCGCTGTTTCCACACCCTGCTATAATTGTCCAGGGCAGCCAGCCAGCCAGGGCAGGCAGCTGACAATGAACCACCTGGGGGAAACACCCTCAGGGCAGTCCCGATGCGTAAGGACACGCAGGGAAGAACCGAAGCCGAATGAAAGAGGGTAAGTCCCAAGAAATAGCTGATATGCAGCCCTCGACGAAGGAATCAGGGGAGCCTCCGACTATAATTAGTGCAGACCCAGCTCCGAGGAATCCCCACCACAGTAACCGCACCCTCTATCCAGCCTCATAGGGGCGCAAAAGCCGCTGACGAGACACGAAATCATGCACAAAACGCGTGAGGTACACAGGGGATTTCCCGATTCTCTCTCGAGAAACTACTGACAGTTAACTTGAATATAGCGGGACACGAGTTAAATTCACGAGGCAGCTAAGGCAGAGGGCAGTTGTTCAGAGGCAGTTGTTCAGCGTCAGTGAGAATCAGTCAGTTAGACGTATCGCACGCAGAGAGGTGGCAGTTGGGTTAGTCAGTCGAAAGCCGGGTTTCGGATCCCGGCCGAGTCAATTGTCGCCAGCCGAGATGGGAGTTGTTCGGCGGCACAGCCGCGAGACGAGTTAGGTGTTCCGCCAAGACGGGAGGCGAAGGAGAGGTTTGGGGGGCTCTTAACATCGTGGTCTTGAGAGCCTATGAGGATGAAGCGAGGTGAATATGGAACAGCTCTGGAATGTAAGGGCAGTTGGAAACGAAAGATCCCGGAGAAAACCCGCCCAGCGGTGTCGTTCAGTACGACTTCCATGTTCAAAAATCCGGGAGCGACATCGAATCCGATAGCAGTTTCTCCACCGGGGCCCCATGCCAGGGGGCGCAGATTATTCCCTTACTTAGTACTTGAAGAAGAGCCTGAATGGGGAAAATGAAGCCCGAAGTCCGCGGGTAACCTATGAACTTATCACATCGTGTTTCCGAAACTGCTCATTCAAATGTCTCATGCTTACGGATATTGACACACAGTTTATTTCTTGACATCACCAATATTTTTTTTTTAATAACTTAAGACAATTTAAGGGAAAAAAAAATTTCCTAAACGTTTACGCAAAATTCTGGCAAAGTTTCAGCTTAAAAAGTAAGATGCATAAAAGTTTTTTTATGCTTTAAAAGATACATGGGGTATGAAAACATACGAAATGTAGATAATGTAAAGACATTTTACGAGAAGGTTGCGATATTGTTGTTAATGGCCTAGTTTTCACGCAATGGGCTAATAAATTTTAAGGATTTTATGGTCAACATGAATTGACAGGCATTGAGAATAAACAGTAGGCAATATCAAACTATATAAATATTTTCAACGCTAGTCTTATATGAAAGAAGGTAAAAGCTCAGAACACCTTTCTGTCCCTAAAGCTCCAGCCTAATGACAGTACAATATCGCAATCAGTTGGCGTGGGTTCGATAATCTGAAAGGGCACATATTTTAAAATTTCCTGGACTGAACTTGTTTCTAATCCAACAGTAAGTTTGAAGTGTACGTTTTGACAGCTGTAGCAGTTTGAGTAATAAAATGTAATATAATGACTGTTTTATATTTATTCTGTTTACCAATTGTTAACACACTGTTACAAAATTTATATTAAAAATAATAATATTTAGGTTACGTTTATAAACGAATAAACAATCGAAAATATGAATTGGAATCTAAGGAGAAGAAATTACTGAAATATGAAATAATTCATAGCTGAATTATATGAAATGGCAATTGACCGTTAAACATAAAACATCCGTTTCATAAACAATCTAGTTAGAAAAAAATTATCACAATTGCCAAGTATAATATATTCGCACAATTAATTGATAATCGTGTAAATTATTTTCAAAATATAATTTGTAAGAGTGGTGCGTTTAATACCTAGGTAATGCATTCAAAAATAGAATTTTAGTGGAAACAAAAAAAAATTTTACATTTTTATTATTTCGGGAATATGTAAAATAAATGAGTCCAAAATAATTATAGATACGTTAAAATGAGAGGCTTAGAAATGTTCAGTAACGTTTATTATATAAGAAGATGTAAAATACAATTTTTTTTTAAGAGGGGTGTTTCTGCTTACTAAAATTTTCGTTTACTTATATTCCGTCATAAATTTAAAACGCGACTATAGAATGTCTCATTTACAGGTTATTTTGTTCCAGCAATTACTGCAGCCGTACCATTGCTGTACGCACTGCACGAAATGATCATGCTTGCAGAGACTTTTGCGGAAACTCACATCCAATTGGCTAATACGTTCGTCTCTGTTCCTCTTTCAACATTGTTCTCTGCCAATCTGACTTCACCCCACCCCGACTAGAACCTCTCCAGATGCATATTACATACTATCTCCTTGGAGGTGCCTTTAGACGATGGGCATTGCCGTGTGGCGTAAGGCCAAAATCTTGACATATGTGATCCAAAAAAGGTACGCAGGAGTCATATCAACCTGTTATAAGTACAGGAGTCGAATATACCTCCAGCTGGATACACTTGACACTCGTGGGAATTTAGTCCACGCCGTTAGGCTTGCGCCTGTTTACCTTAGCCCACTCTGCCGATTAAAATTCAGATTTATTCATCGAGTGTTAGCAGAACTTGTTAAAAAAAAATATTACTAAATAATTAAATATGAATCTTGAAATCCCGATTATGAGACAATTTTTTGCAGCAGGGGAATGGAACCCCTGCTTTATTGTTGAAAGGCGTGCTCCACTATACTCCAAGGGGCTGGAGATTATCCATATTTAACAAAAACATTAGGAACAAGGTTCTTGAATGTGTCTCTATCGCCATATTAAAACATATTAGGCACGACGTTTTGACATTTGCTCGTATCCATAATGCAACAACAAAAGCCATGACACGTGCAGACTAGCACTGTTGATGATACTCAGTACGCAACTTCGCGTATGGTCGTATGTTACCTCGTGACCAGCCGCATCACAGTCTCAGATTATTCTAGTCTATTACAGAAGCTAAACAGCTGCATTCTACTCGCAAGAGCATGTAACATAGCTCTGAACCATTCGCCAACCAGGGCCTAGAGGCAAACTCGCCAGAAACCGGCATAAATGATAGGAAACATTCCGTAGCACGTCACTGCCAATTAGACCTACGAAAGGCACACTTCATATACAGCATCACGTGGCTCTTCGCAGAATAGCTGAGGACACACGAAACATGGACACACCATTGGTGTGTGGTGAACTGTTGCAAGGTAAGTTGGTGCTGGCTCACTGCTGTGCATTCTCGATGCACGCAGCATGAACCAATAACCACCGTGGAGCCTAGGGAAAGTACTTGTATTTCTACCACTCACAACGAGCAGGCAAGGGACCCATTACACACGTCCTGTGGCGTCAAATGCTTAACTAGGTTTTAGTGGTGGAAATGTAAACTGTCAAGCAACAGGGTACAGCACATAGCTAACGCCATCTTACATGACATTTCACTTACGCGTATCTTCTCATCCCTTTTACCACCTGCAACAAGAATGTCGGACACGTTACAAATTGATAACATATATGGAAGGAGTGGCACTTGGAACTGGACAAACCTACATTCACTTTTATAACTAATGCAAATTTCTGTTGTGTTTGGTAGCCTAACCTAGGCAGTAACCAGCAACGTAGGTAACAGTTTGGGTATGAGATCAACCAACAATGGTACTAGTACAATAAAAAAAATTGTGAAAACATTTTCCGAATATGTGTATTTCAAAACTTTATAACTTCTTTCGACGTATTTGGTTGGGCACATTCTTTCTCTAAACCCATCATGGAAGGTATTTCTTGCAGTAACCGTGTCCTTTATCGAATAACAGGAGAAACCCTATTTATAATGTACAGAAAACCACCCTGCTCACAAAATCACGGGACATGGTAAAACTACTGGAGTAGTAGAATAAAGGGAAGTCTTGCGCAATGTATTTTAAATGGGAGATGTGCGGCTGGGCTGCTAGGTGGCTGGGAGGCTTCGCCTCGACCCGGACGAGCTCGGCAATCTTCGGCTTGACTCAGGGGATGCTCGGAAACTGCCGAATTAGGATTATCGAATGTACCTGAAGGTGCTCGGAAGTTACGTCCAATAATTCTTCAAACATATTTTTGTTTCTAGTAGCCATATTGGTTTTATAGGCAAAGGTTATGTCAAATCGTATATCTATAGTTATTATCCAATTCAAAAAATCATTTGTAACTATAATTTTTTTTGTGCTGAAACTGTACGAAGAGTACATAGAAACCATGAAAAATTTCACATTCAATTACTACATTCCCTGTCTCCTCTCTTGAACACTGATTAATACACGATGCTAGATTCTACAACTTATTCACTACCTCGACAGTTTTGAAGGTATAAGTATGCTACTCAGATTTTTTAATGTATGTATATGAATAAACCAAGTCATCATATTAATAGCGACCACATTCACGAGTATGTTATAACCATGGTAAGGATCAACTTTTGTAGGCTTAATTGGCATTAATTTAAATGCCAATACTGCCAAGCCCTGGAGACTTGGAATATACGAGGGTGATAAATAGTCTTAACTTTCGTGCTCTTCTAGATAATCAATTCGTCTATCATCCAAACATTACATCGATATTTGGATAAATCCATTAGTCTTACAATTTTCCATCAATCTTTCGTAATATTTACACCAATCTTTCAATCTTCCCATTAATCTTTTAATCTATCGCAATTTTTCCATCAATAAACAACGCAATCAGCACTGCAATCCTCGCCAGTATTTCAATATTTACATCAATCTTTCAATCTTTCCATTAAACATTACATTTTTCAATCTTCCCATCAATCTTTCGCAATCTTTCCATCAGTCTTTCGTAATCATTCCATCAATCTTTCCATCTTTCCATTAATATTTAGAAATATTTCCATCAATCATTCGCAATCTTTCCTTTAATCTTTCACAATATTTCCATCAATCTTTCGCAATATTTCTATCATTTCACAATCTTTCCATCAATCTTTCACAATCTTTCCATCAATCATCAACCCGTATTTAATCTATGGGTTTTTCGTCTGTCTCTATACATACATATAAAAAAAACCATTCACCAACTGTGTCCATAATTTCTACATGTCGACCGAATTACAATTTTGTAGGCAGTCAAATATTCATGCATTTTCTTTGTACTTTAAGTCTTTGTTATTCTATATGCGGATATTTCCGTTAATAGTTTAGTGCTCATAGCTCCAGTTTACAGTTGTGAATGATAAAAGGATACGACACACCAAAATAAAGGAAAACGAATTATTTTATAATAAATATTATTATTTTGTAATTACAATTTTGGAAGAAAGCAGTTAGTCACATAATGCGATATATCCCTGATTCCTACAGTTTACTAATGATTGAAGATATCTCAACAATGTGTGAGAAATAACCACGTTTTTGAAAGCCAATTAAAAATCTGAGTCTATCAACTAATTCATTCGGGTCTTCGGGAAATAGGTAGCCAGTATTCTCTGCGTCTTCGGTCTTCTTCGTGTCACTTGTTGCAGCAAATGTGTTAGAGGGGTGTGTCAGTGCATCGAAAAAATCGCCATCATCGTCTTCAGCTTTATCACTGCCATCGTGTTCATTTTCATCTATGCTGTCTTCACGATCATCTTCACCACCTGTTTCATTTTCAATATCATGTTTTCTTATCTTTGTAGCAGGAGTTGTATGCCCTACAGTATTTAGAGCCGCCGACCGTTAATTTTGATGTTCGACAACTTCACACTTAAGTCTTGCAAGTGTACATTCCACACAAACCGAATCTACTGCACTCATTCCGTCTTTAGCACTAACTGTGTCGTCACAATCATCAGTGAAATCAGCACCCACCGATGTAGCAGGGGTATTGGCGGCATCACTTGCTGGCTCCCAGTAGACGAATCGTTTCAGTTCTTGAAATGGTTACAAAAATGTGCTTGAAGAAATGTGGGTGTTACTGCCGAGCACCTTCGGGTACGTTCGAGAATCCTAATTCGCCAGCATCCAAGCACCTCCTGTGTCGAGCTTAATATTTCCTAGTTCGTTCGAGTCGAACCGAAGCCTCCCAGCCGCCCAGCCGCACAGCTTCCATTAAAAATATATTGCGCCAGATTTTCCTTTATCCTACTACTTACTGGTTACATGATAGGCTTTTCTTGAGGATGAAAAATGATTGCATGTTTTCGCGACGATTTTCACAATGGTTGCCTTGGCTTTCGATGATATTTTCAATGCTGAAGACTCTTGATGTATTGCAAGGCAAAAGTTGGTAAACTCTGCCACCTCAACGCGTCCCATCCTCGAAACACAAAACAAACATTTATATAATATGTTACGGTGATTACCAGCTGTGTACAGTTGGAACTAGAAGTCAGTTGACTTAACAAAACTTGCATTTTTGTGTCTGTACATCAGTAGGGAAAAGGTAATTAATTATGTAGAGTTTATCGTCTCGTCGACAACGAGGTCATTAAAGAAGAAGCAAGTTCCTGAAGGAAGCAGGAGCGGGAAGTAAACAGCAACTAAAAGTTTTACGCGCAGGCTGTGTTTCTACTTAGTGCATGCACACTTGTAAATATCATGTGACTATTGGCCACGTGTCTGTGTGAGAAGGCGTTTTCTACTCGACTGGGCCAATCATAATTAAGTTATCCCGCACTGATCGTTCGGTGACTAGCTGGTAGACACCTAAGACACGTTGGAGTTGAAAACCACGAAATAGGCTCTGAACTAGCGCTATTTTTGCAGTACAACTAGTCGTGGAATCTTTTCGCAAGAAACAGGTGGCCCCAGCCGTAGCCCGTAGTAAGGAACCAGCAACCCAGCATTCGCTTGGAGTTAAATGCGGAAAACCATGGAATACCGAAGTCAGGACAACCGGACTGGGAATCTAGCCCGTGTTCTCTCGAATGCAACTCAAGTGTGTTACCACTTCGCCCCCTCGCTCGCTGCAGTAGTGAATAGGTTATGCTGTGCCAGAAACACCTGTCGGTAGGCTGACCGAGATGGTTGCTCGTAAAGAGAACCCGAGAACCAACTCCGGATGCCCCCTCCGCTCCCAGCAAACGTTCAGAATCTGAATAAGTGGCGCCGAAGGCGGAGCCAGTCAAGCATGGCGGTTTAAAAACACGGCTTCGCAACATGTACACGTATTTAATGAGCGCGGGAGCGTTTTAGATCAGGCGATACGGTAGCCAAGATTAAGCTACATCAATTATTGAAAATTTACATAACTCACGATTTTACTTGGTATCGCCACCGTGCGCATGAAGTTTCCAGCAGCTGCTCGTCGAGCGAGGGGAGTAGTAATAAAACACTTGTATTCGCATTCTGAACGATCCGGGTCCAACTTCTGGTACAGTCATACTTATTTCAATTTCACGCGGTTTTTCAAATTAACCTCGACAAATGTTGAGATGATTCCTTAGTATAGACAATGGTCGCCTCCGTGTTCCCTGTCATAAATTGACTGAGTCACTCTTTCCACCTCTGATGACCCCACTGTTGACGAGACGTCAAGCTCAATTATATATATATATATATATATATATATATATAATGCCTGAAAAGTTCTCTTGTTATTGGTTCATAGATAAAAATTACGAGTCATTCACCTCTGAAGTTAAAGGTCTTATCGCTACAGATGTAGGCAGGGCGAAGAAAATGTTTACAAAAGAAGAAGGAACTCTTTTTGGATATATTGGTATTGTCCTTATTCTTTGTGTCGGTCTTAGTTTTGAGGCTTCTTGCTGTAGTCGTCTAGGTTGTATTCTTTGTATCGCGTATAGTTCCTTGAATATACCTGTACGTATTGTCCTCGTTCGTCTGACTAGTCATTCTGTCGTTTTCGCTTCGTTTCGTGATAATTGACTTTATTCCTAATACGTAATTTTATATATATGTATATATATGATATTTCTGCGTGTCGGGGTGGCTACACCAAATAGAATTAAATTCCCGGCTCTTCCATGTTTTCCCTACCTCTGGCACATTTTTCCTTAACGTACGATGATGCTACAAAACTAAGTTTTTATAGACGTTTTATTCTGTTGAAGCCTTGTGTATTTATAAAAAAATGTCTCTCTGAAATGACATTTTCGAGTCTATTTAGATGATTTTTGACAGTCATGTAATATAAGCATAAATAATGTAAAAGTATACGAAAAAATAACATTTTCTATAAGTAATTTCAGCATATATATATAATACAAATTAGAATTTTTGACTTTACAATATTTGTGTGATACTCAAACCATGTGACCGAAATACATAAACTACAATATTTTGAACATATCGAAATAATACAAACACACCTCATCCACAAAAATGTAGATGTTTTGTCATTTATTATTGTTGTATTCATGAGCAAGAAGCATTTGAAAAATTGGTTTGAAAAGCCACGGTGACATTTTAAACCCACCAGCAAACGTTCAATATTATTCGGTACATTGCGGCAGATAATATGGCCAAAGCAGAGTGGTAGAAATGGTGTTCTTTATTTTGTAATAAACTTAACGTAATATCTATATGAATTATAGAATATGCTTCTTGCACATATTATATTAGTTTTATAATATACTTGTGACAAAAACTATCTTTATATTTTGCACGTTCTCGAACAGAACTTCCTTGGAATCTCAGACATGATATGTTAGTGTGTAATGCAATCACAGCGTTTGTTTGCATGATACACGACACCGTACACCACGACACTATACCTAGAACAGTAGGAACTGCACAGGAATTAGTTACACATGTGTGAAAGCCTATCGTCGGCACTAAAGGAAATGTTCAGTGAACTTAAGACCCTCATTTCTCGCTAACTATTTATCCGATTTAAATGATCGAATTATCGTTGCATTCCTCTTAAAATTATCTATAAAATTACATGTAATTGGATCGGATTAAGATAGAAATTCGAAAGAAAAATGATTAAAATCATTTACGACATATTTCAATATTTACATGCACAAAATACGGATAAGAACATTGCCAACTCACTCCGGCTAATAAAATAAAGACAAGGGGGCAATCAATGCATTTCATAAGTTTCAATATGAAGAGAGAAACTTGTTCGTTGTTTCCTTCTGTGTATAAAGCATTATTTAAGAAATTCTGAAACAAAAACTACTACTAATTATAGAAAAATTAAACTTTATTTCACACCAGCTTTAAATTTTTACAGTGACCATTATTACTTTTTCTTTGTTAGAATAACGGATTATTTAACTTTCCTTATTGATGCTTGGCATAAGCTAGAAAAAATAGAAGTAGATGCTTAGATATTTTTCCAGTCTCCTGTAAAAAGTCAGCACTTAAGTGAACCTAAAAAGAAAACTCGAGCATTACACTATAATAATTACACTACAATTTATTTTTTTGAATGGCGTTAAATAAGCAAAATGATTTTGTTGCCAGTACAACATGTTTTATAAATTATACGTTGACGTTTACTTCACTTCCCTTGTTTCCTTCTGTTACGAAAGTTATATTTTGTAGAATAATGAGCAAATCGAATTCATTAGTTACTATGAGATAATTCCGTTTTAGCTATATGCATTTTAGATATATAATATTACTAGCTGTGCCCACGGCTCCGCTTGCGTGGACTACAAAGTTCTCTTCAACTGCTTACACCACACTCCCTAGACTCTTTCCAATCGAAAGAGCTCCCCCGAAAACTATAGGAATATGCTATCTTTAATGGTCGGTGTGGCTAAATTAAGACGCGAGAAAAGGAAAACTACGATGTGCCGATTTATTGGCTATCACTGTTGCCAAATAATTTTTATACTCTACCCGGAATTTTATGTCGATGAGTCAAATTCAAACTAGTCAACAAGAAGAAAATAAATTTTAACACAGTCATTTTATTAACTGCGTTTTAGATACTATTGCAAACAATGTAAATAAATTAAATATATAATTTGCAACATATTGCATGTAAATTCAGCAAATACTCTTTTCCCAAAAACACCAATGATAGAATGATGAAAAAAAATTTGTGCAGAATTATAAATAAGCAACTAAAACTTTTAAACAAGCACGAAAATTCCCTGACCTTAAATAACATTTCTTGTCATTTTCCTATTTCCCCTGGCTTTTTTAAATTCCCCCACTATATCCCGTTTTCCTTGTTTCGCCTATATGTTGCCATTCTGTAGTTTACAACAGCCAAACTTGCCTTTGTTTCTCGGTATATGTGTGCTCTTATGTCATATTCTTGGTTTTCTGAGATATAAAATATAACTCTACAATTATGTCAAAAATAAATTTTATCGTTGTCGTAACTAAAAAACTTGGATTTTTTAACTCCCAGTAAATGAAGTTGCAAACTTTCATCTTTGTGCAACATAACTATCCTTGTGTGTTAAACAGTAAGATGCAATCATATTATCATATACGGTAAATAAACAAATGCAAATAATCATGATAATTATCGACACTTGGAAATAAAGTGTGTTTTAACATGATCTGTAACAGATATTTATCGACAGCAGTTTTTTTGACGACCATATAATTCTGTTGAAAACGTAATTTTATTAATTGTGAATATGATACAGCAGGTGTTGAAAGGAGTGTAAGCAACGGACTACGTGCTGATGAAAAGCATGCCAGTTGAAACAATAGTATAGTGTGTTTACAATGAATGTCTTGATGGAATTAGCAGCAGATAATCTGCATTGAATTAATAAAAATAAATTCTTTATTATAAATGAGAACTTGTTGCCTTTGTCAAGATACGAATATAAACTGTCCATGCAAGTCACTGGAAAAAAGGACCACCGATACGGGAAAACTGTGCAGTTGGGAATATTATAATTAATTAAATTAATCAGCTGCACATATTTAACAGTGTTTTGTACTGATTCACGGTAACTTCAAAGTATTCCATTTTCTTGCTGACGGCATCAAAGTTGGATTAACGATGCGAGGTCTTAACGCAGAGACGATAACAGCTGACGTGAACATGCTCGTACTTAGTGTAGTAGGCTAAAAGTCACTTGAGTTTCCACACCTCGAAGATCATAGTGTGAGTCACATGGGCGTGTCGCAAACTGTCACCAGCTCGGCCTCCAAGCAAGGTGGGCGTGTGACACATTAGTCAGGCCGCATACAAATTCCACGTTTTGTTTCGCAACGAGACATTTGGTCGCACTTTTTTTACAGATTCATCGGCTGCCGCAACCTCCAGCGAGGTGCTAATGGCTTAACGTCTTGTCGACAGTGAAGTCGATTAGAGACGGAGTCAATAACTTGTAAAATCGGGAGAAGGGGTGGGGGTGGTAACTGGCTATCGTCCGTAATAAGGAACCATTCCATCATTCACCTGGAGTAATGGAGAGTAGAAAACTGAAATCAGGATGACCGAACGGGAATTGTTTAAGAACACCTTGTCAGAAAATACGACGCTACTTTCACTTATGTTTCGCGACGAACATCATGGGACATTTTGACATGCTCGTGCCTCAGGCCATGAACAACATTGTGATTTAAATTTTCAGAAAAGATCAATATATTTTGCTGAGAGGATGGCGTGTCCTGATATTCTCTACCTACCGATATGGGGTATTTAACGCCTCTCTGGATGTATTAGGTGAATCAGATATATGCTCGGCTTCTCATCCGAAAAAGCACGAATCATCTTGAAATAAAGGCTATACTTGCTTCCACAAAAGTTAGGTTTTGTAAAGGCGCCTACTTCACAAAATCATGTGCTCTGATGCGTGGGGTGTTGTTAAAATGCCTGGTCAAGCGTGGATGTTCCTCCTAGTTGTAAATTTAAAAGTGTTTCCTTTAGAAAACTTATTTTTTTTTTTTCATGATTCGGTCTTTTGGCATTACGCGCAGACATACCTAAGCAACAACAAAAAGAAGCTTCTCAAAATCACATTTCAATAAGAAGGAACTAAATCCTGCAGTAGTATATTCAATAAAATATTTAATAACAAAGAAATATATCCATGATAATGGCTGACTCTCCCTCCTAGATCTTAGCGGGTCATACTACATGCTATACCCATAGTTAACAAGAAAGTAAANACAAAAAGAAGCTTCTCAAAATCACATTTCAATAAGAAGGAATTAAATCCTGCAGTAGTATATTCAATAAAATATTTAATAACAAAGAAATATATCCAAGATAATGGCTGACTCTCCCTCCTAGATCTTAGCGGGTCATACTACATGCTATACCCATAGTTAACAAGAAAGTAAAATCATATATTAAAAAAGGTAAATTAAAATTATATATATATATATATGAATCTGAAAGTGTTTTTGGATGTTTGTTTGTCCCTCTTTCACGTCGCAACGGACCAATGGATCGACGGATTGACGTAATTTCTTACACAGAAATAGTTGGAAGGCTGAAAGGTAATATTGGCCACTTTTAATCGCGAGAAAATATCTCAGAAAATTTACAAACAATAGTAATAGTGAATCAAGTCAGAAAAAAGTTTGCGGCCAGCGCGCTCTCTTGCAATGCGCTGTCTAAACCGTTAAAAATGTAACAATATCATGTAGTAAATAATTGTGTAGAATAAAAAGACCTAAAAAAATAACTCTACGGTAGCATATATCTATCTATAACAGATAAATACTAATAAGTGTTTTTGCCAGAGATAAAACTTTTCCCTCCTTAATTACCAAATTTACTGGGCGCATGACTCTATTCACCTGGAACGATTTCGGGAAACCACGGAAGGCCAAAATGAGAATGGCTGGGCTGGGATTCGAGCCCTGGTCCTCCCAAACGTGAGAGTGTTGACTTGCCCCTGCGCTACTTCGCTCAGGCCGCACCATGAAAAATCGGTGGCTGTGCTTCTGTACTGCAGTCAAAGTTGACATAGGCTACTTTTTATTCCAAAAAATATCTCATTCCCTCAAAAAAATTTTTTGTAAAATTAGCGCTCGGGGTACAATGCTGCGTCAATTCTCGACATATCGATATATCGATACTTATAGATATGTCAATACTTATCGATATATCGGTAAGTATCGATATGGAAAATAACTTATCGATAGAAATGTAACTGAAAATATATCGGTCCTTGCTATTTATAGCCTAACTATTATATAAATGCGAAAGTGTGTTTGTTTGCTTGTCCTTCCACGTCGCAACGGAGCAACGGATTGACGTCAATTTTTGCACAGGGATAGTTGGAGGGCCGGGAAGTGACATAGGCTACTTTTTACCCCGAGAAAATTGATCATTCCCTTGGGGAAATTCTTACTGGAAAATGAAAAAGTACACAAACGCAATAACAATGCAACGTCGCAACGGATCGACGTAATTTCTTGAACAGAAATAGTTGGACGGCTGAAAGTACATATTGGCTACTATTTATCGCGAGAAAATATCTCAAAATATTTACTTTCGCGAGTCGGTTNAACGCGGTGTGAAATTGAGCATCAAAATAAATTTTAGCGAGACGTAAGTCCCACTTGGTGTCCAGCCCCCTCTTAGTGACCAAGAACATGTAAAGAGTGCATACATGGACATGGAAGCTTGTTTACCAGTTGAAGGCGCAGGGACAACGGAGTGATACCACGCACGTCTGCCGCCTCGTCAATCTACGCGCAAGGCGTGCAGTGTTTCCGTCCGGGCTCTTTACTATGCTAATCACATCTGTGAATAGTGACACTTCGTTACACGCGAGGAAAGCCAACTGATTAAATTACGCCCATGTGGTTTTACTTTTCTCATAACTACTAAGGAAACTGCTCCAGCAAGTTCTGAAAAGGCGGCTTTTTTTTTTACCATTATCACGATATTTTTTTTAATTTTCGTATACATTTTATAAGATAACGAGTAAAAATACAAGGGTTTAGATAACTTATTTTTACATTTTCTGGCAAAAAAAAATAGTATTTCTAGAATATTTATCTACTGAGATATGCGTAACAACAAATGAAGCAAAACAATTTCAATACTACTTCCCCTAGTAAGATATTGTAAGCGCCTCAAGGCCACGTCTGTCCCTAAGGAAGCACTGCGACGAGCCCTCCCAAGGCTGCGCTATGCATTCCCGGGTAGCTGAATATCTCGCAGATTAGACCTGTAACCGTAACACGCGACAAAAGCAAGTGTATTAAACTACATATGCCACTTTGTGCTTTTTCCTTTCCTTTAAGTAAACTGCGCAGGAAAGCCATTTTCACCCTCTTTTCTTTTTTAATACATGTAACAGGATAAGGGTAAAAAGTGGCGGCTGCAGATACTACATTTTTGCATTTCCTGGGTAAAAAAAAAAAATTCCCAGATTACATATTAGCAGAGATACGCGTATAGGCGCAAACATTGAATTCATAGACAATATTTAACTAGAGAGTCTCTTTAACGCCGACCTTCCAGACGAACACAGGAGCAAGGAGCAGACGCTGGTAACGTTGGCGCAGAGCCGCAGTCAGACCGGAAGAATCTCAAGAGGCTGTTGGTCGTGGGCGTGACCCACTCCTAGACTTGGGGGGGGGAGTAAAACTGGTGGCGTGAATTATGGTAGCGTCTGCAGCGGCGATCACGTAACTATCGCCCGGCCCGGGATCCCCTCGCCGACACTGACGGCGTGGTTGTCCCGTCAGCGCTGCACCTCGCCCACCTGGCGGACAAGTCGCCGACACGTCGTTGTCCAACCAGGCTCCGCCAAAGGGCGCTTTCACTCCGCCGCCGCACCCTAGACAACATATCAAGGCTGCCGAATTGTTTTATTTGCCAGGGCTTAAAATCGTAAATAAGCCATACACTTGCCATCTATATATACTTACCCAAATATTATTTTTCGGTATTGATATTTGATAAAGCTAACAGTTAGGTCGTACGATATACACCTCAAGGGGTATCATTCCTCGCCATCTTGGATTTACGGAATTTTCGTCGTAACTTGCATCAGAGATTTTATATTTTATTTTGGGCGTCGACACGGCCAAGGACATTGCTTGCCGCATGCTCTAAAACATAAATGTTTAGAATACTGTTTCCAGAGTCATTTCTGTAACCGCCCGCAAGGAAAAATACTTATTTCTTGCTGGCAGTCACCAGTCAAAAAACAATAAAGGTGGTATAGTTACAACAGGTTGATAAAGCATAAGAAANTATTTCTTGCTGGCAGTCACCAGTCAAAAAACAATAAAGGTGGTATAGTTACAACAGGTTGATAAAGCATAAGAAACTATTATTTATGTCATGTCGTGCAAAAATTTCTTTAAACATTCTTAAATGATACTTATGGCAAAAGCAATGAAAAAACAAGATGGCAGGGACTGATCTCCCTTGAGGGCGCCGTCTCGCTTAGGCATTTCGCGTGTCTGAGGCTTGCAATGGAAGCGCGGGAGCGCATAGTGCGACCTTTTTATGATCATCGAATGTCTGGTCGCCTTTATGCGCGAGGTACTGAACTGGGTCGCAGTATTTCTCTCGCCGACTCGCCTCATGGGGATTTCAGTTGTGACCCTGCCATTTTACTGTGTCATAATGAAGATAAAGTTGTTGTATTTCATGTCTCTATGCCTGTACCGGGAGTTTCATACCTAAAAACGATCGTGGCACACTCGCATTTGATCTTTTTTGCTTCAAAATTTACACATTTAAGACGAAAATAGAAAGTAGAAACAAGGAATCGGACATAAAAATGTCTTTAATGCTATTGATGAGATGACATCGCTCAAAAATATTGAACCGTTGTAAATAAAAACTATACGAATGGACTTCTACACAATGTTTGGGGGCATACACAGACGGAGCCCTTGACATTTTCACTGTTGGGTATGGACAGTGAAACACTTTCCTAATACTTGGTACTTAATGAGATCATTACTGACATATTGCCTATACACGAATGAGAAGTCCAATTAGAGATACCTGTCTAGCAGAGTGTAGCACCCACTTTTGCCCTGATGACGGCGTTGATGCAGCGTAGCGTGGACACCGCAATGAAGCGGAAGGGATCGCGAGTCGTACAGATCCACTCACAATGCACGGAGATGAGTTGGAGCAGGATTCACGACGCGTAAATCCCTCTCGATGGCATCCCAGGTGTGTTCGATAGGTTTGAGGTCGAGTGACCTCAAACAACTCGAACTCCGTGGAGTGTTCGTCCAACTATTCGGTCGCAATTCGAAAGTGGTGGTCTAGTGCACTGCCTGGCTGTAGGCACAGGTCAACTGCAGGGTGATGTAGGCGTGGAAATGTATGCACATAATCTGCAGATCTCTGTATCGTTCGCCAATGAGATACAATGGCACATGTACCAAAGGAGCCATTCCATCCATCACCGACCTTAACTGTACCCTGCTGACACAAGATATACACTGAAGAGAAAAAAAAACTGGTACACATGCCAAATATCGTGTAGGGCCCCCGCGAGCACGCAGAAGTGCCACAAGACGATGTGGCATGGACTCGACTAATGTCTGAAGGTATGCAGGAGGCATTTCACACCATGAACCATGTAGGGTAGTCCAAAAATCCATAGGAGTGCGAGGCGGTGGAGATCTCTTCTGAACAGCACATTGTAAGGAATCCCAGATATACTCAATAATGTTCATATCTGGTGATTTAGGTAGTCAATGGAAGTGTCTAAAGTCAGAAGAGTGTTCCTGGAGCCACTCAGTAGCAACTCTCGACGTGTGGGGTGTCGCATTGACCTGCTGCAAATGTCCACGTCCGTCGGAATGCACAATGGACACGAATGGGTTCAGGTGATTGGACAGGATGCTTATGTATCTGTCACCTTTCAGAGTCGTATCTAGACGTATCAGGGGTCCCATTTAACGCCAAATGCACATGCCCCATATCTTGACAGAGCCTCCACCAGCTTGAACAGTCCCGTGTTGACATGTAGGGTCCATGGATTTGATAGGATGTCTCCATACCCGTACACGTCCATCCGCCTGATACAATTGGAAACGAAACTCGTCAGACCAGGCAACGTGTTTCCAGTCATCAACAGTCCAATGGCGGTGTTGGCGGGCCTAGGAGAGGCGTAAAGCTTTGTGTCGTGCAGTCAACAACGGTACACGAGTGGGCCTTCGGCTCCGAAATCCCATATTAATGATGGTCCGTTGAATAGTTCGCACGCTGGCACTTGTTGATGCCCCAGCATTGAAATCTGCGCCAATTTGAGAAAGGGTTGAATGTCTGTCACGTTTAATGATTCTCGTCAGTCGTCGTTTGTCCCGTTCGTTCACGATCTTTTTCCCGCCGCAGCGATCTCGAAGATTTGATGTTTTACCGGATTCCCGATATGCACGGTACACTCGTAAAATGGTCGTACGCGAAAATTCAAATTTTATCGCTACCTCGGAGATGCTATGTCCCATCTCTCGTGCGCCAACTATAACACCATGTTGAACGTGGTGTTATACTCACTTAAATCTTGATAACCTATCATTGTACCAGCAGTAACCGATCTAGGCTTATTGATGTGTCAAGCACTGACGTATCGCCTTGCTGTCAATTACGTGGCTTTTCATATTGACAGGCAGTGATGGCAATGCCGTTACCTAGATGTCATTATTCATGTGTGTATTCTGGTGTGACCGATTACGACCGAAGAAGGGCAGCAATTTAGAGAATAGTATTTGCTCTCTCCAGCAGTTTAAATTTGATATCCATAATAAGTGCAGTGTGTTCATGTTGGCATATATGTAAGAATAATCAAAACCACTTATTACATCTCTTTGGCCAAAGCTTTATTTACCCTTGGACTCCGAGTTCCGGAATGGAATCTCAGTTAAGCCATGGATGTACAAGCTTTTTGAGAAGTACTGGAGAATTAGAATAGTACATAACTCCCCTCACCCAGGTTAACCTACCTACATAAAAGCATCAACTCTGGTAAAGAAAAATGTATTTATTATTCTGTTTTCTTGCGTGAAAAGTTAGGGTCAAATAAATTCATACAAACGTCACCGCAAAAACATTGATTTACAATAACAAATCTTTAAAACAAATGGCGAATAGATAAGCTTAACCCAACATATGGAGAATTTATCCACCTTAACGCCCCCAATTTTATGCCAGTACGCTAATCGACGACGTTTTTAAAGCTATCCCAATATAAAATTTAGGCGCACACATACATGATGATGTTCTCAGTTTTTGAAACTAAATTTCTCTTCTCCTCTACAAGCAAGGCAAACATTTCCGTCAGAAATGTGACGACTCTAACATTTTACGGTGTGATAATATGCTGCAAATGTGTTTTATGATCATGGCATTCTATTATTTTTCCGTGCCGGGAATGTTATGTCTAAAAATGATTACGACATCGCCAGTTTCTGCATTCACAACTAAAAAAAAAACTAGCATTCAAATGTTGAAATTTTCTTTTATTGTATTCATTAGCAGCTACACAGATATAAATAATTCTTAATAAAACATTTCTTATGTACTAGTGCAAAGGCCTACAATTTGGCTGTTTGGCGGACATGGTAGAAGGTGGTGTTATAAAGTTAGCGCTTTATATCGCTTGATTGTGCTCAGAAATACTAAAGGTGACAGAAACTCTCAAACTGTTGAAATCGTAATTTACTTCAACCACACTCGAGAACCAAAATACTTCCAAAATTAACAAACTTAGTTTATTTTAACGCTTAGTTGTAAGATTTATTTTTCAGATTGCCATAAGTATGAGTTAATTTGAAGTATTCACAAGTATTCATACATATATTTATTAATAAATGCATTTATTTTTCTTTGGAAAATATTATGTTCATTCTACTCCTCTGCGAATATCCCATGGGATTGTGGCCCCTATTCTTCAAATGGACTAGTTTTTTTTTTTTTTTTTTTTTTGCATTTCTACAAAGCTGCCAATTTTCCAGCAAATTGGAAAAATCCATAACACTGTAAAATAGTTTTACTTCCTCAGAATAGTTTTTCTTAGGTTGTGAAAAAAAATACACCTTTTTTGCCTAAGCCCGTAAACTCTCTGAAGGAAAAAAACTTACAATTTTAACCGCTAGGCAGTTGTGATTTTTCTAATCCATAACAAGTCTCTCTTGCAAGAATTAGTGACACACTTTCATTATTTATTTAGAATTATATAGTTAAAACACAAACATCTCTTAAAAAGATTTCAAAGTCAGAATACAAGTGAAAAAGTAAGCTGTTTTAAATATGAACTCTTCAAACAACAAGAGATGTTATTCTTAAACGAGTATCACATTTATATCGTATGCGTTTATGTTGGTGCACAGAGCAAAAAGTATTTAACTTTTGCTCAGAAATTTGAAAGCATTGATGGCAATGTTCAATTAACTGGAAAGAATAATGTGTTTGTTTTCGACCAAAAAGTTTGCGACTACTAATTTTCCTCTTTTATTAACCAAAATAAAAATATGTAGGTGACGCTTCTAGTTTAACTACTGATTCAATCTATGGGCAACGATAGGATTGGAAACGGCTTATGAACGTCCCCCAATGCTATGCCTGAAGGATAATCAGGGTATGGCTTATAAAATAACTTCTGAACTAACTTACACGAACACCCATGCCTTGCACAGGATTCGAACCCAGAACATCCTGCACCCTAGACAGGTGGCGCACCAACCGACTGCGCTACGGGAGATCGGCTATGTATATCGAGTTTGTAGTCAAAACTCACAAGTTTCAAAAGACCCTCATATTACTTTCAGCATTCCTGTGCATTGCCGGGTGACGTGAAACCAAGGCCAATAAACTTTAACTCTGAACCTATACAAAGTGCACAACCATGTTACACTCGGACAAAAATTCTGAGCTGTTGATAATCCTTCCACTCCCCGCCTGTATGGCGCCCAGCGAGCAGGACCCACATTCCTAAACAAAACTTTCTCGCTCTGGTCCCCTCCACGACTTCCCGTAGTTTGGCAACGTCTTTACAAAATCCATGATTTTGAGAGTTCATTTCCCCGGTATACTTTCCCTGCTCAGATAAATACTATGAGAGAACGGCGGACAAGAAGACGCAATGCGTGAGCTAACGAACTTCGTTCCTTTCGCGTAAAACAAAAGAACTACCATGACAGAAGAATTTAATGTGTTACCTTCGGAACAAGAGACTTCGGGTTTGAATACGGAATGCATTGACATGTAAGTTTTGGCAAATTAAGCTCACTAGCCCTACCTACCTCCTCCCTCCAGTTTGCTATCCGGCATCAACCTAACGGTCTTTATGAGCCAAATAATATAAAATAAAAATTTAATGTTAGTAAAACGGAACGTGAACATACGCCAGAGAAATGGGGGAATATGTAAGGTTTAAACTGATATCTTCATTTCCACACAGGACTATCGCAGTATAATCAAACACGCCATAAAACTAGCAACAAAATACCATCAATCGCTGAAGAATTCTTTACGGATAGAAACGATTTGTTAGCGATAACATAAATTATTTGGTTTATGCTTTTCAAGGTAGTAAACAATCGTGCTGTGGTGAACAATAAATATAGATTCATAAGAACTAAAGCCATTTAGTGCTTTCCAGTATACTCTTTAATTGAAAACATATTTATTGTCTGCCATCTGCTCCAGATTATTTAGTTGGCAGCAAAATAGTATTTGTGTCCTCCAGAGTAAAATATTTTGCTGCGACTGCAAAACTACATGGGTGATATTCTGCGCATGCATGCTGGCGTATTGGAAGTAACTGCCCGTGTTCGTCTCCTTGCATCAGGGTACGACGGATACATGAGCGATATTCTTAAGAAATGTGGGATAGATTCTTTGGTCCCTTTATTCGAAGTAAGCAAATGTTAGACATAGATGATTCCAGAGAATAAACTTTCCGTGAAGTGAAGGATTCAGGCCTAGGCGTATCAGCCGTTTGTGTTATTTGTGGTATCAGCAAACTCCAGTCAAGTTCAACAGCATACGAGCGAAGTGGTTCAGTGGTTTCACATTAAACTCTCATTCGAAAGGAACCGGATGCAATTCCTGGTCCGACCGTCCTCATTCTGGTTTTCAAGGGATGTTATAAATCAGTGTGGTCCAACCTTTAGTTACCCGAGGGCAAATATAACTTTGGGATAGGAATGTGAGGGCCAGAGACATTCCAGAAAGAAAACGAATGACATATTTTATTCAAAAATTTTTATTAAAATTTATATTAAATGAAGTTTAATATACTAGTTTAATAAACCATTCATTTTACAGTCGATAAATCAATGTGATTATTGATAATGCTTTCCTGATACAAGTGTATCAATGTCTACTGTAAGTTAAGTAAGGCAAAGTCTTAGGATCGATTGCAGTGAAGCACTTTCAATGCGATTTCTCGTTTTTTATTTAATTTGTTTGAGAGCAGAAAAAGCACTTTCACGCACATATGCACTGCCAAACAGCGCTAACATTTGCAGAGAGAATTAAAGCAGTTTAGGAAAACGTTCTTTAGAAATCAGTTTCCAGAAATTTTCAGGGACATCACACTTTTTAGTCTGGTAGAATGAGTGTGCCTGAAGATCACAAATTTCCATTTGAAGGTCGCTGGGCACCTCACTCACTTCAATATCCATGGGGTTGTTGAACAGTGCAAGTTTTGGTTTTAGGAAGTCAAAATCCTGGAATCTGTCCTGGAACTCTTTCTTGATATCTTTTATTATTTCATGAAACATACTAAAATTATTGTCACTTTTTTCTTCTTTCAACTGCTGACAATATGGGAAGTGTGCCGTATTATTTGCCTTCAGTGCAGTTTGCATCACATCAAGTTTTTTGTGGAAGTCCTCAATATATCCATAAAGCTGGGAGATATTTTGTTTTCTGCCTTGTAGTTTTAGGTTTAAAGCATTTAGATGGGATGTTAAACCTGTCAGAAAAGCAAGATTATTTTAAAACTGGATTTCTTCCAGTTTTTCTTGATACTCATGCCCAATGTTTTCATTTCTGAGAAAAGCAAGAATTTCATTCCTCAACACAAAAAACTGTTGCAGGAATTTTCCAACACTTAGCCAGCGTACTTCACTGTACAATGAAATGTCACCATACTCAGCTTCCAAATTGTCCAGGAATGCAATAAATGCTCTGTGTATATGGGTTTTATTGCCTCCTCTTATTAAATTTACAGTATTTACAACAGTTTTCATTGTCTCTCTGAGACTTATAATTTTTCCACAGAGAGCCTCCTGATGGATAATGCAGTGGAAAAACAAACAACTCATGCCTTTTTATTTACATAGTCCTACTAACCCAGTTTTATGACCAGCCGTTTCTTTAACTCCTTCTTTTGCAATGCCAGAGCACTTCCCAAAACCTCCATATTTAGAAACGACATCATCCAGTGCGTTGATTATGTCAATACCTTTTTTGCTGATTTCTAATGATTTCAATTCCAACAGTTCTTCATGAATTTCACATTCTTCGTTTATTGTTCTGACAAAGATAAGGAGCTGGCTGATGGCAGCTATATATGTGATCTCATCTAGAGCTAGGGAGTAAAATTCACATTTTTCCAAAACGTTCTTGAGAGAACCTGAAACTTCACCACCCATATCATTAATTCTTCTACCTACTGTCTGATAAGACAAGGAAACTGGTTCAAAAATTTTAGCCATCTTATTATCTCCAAATGAAGATGCCATTTTTACAGCACATGTCTTAATGAGCTCACCATGCCTAAAAGACTTTTTACTTTTAACTAGCTCTAAGCATACCTCATAATATGCCTTTAAACCAGCAGTGTTTGATGGTTGCTGAAAGATATTCTTTTTTATAGTTAGTTTCAGCTTCAAATCATTAAACACACAACTTCTGGCACTTCCCTGGTATTGATCGTATTTTGATTTATGCAAGCTGGTATAGTGTCTACTCGCGTTATACTCCTTCGAAACACCTAAGACTTGAGAACAGATAACACACTGTGGTTTTCCATTATGTTCAACCACAAAGTAACTTTCCTGCCACTTAGACTGAAATTGTCGTTTCTCTTCAACACACCGTTTCTTAAGTTGCGCCATTTTAGGTACCGCTCTCGCAACAACAACAACAATCTCTCGTCGTACTAAATCTCTCGAACAACCTCTCTCGTCAAAAACAACCACTTCGAACTGCCCTGCGCTCCGTTTTATAGGGAAACCGAAACCTTCCAGACAATCCTCCGCAGCACACGAACGATCGCGAACCTATCGGCAGCCAATCACTGGCGACCACCCGTCGCCTGGAGGCGGGGCCGCTTCTCGCGCCGGGCATACAGCACTTTTTTGTTAAGACTAACGACCGCCTGAAAAGCCCTTGACAAGACTGTTATAAGGGAAATGAAGATTGTAAGGTGCTGCTGACGTAAACTTAAAAAAAAGTAAAGTAGTATTATTTTAAACTTAGAGCAGTAAGAAGGGTAAGCAATTTTTTTCCAAATGTTAAATTAAAATATTTTTTCTAGTAAGAAGGGCAAGGGCCAACAAAAATGAATAGTTGGGCCGCATGTGGCCCGCGGGCCGCGGGTTGAAGAACACTGTTTTAAATGACTCCAGGTGATTGCGGGTACCTTAAGGATGTTGGATACCAAATAATTAATTCTTTTATATTTGTACCAAACGTTGTTCAACTTGTACGCATTATACGTAATGCCATTTCCTTAGAATAAAGATATTTTACACTTAAGTTTTTGTAATAATTTTATGCCAAATTCAAAATCTTACTGTGTTGCTGCAGCCATAATAACAATGACATCTGAGCTGATCAAGTGAAAAAAATACAACGTAAACTAATGTCAAATGCTACCACGTGATACATATGAAATAACGAAATAACAAGCTATACATATAAAAAAAGTGACGAAAATAAAAATGTTACATTTGAATTTTTTTTTCTATTAAATATATGAATTCTTATTTGGTGAACACATACATGTCAAGTGGTACCCCACTGCATTAGATTACGCTGTAAATGTTATCATTAGTACATCATAGTTAGAACTTGTTATGGCTGTTGCAAACCAGNCACTGCATTAGATTACGCTGTAAATGTTATCATTAGTACATCATAGTTAGAACTTGTTATGGCTGTTGCAAACCAGGAAAATTATGGATTTTACATCAAATTACTAAAAAATATGAGTGCAATATTTGTTTTCATTGAAGGAAAACGTCATTACATACGATGCGTAGAAGTTAAACAATTTTTGGTNGTATGAGTGCAATATTTGTTTTCATTGAAGGAAAACGTCATTACATACGATGCGTAGAAGTTAAACAATTTTTGGTACAATTATGAAATAATTAATTTTTTTGTAACTAACACTCTTAATAACGGCCGCAGCTGAATCTTCCACAGATCCTACTGTCGACGAGACTTTGAACCATACCTATCTACAAAAACCAGCAGAAAACTTTCGTGATACCTTGTAAACAGTGTCGCTGCTAGCGGCATTTTATTTGTGCTACGACTAACCAACACGTTATTGCCTACCATCACACTGAATTTTTTGGTTACTACAGAAGTTATTTTGTGGTTGCCACTAAATAAAGAAATAATAAAAAATCGGTTTGTTTCACAAAAATGTTTGTAGTGTCTTTATCGAGAAAAAAAGTGTAGCCACACCGTGAAACTATTTTTTTTTAGTGTGTTTAAAAAGATTGTGAAAAAAANCTTTATCGAGAAAAAAAGTGTAGCCACACCGTGAAACAATTTTTTTTTAGTGTGTTTAAAAAGATTGTGAAAAAAAATACATAATGCGAAAACTCATTTTCAGTAATAATTTCTTGGCAGAGTAGTAAATTGAAATGTTTGAAAAAAATTTAATGTAGATACGTCAACATCAGCATCATACTTNAATTTCTTGGCAGAGTAGTAAATTGAAATGTTTGAAAAAAATTTAATGTAGATACGTCAACATCAGCATCATACTTGTATCTTCTTATTTAATTATTTCAACTAGAAGTTATCAATATAACTAATGAGCTTACTTTCCTTCACATGGATGCAAATAATTTTGGTGAAGATTTTAAAAGGTTTAATGGTAGGTGGGTCTCGACGTCTCGTTGATAGCGGTATCATTAGATTCGCAGCCAGAAACAAATGCAATACTAATGAGACAACTACAAATACATGCGTGCCTTACCTGGGACTCGAACACAGAACGCCTCGTACCGTAATTTGGCGTGCAACCAACTACATGATGGAGGTAGGATTCGGTGCACCAACTTCGATAGTCGCCAGTCTAAAGTTTTGATAGACTAGGATTATCAACTTCAAATATTTACAGGGACATCATTTTGAAAATAAGTGTGTGAGTTACTTAAATTATGAAGTTTTCATGCCTACCTTTACACTACTTGTGAGCAGATTTTGGTTGAAATAGCTTGACCAGTTCCCGATACATGGCACAAAAGCTTTAGTTTCTCATTTGGCGCTATCTTACAAAACATCCCAAAACAGGCTCTGTACAGGCATGTCTGATGCTTATAATATAACCTGACATATGTACAATTATTAATAGATATTTATAAACTTATCTAAATAATTTATATTGCACCATTTTGAGAAAAAAAATGTTTCACGAACTTGAATTATAAGTATACAAGACCACTTTAGTATTACTCGCGTGAAAAATTTGGTGAGGAATAGATAACTGGTTCCCAAGATATGGCTCAAATGATACATATTATAACCTGGAAACATTTTACAGAAAGGTGGCGAATGTTGATCTATATAAGCATATTTCATACTTCTAATGGATACTCTCGGTAGGCAAATTTAACTTAAATTAGCGAAATTGTTTAATAGAAATGATGAACTTATCTAAATTATTTATATTGCAGCCATACTGTATATGAAGACAGACACACTTTACACATGGCATAATCTTGAAATACTAACGTGAAAAGTTCGGTGGGAATCGTTTGATTGGTCACGGAAATATGACAAAAAAACTCCAATTTCTCATGTAGTGGTATCTTCATTACTGGAGAATAAAACGGAAATTTATTAGCACATTCAATGTTTGTCATAGATACTGTTACATATTAAGTAGGTTGAAATTGTTTGGGACATGTGACATACTGACAGAAAAAATTGGTATTACTGTGACTTGGAAAATATGTGAATACTTCCTTAGGTAATATAAATTTAAAGATGGACTACCAAAATATAATTTTTCATGACGTGCCATCATCCAAAAGTCGGACAAATGAGTTCATGTATTTTTTCATTCAATTCTTGCATATATACTGTTATAATTTATTGTATTGTTTCGTAGATATAGCATGCTGTGCTTAAATGTTTATATGGGCGTTATTTTGAAAATAAGCGCCTGAAACTCTTAAGACATAGCCTATAAGTTTATATGGCCTACCACAGTATTAACTGTTTGCCAAATTTGGAAGGCATTGGTTAATTATTTCCATAGATATGACAACCTTTACTTATTCGCGCGGCACTATCTTACAAAATGGGGGATAAAACAGGCCCCGAAAAGACAAATTAGATATTTATAATAGGTATTGCCAGCATGCAAAGTTAAGTTAAAGTTTGTTGCATGTTTTCGTAGATGAAGCATATATTCAAAATTGTTAATACAGCCACCATTTTGAAAATAATAGTCTGATCCATCAAAATATTTTACATGACCTTCCATAATATAGTTTATTCGCGATTTCATCACACTTTTTTTATCAAACCTTTGAGAAAATACCTCATGCATGTCGTTTTTGGTTGTTTACTAAATATCTAATATATCACTTGCGGTTTTTACTTCTGTTTACATAAGAGTCTCTTTTTTTGGTTAAAGCGAAATTTTCTTATATTATTTTTATAAATTATAATATATCATTTATAATTCACATGAATAAAAATACCGAGAAAGTGTATTGGTAATACCTAGTAATAAATAGTCCTTTTAAAAAATATCAAACTGAGTGGTGCTTTGTCCCTTTGGTGTAATTTTCTAAACTTGGTTATACTTTGTTTGCATGGGGCGGAAGAATAGCCTGAAAGTAGAACTTTAGCAGGGCTTCATAAAAGTTGGAAGTAACCGTGAATTGACTATATTACTTCTCAGTGAATGGTTGATTGTTTCCCGAGATAAAACATGAAAACTTTATTTTCATGTCACGCTATTTTACAAAATGTAGTAAAAAAGAGGCTATGTATTGACACATTTTATGCTTGTAAAATATAATTTCAGTATAGAAAGTTTGGTCGAAATTTGACGAACAGTATGGTAGGTATTGCAAATAAACTTTAAAAGTCCCCATTTTAAAAATATAAGTACGATATCCATTTTAATTGCATATATAAACGTGATCTAAAATAATATTTCTTATATGCAAAATTTGGCAAGAATCGGCTATGTAGTTACTTGAATATAACATAAAAGCTTTATTTTTCATGTTTCACTATCTTCCAAAGGTTGGTTAATGAAATTGCCATTATTAAATGCGTACATCATATATTATAAACGTACCAAATCTGGTTTGAATATATTTAATCGTTCCCGAGATATAATGTAAAAGCTCTATTATTTTAATTTGCACTTTTTTCAAAATGGCGTACCAATAACATAATCGGTTTGTAAATTCAATGCTTACACCATGTACTGACAACGTACCAAATTTGGTTTAGACATGTGAAATGGTTCCCGAGCTAAAACGTAGCAGCTTAATTTATTCAATTTACACGATCTTACCAAATGTTGGTCCAATAATAATATAGATGTCTTAATTCAATGTTTACGTAATGCACTGTCAACGTACCAAATTTCGCTTAAATCGGTTAAATGGTTTCTGAGATATAATGGAAAAGCTAAATTTTTTCAATTTGCACTATCTTCAAAAATTACGGATTAATACTATTATCACGTTTTCTATTTAATGCTTAAATAATGCATTGTTAAGGTCCAGATTTGATTAAAAATCGGATAATTAATTCCTGATTTACATATAACATAGTAACCTAAATTTCAAAATTGCCACCATTTTTAAAACATGTACCCGAGATCCACAACTATAAAAATCTGATGTCCTTACTATATACTTTATGTAGACATAGTGTGGTTATATTAGGTTATTGTGTCTAAAAGTTATTAGGGGGACATTCATTCTAGACAGACAACCAGCTGATTGCATAAACCTATCTTTCCTTCGAAAAGTATGCTAAAAAGTAGGTTACTTCATCCTAAGCAATGCATACAGCAATGCTCAAAATAATTATCACAGCGATTTTATTTTTTTGTGAGCTGCGCAAAGATTGTCCATAATATAAATGTTTATAGCTATTTTATCCCAACTTTTTAGAACCAACCCTACCCTACGCCTTGCTGTGGGTGTCAAATTTTTTTGTCTGCCAGTAGTGCGGTAATTGACATCAATTCCATCTCAGAATTTTATTGTTTTATATTTTTGCCGTTTGTATTAAACAAGTATATACATCGCAGAAGCATGCAACTATTAGAGGATTCACTTGTTTCTTCTTTGGTTTCTGCCTGGATAACGATCTTTTAATTTAAACTTTAATGCATAGATAGGCATAGGTAATATTTAGATATGATTTTGGCAAACATTTCTAATTAGTGAGTAGAGTTTATAGATATTACCACAAAAATTTACTTTATTTTCTGCTCTTTCCTAAATAATGGCATTTTCTGAGCTTTACATAAATTACTACTTAGTTATGTCATTTGAAATGTTTATCCGTGTAGTTATTACGTTACATACATATGTCTGTCGTAAGTGCTGGGTTCTTCATCATCTATTTCTTATATCTTAGTGCATAACCTTAGTGTGAACAACAACAATACATTTTTTGCTATGCCATAGCTATAAATCGCTTTTTGAAACTAGCTTGCTCAAAATTATTTTGTTGAAATTATTAACACCTGTTATACTATCATAGTGTTGGTTTGAATATTAACTTAGATGTACAATATCTTAACATCCTTACCGAGTTCGGAATTGAAAATACTAGCTTTCACTATGGTACGCAAACGTTCTGACACCTATGATACAACAAACGATTAGGTGGACAAATGTTTGACAGATTTAGAGGTAATATTCTACCAATTGTAGACCACGAACTAACACAAGCATATACGCAATAGGAGGGTGATTCAGCTAAACAAAATACGGTTTAAAATGTAAGCTACTGTTGCTATGAGAAGAAGGTACCTACTTCGCTGTCTCGTGAGTCTCCCAAGAAAACAGACGACGTGCAACAAATAGTATACTTATTCAGATTTTTTGGGTAATTTTACACTTCATACACAAATATGAGTTAAACTGGCATCGATTTTTAATATTATGTATTTGAAGAAAATAATTCACATATATATAAGATACGGAGTGAGCACGGATGTAACAGATTAAAAATTGCTTGCAATTAATCTAGAGCCTTGCTCTTGAGATGATATATCAATAGCGTGCATTCAAATTATACTTGCGTAATAACAAACCTTAGACTTATTAACAACATGAACGTACCAACAGCGACATTGAAAATAAAAATATTTGTTACTTTCATCAATGGTAAATAGGATACTATTTCTTACATTTGCTTTCTGGTGAGTAGTAGGGTTATGACGATACAGTGAAAACTGGTTCATGAGTAGGATTCATGATCCGTCAGCCATCTTGGATGACGCCACCCCTTGCTCTGTCATTCCAGTCAGCGGCCATTTTGTGACCTTCGCCTTGTCAACATCTTGTTTCCGCTCGCCATCTTGTTTCCTAAATACCCACCTCGGTTTTTTCGATTTTTTTTTCAATTTTTATGACTGAGAGGGTGGTGGTAATGGGTGAAGGTGTTTGTTGGTTAGGACTGTGGTGAGAGTGTGAGCTTAATTTTATACGTTCCTCTATTTTTAGAATTATTGTTTTAATAGTTTGCGATGTTTTATAAGTTTGCGGGTGGGTGTCAATGAGGAGTATTGCAATGCATAAACCACATTTAAAACCTCACTTCCCTACCTGTCTCGGTGGTCGTGTGGTCAAGGCGTCCACCATCTTGGCGACCCAAGGTCCAGTATTTCAATCCCACCCTACTACAGACGATATTTTGAGCTCTTCAAAAATTAAATTTCAGCCGAATAAGTGCAACACCAGCGCCCCTAGAAGGGGGCAGTTGTACGAAGGACAATTTGAAACAAGATGGGTGGGTCGAATATAGGTGAGTTATAGGGTGGCACACTCTAGCAGCAATAAAAAACATTACAGGCATCAGTGGTGCACATTAGCAGAGGATGAGGGAAATCCAGTAGATCATATCTAAGATGGCGGGCGAACGTGAGTAATTGAAAAAAAAGATGGAATCAGAACGAATGTGAGTAATTGGGAAACAAGATGACATACGGAAACAAGATGGTGAAAAGGTAAAGGCAACAAAATCGCCGCCAACCGGAATGACAGAGCAGAATGTTACGTCATCGAATATGGTGGACGTATCCTGGATCCTACTCACGAATTATTTGTCGCTGAATCTCACAAACCCTACTACTCTGGTGCCTTATAAGCATTTTTTAATGAATCACGATAAACAATAGTCTTTATAAAATGTAACAGGTATTCTTAAAGAATTTCTCGAGTATGATTATTTAGTAATTTGTGTATGTAAATTAAAACAATCTATTGCTACTGTCCTCTAATCTATATGAAATTTCTTTTTAATTTCCTAGAACCAGCTAGTGCTGTAGTGAACGTTTGTTTTGCGTGAAGAAGTAATGGTTGTGACTAAGTACCCTTGTGGCTAGGTCATATACACAATAATTTCATCACGAATAACCTTTCTCATGATAACTCCGTACGGTCAATTAAAAATATTATTAATTTGGTTCAGTGACAAGTAAATAAAAGTTTGTAATATTATTGGGAAAATATCACCATAACTACTGCTAAACATAAAGAATTAACAGTTATTCCACATTTTAAAATGTGTTAATCTCAATATACGGAGTTTCATATGGTAAAAGGTTTGAACAGTGCTTAATAGCTGAAGTCTTTAGCACCAAGTTTATATTTTCTAAGGTTACGTTTGTACCTCCCTCTAAATCGGATGAGTGCCAAGTAGTCCAATTGGTCGATATACCTTTTCTAACCGAAGTTTTCTGCCTTATCCGATATGTTGAGTGTAGACTAGCGAAACTTGATGTCTAGGTGTAGGAGGAAAGTTCATAAACGAATTCATAACGTGAGTTTATCAATAGCATTTTGTAAGAATACTTGGCCGCCAATTCCGAACCGTACATGATAGGGCAATCAAACTCGAACTTAGGAGGATGTGGAGATCGTCCAGACCGAAATTATGCGATCGATTAAGCAAACGGACTTTAATAAGCGTAGTTTTCCGTCATTTTCCAACGGTGTGGACTATGTCCTTAAAAACTCGGAATATAAGTGTTGAGGGATATTATAAAGTGGCTGTACTGTCCAAATTGTCGAACCAACTTAAAATATCACAATTTGCCGCCATTTCGAATTTTTTGGGCGTATGTCCGTAAAACTCGATGTGCAAGTATTTCATATGCACAGTATAACATTTATTGCGAACTTCATGTGACACCACAATATGATATCTTATAATTTCAATTTTTTAAATCCGTTTTTATAAAGATTTTTAAACCATGGTGGAGACTTTTGTTACATGTGACTTAATCAGTTGATGGCGCTCTTAACAGCTCTGCAATCAGGAGAATTAATATTTAAGTGTGTTTACAACTACTAGGGCCGCGTTTAACCCAAACTTTTAATATCAGATAGTAACTTATTGCTGTTGCATGATGAACTGCATCAGCAGGTGCCAGAAATGGTTTGGTGGTTTTGTGCACATGTCTACTCTGCCTGCTGCCCTACCGTGACGTTATTTGGGAAGTATACCTGCAGTTAATCTCGGTTTTACCAATTACTCAGCTAACGTAAAATAAGCAAAAGTTTTGTTTGCTTGTAAGAGAATCAAATAGAAAAATGATGCAATGGCAATCAGAGCACGGTTGCAAATTATTCCTAAAATACGAAATATATGCGTAAAAATTTTTCATATTTAATAAGCATAAAGAAACACAGGAACTTATGGTTTGCATTAAATAAGAAGTAGGCACATGTCGACGTTGATGAATCGATGACATTTCACATGAGGGGAATTCGCTGTAGCAAACTGAACATAGAAACGTAAATTCTTTTCTCTTTGTTATTTATCAGTCTAGAATGCCATTGTTTTCGCGATTGTCACGTAAATGCAGGTACCAAATATTTTGAAATAAATTTTGACTACTATTGTATAACACGTGCCCTTGATAAACAAACATTACATGTATATGCATTTTTATGAAAGAGTTTTATATTTCTGCCTATAGTGTTTATCTAGAAATGGGGAGTATTTATATATTATATAGCACTGAGTAAAATATTTCTCGGAATGAGAATTAATTTTTTTAATTATGTGACAATATCCGTTTGTTTGTAATTCGAGAAACTATAACTGTGATGTAAGTTAAGATATGTAAATTAAAATTATTAAAAATTCCATCCTCCTGTAGTTAAACATAATGTAACCTTACCCTTAAAGCATTTACGTAGTACATGAATCATTATTGTTTCGATATACAAAGTAATTCATAGCTAGATAAGTTTATTATTTATGAAATACAATCAACTTATATTCTTCAATGATAATTTCATTGTGGCTAGAACTGCACTCCATACTTACACACTTGTTTAATAGTCTCTCAGAGAAAAAAATTGTTCTTTTAGAAAACGAATTAGAAAATACCCATCTGCGCGATTTCACCCTTGGATAGTTTAACTCCAAGAAAAAATAAAAACTGAGAAAATTTAACTGATATTAATTTACCACTCCGATAAGAAGTACTGTTACAAGCAGATGGTACTTTTTATTTTTATTTTATTTTAATAAGGCTGGCGCTGTGGTAGTCATAACTAACACATTTTTACCTTTATATCGTAAAATAATATTGGTTTTCAATTTGTTCTTAAAATTCTCCAATTTACGTTTTAAAAATTAAGTTAATATGATTTTACACATATAAATAATGCATCAGGTACGTATATCAAATACATGACAAAACTAGCACAAACCAGTAAATAAACCAGATTAACGATATTCTAAACATCATCGCCATGTGAATATGCAGAGCTAGGTCGCAGCAGCTTTAAAATTAAAGTGAAAATATATTTCGATATATGTGCACAGCGTAGGTACTACTGTAAAGGTGATTGTGTCCCACCACATGCAAAAAGTTTACATTTCCACTTTTCATGTGACAGATTCATGCATTCATCACGTGATAGTGGAGAGTTCTTATACCACGTCATTTATTATTACCACATTCAGAAACTAAGAAGAAACTATTTTCCAAAGTATCTGTTCTTAAAAAATAACTACACGCTTATAAAGACGTCTGAACATAGCTATACGCTATCTTATTGACTAGCATTGCATACATACGCGCCATCAGAATGCTTCGTTAAGAAAAAGGCAGTTATGTACACAGACAATTTTCAAATGCCGATTCTTGAAGCGCTTAGTTAACCGTGTTGAGCGTTAGAGATGGAGGCCACAGGGACCCCGTGGTGTACAACTACGAGGGGCAGGGTTTACATTACCTCTCCCCAAATTTATAAAAGGGCGCCAGAATTATATTTAATGGGCACCCAAACTGTTTTTGTCTCCAAGATGTATTGATATATCGTATACAATAACTAGTGAATGGTTATAATGTATATTCGCTTCTGTTTTATATATTTTTCACTATTTTTAATGAAGTATGTAATTTAGGTCCTGATTGCACCGTAAATTAAATTTATGGGATAAGTAAAAATATCTTAAAGATATAGCATACATACCATATTAGATTTTTATTACAAATCTTAGTAATGAAAATTTATGACCATACATAAAAAATCAAAGTTAGACATTATATAGCGGACTACTTAACGAATTTTTCTAAAATTTGTACGGTTGCAATTATACCCGTATTTCCCCATGTGGGATTAAATAATTACTTAATATTTGACTACGATTACAGGTGTGAAACTATTCATGTAAGAAAAATAAGTTGTATTTAAAATAACTATTAAGATGTTCCCTAAGTCTTGACTAGCTTGTTTTCTAAATATTAACTACAAAAATTAATTTATGGAAAGAGACCACGTAAATCAAAAATGGCAAGGATACTTCCTCCTTGAATGGGGCGCCTAAAGGCACATCATCTCCAGAATGGTATACATTTGTTCGCAACCTGTGAAGGGAAAACGCGTTGTGACGAGAGGCTGGTTAGTCATGTGGAGTTCCCAGACGCTTGCGCCGCGGAACGAGCAAAGTTGGGCAAAAGCTGCGGCTCGTCACAGCTCCAGGAAGAATGGACCGCCCTCAGTGTCATGGTTCCACCTGAGACCTAAGTGGGCCGTAATAAAGGTTCACCAGCGCCGACTCGTGGCTCTGCTATTGTGACGTCACACACTCCACTACCTGCAAGATATCCACCCACCCTCCTCCTTCGGTGACAAAGGGGCAACGTATAATTTCGCCACAAGCACTCGCGCTGTTGCAACGGACTGAAACATTTGCACCGCTGAGGCCAGGTGTTATATCCCGGAAAAGATATTGGAAAGCTATTGCTTGTTTTTTNGGACTGAAACATTTGCACCGCTGAGGCCAGGTGTTATATCCCGGAAAAGATATTGGAAAGCTATTGCTTGTTTTTTTATACCGTATTTGTAGAAGTGAAACCTAGGCATAAGCCTCCTGGTGTATTGAAGATTATTGATGTAAATANTTTTTTTATACCGTATTTGTAGAAGTGAAACCTAGGCATAAGCCTCCTGGTGTATTGAAGATTATTGATGTAAATATCAAGGTGGCATGGAAAATAAATAAATGCTATGGGCGACTAATCGTGTTTTACATTTTTACGGAAGTCAATAGAGAAAAAAAATCGTATAGAATTGTTTTTACTACCTACAAGAGAAAACAGTATTTCTGTACAGCTATTTCTGACCGCGTATATATTTACATGTTATCGTGGCGCAACATATGAGAAATAAATGCACCAAGTTGGTGAATACGATTACCTATTATTGCCTTTTAAAAAAATATTTTATACCGGCTTTTAAAAACTTGTTTAATTCAATTGACGCATTTGTATTTAATTTATGTTCGTAACCTTTTTGATAAAACTATTATTCTTTCGTTCTTGGTCACGGCACAGCAAACTTTAATGAATTATTCCTCAGAAAAGGAGATAGGTAGTTTCAGACAGAAAACTAGATCTCATATTCTAAGTAAAAGTAGTAGAATATAGCACTGAAGGTATAAACAATTTTTCACAAATAATATAATTTTAAAGATATAAAAGTAAGTTTAAATAGAAGACAAATAAGTAAGACGAAGAAATTTTATACGTATTTACGTACATCTGAGAATTTCGTTGAGTGTTCTATCTACATACGAAAATACGTGGAAGGTGTGTGTGTGTGTGTGGGTGTATACATATATACACATATATTAGTCATTTCGTAGAATAGTATATATTTAATGAATTTCCCAAATGTGGTTTTCATCCCAAATACGTAACACATTTCCTTACCGTTATATGTAGGGCACAAATTTACTGTTAATAAACAAATTTAATATTTCAACTAGCAAAAATTAATCACTGTATCATGATTCAGAATTTTACAAGTCAAATAAATACCAGTTAACAGCAATTGAACGGCGATATTTTAGGCTTGTTTATCAACATCTTAGAAACTGTTGGCACATATATTTTTTAATCGGTAAGAAAAGAATCAATCTTAAGTTCCCTGTATTTTTTAATGACATAACTCTCTGCCGAAAGCAATTGCATATTTGAAGTGTAATGACTAAGCGTACAGCAAACCCTTTTGAAATTTTCATTACGACAATACCCGATTATATTTATTTATTTTTTAGAATAATATTGTAACAACGCATATAATAAAAACGTTTCGATAGCACCCTCTAATGTTTAATAAATTGTCGATAGTTTATCATGTTTTTTGTTATTCGCTGTTATTGTAGTATTTTTCCGTGCTACCTTTAAAAAAGTATGTGATTTTGTAAATAAAACTTTTTTGCAGGACTTGCTTTTATATTCATACAAACTATTTAAATTAAATTATGCAGTGTAGATACATCATAACGTGTTAATAAAGAGTTGGGATTGGGATTTCTCTATGTTAGCAATAAAGCGTATCAGTCAATTACAACATAGCATTCTATTCCACGCCCATTCCATGAAAGTGCCAATTTTGATATAAACATTTATCTCACTGATATAAAATAAGGTGCATTCGTACACTCGCAATTACATCTTCGTCAAAATTAAGTGTTATTTAGCAAGAAAAAATACCAATAGCAGTTGAAGTGAACTGTGGGGTATCTCCGAACGCGCTCCTTGTCCGGATGCGGTGAAGTGTTATATAAGCTGCGTTCTGGACATCCCACTTCGCTTTCGAGCCGTAATTACGGACATGCTTCACTCTAATAGCAGGCCGGGTCCAGGGGCGAGCGGTCCAAGAATAGGAGGATCGTGCAGACGAGTAACAAGCGGTGTGCTATAGCTACACCGTCACGGCAGTACGGATCGTTGTAACGAGCTGAGCCGGACCTAATAAAGGTTACCTGCCATAAATTTCCTGACGGTGGCAACATTCTTTTCACCGTGGCTTCGTGTTCCTACAGGAATAATAGACCTCCAAAATTAAAAGATAAATTTCCACATCTCACCGCCCTCTGCTCATTAAGCAAGAAAATTCATTCAAAAAATCTCGCTCGTTTTATATTACATTTTGTAGTTCGAAGGAAGTAATTATTGCCAGATGAGGTCTCCGAAAATATTTGATAAATTGTTATTGTAAACGTAAAAGTTACGTTCGCATTAATCACTTTATATATGAGACTCAATAACAATATAAGTTTATAAGAATTCTTTTTCCGGAGCTACGAATTTAATTGAGTTTTGTGGCATCCACAGATGCATAACAATTCTTACGATTGTAGGCTAAGTTAAGCAAGCAGAATTTCCAGACTTGTAATAGATATCAAGTATGGAAATTTTAAAATTGGCTTACTTCCCACTTGCCTAGCACTATTCTCAAATTTGAGGTAATACCGGCATTAAGAGGGATAAATTTTATCCGAAGAAAATTTTTCCGTCATATTAAAAAAAATGGCCTTCAGCCGTCATGCGATACCAATACACTAAAAACTGAATACCTATCACTCTGTCATAATAATGCTAACTGTCACGTTACTAAATAATAATAGGTGATACTTTGTTATAATTCCGACATTTTTATCATATAGGAATGCTGAACAAAAATGTTTCACAATCACGAAATTAAAAAAGATACTCCAAGCTCTAAAAATAAGTCAGCGTAGTTGTACATTTTATACATACCGGAACATACAGATTACTTGTTAGGTATTCCGTTAAACATCTTTATTGTAAATTATCTCATAAAATGAGAAGAAAGTTGAAATTTGAGAAAATGTTTGTTAAGATACTATTTTGCGTCCAGACTAAAAGCCTATCAATAATATATCCATAACAGAAACGTCCATAGTAACTGGAACTTGCTAAAGGGTTTCGCGTCCACTACTAAAATGAAGTGTACTTTTTAAAATTACATCGTCAGATTACTGTTGCAAGTCTAATATTTATTTCGGTATGTATTTCAAAGTATACCGAGGAACCAAAACTGATAATAATGTATTGTACTGTTCTTTTCGACAGGAATGTTATGAATATTTATTACTTTAAAAGTTTCAAGCAACAAGTCTAAGGAACAAATTTGTTGGCATGACGTAAATGCAACCACTTTAATGGTGAAAAAAATAATAATTCAATCACAACTCTGCCATTAATATGTTGGTTGCAATTTACAACATTTCAGTTTAAATCACTACGTTAAAAATCTCAGCTTTGCAAATATATTTTATTTTCTGTTAGTTTTCTCCCAAAAATTCAACATCTTATTTCCTTTTTATCTTCCCAAACATAATAAAAATAATATTCTTTATTATTCAATTATCAATTCTTTATCTTAAANTTATTTCCTTTTTATCTTCCCAAACATAATAAAAATAATATTCTTTATTATTCAATTATCAATTCTTTATCTTAAATATCATTTTGAAACAATTTTATTATATTTTAAATCATTAAAACTTTCATATTATAAGACACACATCCATCGTTGGAGGTAGTAAAAATTCTTCTAAATAAAAAATTATATTTTATTTAACTTCTGCCCTACTTATGTTGTCTCCTGTCCTCCGATTGGCCGTCGTATGACCACGACACATCTCTACGCAAATCAGTAATGGCGAGACGAGAGACAATCAGGATAAAATTCTTTAGTACTTTTGTTTAATAAACATTTAACGCTAACCACCCACTACAAAATAAATGAAAAAATACAAACAAAATATTAATACTAAAAACTGTATAGACACAAATTAAAAATACATACACATGATCTCTATGTCAATAAACTATTAAAGTGATCAAATATTATACTGTTAACTCATAAAATAAAGCGTGATTTCGAAATCATATTAAATTAAGAGACAACATAAACAAGTACTCAGTAATCATATATAATTAAAATATCTATAATTGACTGTTTGCATAACCCCTAAAAACTGCAATGTTACAAACTGTCGCGGTGCGCAGTATCACTCGCTGAGCTGCCTATCTCCTGTTTGCCAACTCGGAAATCATCATCTTATCAAGAGAGGTAGCGAAGTGATAAACCTTCGGACACGTACCTATACTAGGGCCGCTCCAACCATCCTGATTTCAATTTTCCATGGTTTCCTAAAACCACTCCAGACGAATGCTGAGATGGTTCCTTAAGGGGAATGTATCCTTGCCATCTTGGATTTACGTATTTTCCTCCATAACTAATTTTTCGGAGTCCGTATTTAAAAACCAAGCTAATCGAGGTATAGGGAACATCTTAACAGTTATTTCGAGATCCAACTTATTTTTCTTAAATGATTAGTTTCACATCTGTAACCGTAATCATATATTACCTAATTATTTAATAATGTGAATCCCACGTGGGAAACTACATGCCTAATTCACACCGTACAAATTACAAACAAAGTTCATTAATTAGCCTTCTATACAATGTCTAGCCTTGATGTTTTATGTCTGGTCATAAATTTTCATTACGAAGATTTGTAAGAAAAATCGAAAATGGAATGGCTACTACCCGTTAAACATATGCCATAGTCGATTCCTTCCACGTTCCTGCATCTCTGAGCAACTTGCTCCGTCTCTAATGACCTCGTTGTCGACACAACGTTAAGCCCTACCTACTCACCCAACCACCATGTAAGCAAAACGTGGGTGCTCGGTGGCCTTGATCTCAAAGGCCGCACGCTCTTGTGGCAAGGAGGTCGAGCCGAACATTTCGGAACACCCACATGGTATGCAGTTCGGAGCCCATTCTTATCACAAAGTTCTATTATATGTGGGTATGTTCCTAGTCGTAACCCGTATAACCAAAGTTGCACTGATTTTTTTAAGCAAAATCTTCTGCCTGAGTATTATCCCAATAGTTCCATCCCAATAGTAGGACTGGTTTTCCATCCATATTACCGACAAAAGACGGTCCGATTTCTTAAAACGAAAATTATATTGTTATAGTTATGTGTACAGATGTTTCCATGGCAACAGCACTGTATCCTTCCGCTTCAGCTTATGTTTACATACAAAGATCGCAGCTGTCAAACTTTGCTTAACGTAAACATTGTTAGTAGAGAGACTGTGGTAACCTTGTAGCAGGCAAAGAACTTTGGCTTGTTAATGGACTAAATTTGTAATAAAAGTACATAAAACACCTACGGGATTCGTAATCTCCAATCAATTATGTGTTACTATGCCACTATCCTTGTGTACAGGCGCGATTTCACAAAACATCAAACACAGGGAACCAATTTACCTTTTTTATGGGTAAGAGGAATACGTTTATTAAGCTTTCAAAATAATATTTTAGTACCATATGTGTGACCGAATGTTTCCATTTTTCGTTGAAGGCACTAACAAATATGATCTTACAGCTAGGTATTCATTCAATGCATTTANTTATTTCCTTTTTATCTTCCCAAACATAATAAAAATAATATTCTTTATTATTCAATTATCAATTCTTTATCTTAAAAATCATTTTGAAACTATTTTATTATATTTTAAATCATTAAAACTTTCATATTATAAGACACACATCCATTGTTGAAGGTAGTAAAAATTCTTCTAAAGGAAAAATTATATTTTATTTAACTTCTGCCCTACTTATGTTGTCTCCTGTCCTCCGATTGGCCGTCGTATGACCACGACACATCTCTACGCAAATCAGTAATGGCGAGACGAGAGACAATCAGGATAAAATTCTTTAGTACTTTTGTTTAATAAACATTTAACGGTAACCACCCACTACAAAATAAATGAAAAAATACAAACAAAATATTAATACAAAAAACTGTATAGACACAAATTAAAAATACATACACATGATCTCTATGTCAATAAACTATTAAAGTAATCAAATATTATACTGTTAACTCATAAAATAAAGCGTGATTTCGAAATCATATTAAATTAAGTGACAACATAAACAAGTACTCAGTAATCATATATAATTAAAATATCTATAATTGACTGTTTGCATAACCCCTAAAAACTGCAATGTTACAAACTGTCGCGGTGCGCAGTATCACTCGCTGAGCTGCCTATCTCCTGTTTGCCAACTCGGAAATCATCATCTTATCAAGAGAGGTAGCGAAGTGATAAACCTTCGGACACGTACCTATACTAGGGCCGCTCCAACCATCCTGATTTCAATTTTCCATGGTTTCCTAAAACCACTCCAGACGAATGCTGAGATGGTTACTTAAGGGGAAAGTATCCTTGCCATCTTGGATTTACGTATTTTCCTCCATAACTAAATTTTCGGAGTCCGTATTTAAAAACCAAGCTAGTCAAGGTATAGGGAACATCTTAACAGTTATTTCGAGATCCAACTTATTTTTCTTACATGATTAGTTTCACATCTGTAACCGTAATCATATATTACCTAATTATTTAATAATGTGAATCCCACGTGGGAAACTACATGCCTAATTCACACCGTACAAATTACAAAAAAAGTTCATTAATTAGCCTTCTATACAATGTCTAGCTTTGATNAAAAAGTTCATTAATTAGCCTTCTATACAATGTCTAGCTTTGATTTTTTATGTCTGGTCATAAATTTTCATTACGAAGATTTGTAAGAAAAATCTAAAATGGAATGGCTACTACCCGTTAAACATATGCCATAGTCGATTCCTTCCACGTTCCTGCATCTCTGAGCAACTTGCTCCATCTCTAATGACCTCGTTGTTGACAAAACGTTAAGCCCTACCTACTCACCCAACCACCATGTAAGCAAAACGTGGGTGCTCGGTGGCCTTGATCTCAAAGGCCGCACGCTCTTGTGGCAAGGAGGTCGAGCCGAACATTTCGGAACACCCAGATGGTATGTAGTTCGGAGCCCATTCTTATCACAAAGTTCTATTATATGTGGGTATGTTCCTAGTCGTAACCCGTATAACCAAAGNTAGTTCGGAGCCCATTCTTATCACAAAGTTCTATTATATGTGGGTATGTTCCTAGTCGTAACCCGTATAACCAAAGTTGCACTGATTTTTTTAAGCAAAATCTTCTGCCTGAGTCTTATCCCAATAGTTCCATCCCAATAGTAGGACTGGTTTTCCATCCATATTACCGACAAAAGACGGTCCGATTTCTTAAAACGAAAATTATATTGTTATAGTTATGTGTACAGATGTTTCCATGGCAACAGCACTGTATCCTTCCGCTTCAGCTTATGTTTACATACAAAGANTATAGTTATGTGTACAGATGTTTCCATGGCAACAGCACTGTATCCTTCCGCTTCAGCTTATGTTTACATACAAAGAACGCAGCTGTCAAACTTTGCTTAACGCAAACATTGTTAGTAGAGAGACTGTGGTAACCTTGTAGCAGGCAAAGAACTTTGGCTTGTTAATGGACTAAATTTGTAATAAAAGTACATAAAACACCTACGGGATTCGTAATCTCCAATCAATTATGTGTTACTGCCACTGTCCTTGTGTACAGGCGCGATTTCACAAAACATCAAACACAAGGAACCAATTTACCTTTTTTATGGGTAAGAGGAATACGTTTATTAAGATTTCAAAATAATATTTTAGTACCATATTTGTAACCGAATGTTTCCATTTTTCGTTGAAGGCACTAACAAATATGATCTTACAGCTAGGTATTCATTCAATGCATTTANAACCGAATGTTTCCATTTTTCGTTGAAGGCACTAACAAATATGATCTTACAGCTAGGTATTCATTCAATGCATTTAAAACGGTTATACTGTTGGGACACTGATTAATTTCTTGCAGGTGACTTATTTAGTTGAACATCTTTCTTGAGGCGGTAATTACAGATCTTGGTAGAATGCAGTAGCAGTTTGTATGTTAATATTACATTTGCAAAACGTGGTATATGGATAATTTCATTGTACTGGAAAAACAAACTGATTCTACGTCATTACCGAAACGAAACATAGTTTTCTGTTCTTATACACAATAGGAAGATATTTCCTTCCACGGAGCCAGATTTTCTTTAAACAAGTGTTTGAAAAAGGAAACTAAGAAAGAATATAATCTATGTTTCGAAACAACAAGTGAACAATAAAATATTATAAACGGGAGGGTATCAATGAAACGATTGTACAAATTTTGCGATAGTATGCGTGTTGAAAACGTACTACCTTTACTGCGTGCTCACAATGCTGGCACAAGACGCGTTAAATACATTTATTGTCAGGCGGTTATCCCAAGTACTTCACAGGACAGCACGTTTATTATTTCTCTGGCATCAGTAAGAAATAATTTTTCATTATTTCCTTCAACGCAGTGGTTCGTTTATTTATTATAATAAATGCAATACTCTCGTTGCATCTGTTGCAATGTAGTTTACTACCACTGCTTGTGCAGCGCCACTGAAGACGGCAGTTACAAAGCAAAATGACTAAAAACAACAGCCATTTCACATAGCATAATAAACACGGACGCGATAGTAGCATTTCATTTTAAACACCTACACTTCACTTGTTTTACTAGAAAAAATCTGCTTTGTGACCAAGTAAAATAAAATAAATTAATAATTCTGTAACGAACGATTTCCTTTCGTCGTATTTCTTTGCGGCTTCTTATGCGTAAGTGAGGCTCTCATAACTGCCAACATGATTTTCCTCTTCACTCGCTCACGCCTGCTGATGCAGGCTTTTGTATATGGGGCGTTGTTGGTTTCGTTTATGACATGTTACCATACACTGGCTGTCATAAAAGTGTACTCATTCGTGAAATAGACTATAGCTGAATGGTCCACGGTTAATTAAGTTCTAATAAAAAAGCCTTTGAAAAGTGTCCCTGCCCTCAACGAACACGTTTGCTGACGTGCTGCCAGTAAAGTGGCAGTAAAGTAGGAAAAGTAATTCGTCTTCACGCCGTATATAAAATGTGGTGTTTAAATTTGTAGACATTGTGTTTACATAATTTAGTTTCTTATCGTTTTATGCACACAATGCCGGAATCACATCGCTCTGACAAGCACTTGACACCGCAACACGATAATTGAAACCGAACAGCCAATCAAATACAATACACTTCTGGCGTCAGCACAACTAAAACTGTTGTACTATACCAGCAGTTATAGATTATAAACGATTTCAATTTCTGTTGTATCGCTGAGCATTGCAAACAAGGTGTATGGCAACGTAAAACTAAATTCTTCCACTAACGTTCCAAATAGTAAACAATTAGCATATTACGAAAGGAAAAGTACTCATACAATTAACATTTTTACTTGTAGTAATTTAGCGTAATATTGTACTTTGTCGGAATCATGTGTTGCAAATACACCTTCGGTCCATCGCATTTAAAGATAGTCGATTTTATAAGCAAATTATACACTGCGCTGAAAGATCCTAGCCTTCCAATATACAGTCTTGCTGTCAATTAAAGCAGTCGCATTGATAATGTGTTTGACGTATCTTTGTTGCCGTGTTCATCGTCCTGTAATGCTCGTCGAAGATATGTGGCTCCCGTGTACGAGTAATAACTGGCATATTAGAAACCTATGAGTTACTAACAATTTCACGTGATCGGAAAACGAATAAAGTAGTTAGGTCAATAACAATATTAATTTTACATACAGCGAGAGAATAAAAAATGGGCAGAAAATAACTCTAAGCAGAAGTGATCGATTAACTACGAAAATTCTTGAAAGTAATCATAATCATCATTTCGTCAGAAACGTTGCCTGCTTGGGAGAGAAAATACTCCCTACAAACGAAAAAGGACAGTATATACCAGTTTTTTCAGTTGAAGTACATTCGCGTTATCTTCACACTTTTTTAAATCAAACGTTTGAAAAAACTCCCCACGAATGACATCTCTGGTTGTACCCAAATATGTCATGTATCACAAGTATTTTATTCTTAACTTTTAATATAAAAGTATAATATATTTTTTTAATTGAACGTTAACTTACATTTTATTGATCAATTTCATTATTTTATTCATAATGAATATGAACAAAAGCAGAGAGAAATAATTTATGTTGGTAAAACCTAGTAAGAAATAGTTCTCATGCAAAATATTATTGGGCTGAGTGCGCAAGAATGCGGTGGGTTGTCCCTTTTGTGTAATTTTATAGACTTAAGCATGTATGCCCTGATGGGAGATTCCTTGGACGATTCCATGCAAACCTGCATGGCAGCTTGTATGGATAGATTCTGTGGAGAATTTGGCCACCTGCTGGCCGCTTTCATAGACGTTTTCGTAATTGGTCGTGTGCAATTTTTAATGAAATGTTTTCTACAGTATCGAAATATTATCTATTCAGAGAGAGGGTTGTAGATTCGGTTTGTTTATTTTGTTTTGATAAAGAGAGTTAATTTTACAATACGAATAAATAGTAATTAAAAATACCCAAAAATGTTTACTGATTCTAAAACACCATTGAGTGAAAATTATGGTAAACATCCTTGTTTATTTAAGATAAAATTTCCAGTTGTAAGAAAAAAACGATAAAACTGTGTTCATAAACAAGTAATGCTAGATTCGTGAGTGAAGATTGTTCCTGGATCACAGTTCCAGAAGTAAAACCATATGAAATATACTCGCCTTTACTTGTGCGGCAAGTATCGTTGGATAAGTTATTCCAAAGAACCTTCCATAACTACTTGCATGCANATACTCGCCTTTACTTGTGCGGCAAGTATCGTTGGATAAGTTATTCCAAAGAACCTTCCATAACTACTTGCATGCATGCTAGGGTGACAGATTCCGTGGAAGCTTCTGCCCCAGCCTGTAAGGAAAATGGTATCGTTGATTACAGACTTTGTTTGCACGACGCGGAGGGAGGAATAGCCTGAAAGTATAACTTTAGCAGGGCTCCCAGGCCGGATCACTTCCAGATTTTTGCAAGTGGGAATCGTGCCGGACGATACCACGGGTCGGCTGGTTTTNAGCTCCCAGGCCGGATCACTTCCAGATTTTTGCAAGTGGGAATCGTGCCGGACGATACCACGGGTCGGCTGGTTTTCTCAGGGATCTTCCGTTACACCCTGTGATTTCCGGTGCTGCTCCATTGCAACCTCATTTCATTCTCAGAAGCTCTCAAGACCCCGTTGTTAAGAACCGTCCAATTCTCTCAACTGAAATATTGCAGGTCTGTTGGAAGTTGGAAGTAACACTGAATGTACTCTGAAGAGCCAAAAAAACTGGTACACCTGCCTAATATTGTGTAGGGCCCCTGCGAGCACGCAGAAGTGCCGCAAGACGATGTGGCATGGACTCGACTAATGTTTGAAGGTATGCAGGAGACAATTCACACCATGAATCCTGCAAGGCAGTCCACAAATCCATGGGAGTGCGAGGCGGTGGAGATCTCTTTTGAACNACAATTCACACCATGAATCCTGCAAGGCAGTCCACAAATCCATGGGAGTGCGAGGCGGTGGAGATCTCTTTTGAACAGCACGTTGCGAGGCATCCCAGATATGCTCAATAAAGTTCATGTCTGGTGATTTAGGTGGCCAATGGAAGTGTCTAAAGTCAGAAGAGTGTTCCTGGAGCCTCTCTGTGGCAACTCTCAACGTGTGGGGTGTCGCATTGTCCTGCTGGAATTGTCCACGTCCGTCGGAATGCACAATGGACATGAATGGGGGCAGGCGATCGGACAGGACGCTTACGTATCTTTCACCTGTCATAGTCGTATCTAGACGTATCAGGGATCCCATTTCACACCAACTGCACATGCCCCAAACCATGACAGAGCCTCCACCAGCTTTAACAGTCCCCTGTTGACATGTAAGGTCCATGCATTCACGAGGATGTCTCCATACCTGTACACGTCCATCCGCCCGATACAATTGGAAACGAGACTCGTCAGACCAGGCAACGTGTTTCCAGTCATCAACAGTCCAATGGCGGTGTTGGTGGGCCCAGGCGAGGCGTTGTATCGTGCAGTCAACAACGGTACACGAGTGGGCCTTCGGCTACGAAAGCCCATATCAATGATGGTCCGTTGAATAGTTCGCACGCTGGCACTTGTTGATGCCCCAGCATTGAAATCTGCGCCAATTTGAGAAAGGGTTGCACGTCTGTCACGTTTAATGATTCTCGCCAGTCGTCGTTTGTCCCGTTCGTTCATGATATTTTTCCGGCCGCAGCGATGTTGAAGATTTGATGTTTTACCAGATTCCCGATATTCACGGTACACTCGTGAAATGGTCGTACGAGAAAATTCAAATTTTATCGCTACCTCGGAGGCGCTATGTCCCATCTCTCCTGCGCCGACTATAACACCAAGTTGAACGTGGTGTTATACTGACTTAAATCTTGATAACCTGTCATTGTAGCAGCAGTAACTGATCTAGCAACTTTGCCAGATGTTTGTTGTCTTATATAGGCGCTGCCGACCGCATCGCGTTTCTCTGAATGGTTCTATACCTCTGTTATTTGCATACGCACGACAATACCAATTTTTTTTTTTTTTTACTCTCCAGTGTAGGACCTAGGCTTGCCACGCAGTAAGACGAGAATTAACTTACCTCATAAAAATATTTTCCAATAAATTAAAAAAATGTTGCCTAATGTTTTGCTTCCAAAAGGCCTTATAGTGTGATATCGGGGATACCCACCCACTGAAACACTTGTTATCATTCATCCGTTTTACACACGTCCAGCTCTTTTAAGTGAATCTCCTGCAATATAATTTTTATTTTCGGTGACTTCATATCACTCATAGTATTAAAACAATCCGAAAATAAGACACCCAACAACAACAAATTTTTCCGCAAGTCAAGGGAATTTCAGACACTATACATTAAGCCGTGCCCATACCTGATAAAGGTAGTTGTATGGATACCTTCACATTCCCTGTAATACAGACGTAAATCGCTGTTGGTTACCACCGTTGATTTCCTGACAACAATTTCTGAACGATACGACACAATGCCGTCCACCGTGTTGTGTATGTACATCGTTTATTGGGACGTCCCGATGTGTTCACTTTTTAACCACTTGTTGGAAAAACGGACTAAAGTCAGCGTTTTAAATGTATCAATTACAATATGTGTGGTCTGTTCTTCCTGTTTCGAAATAAATGATCGTTGATTTCTTGATATTGGAGTCTTCAGAGAAAGCTGAAATAATATTGTTAACAATATTATACAGTTTTCATTGTTTATATATGTGTATATATATATATATATATATATATATATATATATATATATATNTCACTGGGAGACACCTGGTGGGAATAAATTGTAACCTAGATCGATAAATGATCGATGATAATTGATCAGTTATCGACCTAGGGTAAAATTTCTTAAATTAATAATATCGCTATAAAAAAATAAGGGTGGGTGGTAGAAGGGTGAAAATTTAGGAGGGTATGTATTTTTTTATGCCACATCATAAAAAAATAAAATATAAAAATTTTGTTCAAACAATAAAAAAAAATGGTTTGGGGGTGGCCACCCTTATTACTTAGGGGTGTAAAAAATAGATATAAATCTATTCTCAGACCTACCGAGTATACATAAAAAATTTCATAAAAATCGGTCCAGCCGTTTCGGAGGAGTTCAGTGACTAACACTGTGACGGGAGAATTTTATATATAAGATATATATATATATATATATGCTGTAAATTACATAAACATCAGTAACGGTCGTCAAAATTGGAAAAAAATTGGAGCTCCAGAACACTTGTAGCTTTGTAGGCGCCGCGCCATGAATGCTGACAGAAACAAATCGTGCCGTCTCTAATTGGCCAGAGAAAAATGTTTCCACATACCGACCAGATGTTTGCGTCCGAAGGAATTATAACATTTTATGCAATTACACTTAGTTACGTCTACATATGTGTGTGCGTACATATACTGCATATGTAAATGCATTACTATAGGTATGACAGTGCACTATAACAGTAAATCTTGTTACTGAATACCAAGATGTAAGTGGTGTAATTTTTGTAACCAATTTCACAGTTACAAAAGTGTAATGAACGAATACTTGTGAGAAAAAAAACTTCGTAATATTGTGCCATGCTTCAAGATAAAACGTATAGGATAATTATGAACAACGTCGTAGATAATATTTGCCGCACATACACGTTTTCCGCTGTGAACCCGAGCAAACGTTTGTTTACAAATTCTTTCTCTATGAGAATACTGTCCGGATTCGTGAATCTCGGTGCTGACAAGTGACGTATGCAAGGCTATACGTGTACGCGTACATAGGGAGCTGACGAGAAGGCAAGGCTAAGGCCTGGTTTATAAAAATGGCAATAACGCAACACTGGCATAATCGCAACGACGCAAAATGTCAAACTCTGAAATCTTTAGGCAGGTGCCTGTTTATAAAAGTCGCAAAGAACTTTTATAAACTAGTGCCTAAAGATTTTAGTGTTCAACTTCTTCCGTCGTTTCAATTTTGCCAGTGTTGTATTATTGCGCTTTTTATAAGGCCTGCCTTTTTCCGCCTGCGTATATGCATAAAGTATATAAAGTACTAGTAGAGAGAGTACACTCATTGTTATCCAATAAGCATGCTATTATTTTGAAATCGCTATAAGAAAATGCATACTTGACAAACACAAAATCAAATTATCTGCTTCTTTAAAATTCAATTTACGTATAGTTCAACTCATTTGTGATACTAATAACTATTCATAACTTGTTTACACAAAACGCTAGCCATTTACTTGCATTTAAACTACATATAGCAAACGAATTTTGTTGAAAATAGTTGGGAAGTTTGTTGTTTGCAAGGAAAGTGCAGCATACCTACTGCTATTTTATATCTCTAGAAGCTAAAAATGTGTTTATTTTATGACATTGCCGGTACCACTTTTTATATTTTAACCAATAAAATTCATTTCGACAAATACTGGACTTTATTGGGATGTTTCCATCGTGTGGTTTATCTTAACTTCTTCTATGTATTAACGTATTTAACGTAAGGAAATGAACGGAGTAAATGAAATATTTAATATCAAATTCACTCAACACGCTTCCTGAAGCTAAGCCATGCCATTTTTGTGTCTGTCATGAATACCTATCTGAAAGTCGTGAAATGCACAACAATGTGTATGAAAAAGAGTCCAAAGGATAAATAATAATAGCGAACAAATTTTCTCGCATAAAACTTTTGTAAACTATGTTTAAAATTAAGACGTTTTTATCTAGTAAGCTAAGAAATCAAAAATGTTATAATTTACTGTAAAGGTTTGATTTGGCGTAAAGCGATTGGAAAATGTGTTCAGCCGTGTCCTATAAAGTGTCCACCCCCTGCGTGTATGTACCTGCGGTTCCGACTAATGGACTACTGATCTTGTAGTGGCTAGTAGGACGCACGCATTAGTGAGTGTATGACTATCCGGCCCCAACCACCCCCCTCTTCCAGGTGTTGCCTGCTCGTCAGCTCCCTAAAGTAATTGAATTCGGTGAGAGCCTTGGTATGAACACGTTAAAAAACGGGGGAAAAAATATTTATTAATGTTTTGTAGGAAGTAAATAAACATTTTTAAAAACAGCTATTGCTTATATATTGAGCCCTTTTTTTTGTGTAGTTGTAATAATATTTTATTTTATTATTTTTAATTAGAATTTGTAGATTTATATTGTAAAATATTAAAATTATATTACATTATCCACTTCAGTTTTTATCAAATTAAATTCACTGAAGCATGCAAACTACGAAATATTTTCGTAATCCAATATCTTGAAATCATTTCTTGGATTAAGTATTTATTTGATAGCATGAAAGGACCTTTACTGCTCATACAACTTCATAATATGAATGAGATGTAACGTTGCATTGCATATACTGTATACAGTTTTGTAAATTTTTCAATGGAGATGATAGTTTTATATCTAAGTATAACGAGTGCACATGCATTTCCATTGCGTTCACTATAAACCTTGAGTGAGAATATCTATTTTTCAATCCATAGACGTCTAGCCGACCAAACTGTGACGTCCATTCAAAATACTATCTGGAAAACTATATATAGGTGTGTGTATATATATATACACATATATACATATATGTGTGTGTATGTAACTGCTCTGTTTAAGATCTTACGTTACTCGTTTATAAGTTAATATTTTTAATAACAGCCAAACATCAAAACATACGAGCGAAATAATGCAATCAAACAATTTTTTCTGTAATGTGGTTTTCACCTATAACAATAATAATAATAATTTGCAAGGTAAGGCGAATATTCTGACTTTCATTTCGTTTTCACGTAACCATCATGGTGCTCTGGTATGTTTACATTGCATTGAATGTGGCGAATTCACTGTGTTGATAAAATTATACAAGATAAGTACTATTTATATAAACATATCTCGTGGTACTGACTTAGGTCAGAACAAAAAAAATACTCATAATTGAAAGATACATAGTTTCGAATAACTAGCTGAAGTTGAATACGCATATCTTTCCTGTTCACACCATGGTTTGATAGCCCAGTAAGATACTTAATAGTTTCACAACAAAATACCGTACATTGTATTCAAATTTCCGCCAGACTGTGGCTCGAACACTTTATTGTTATAATGTAAAACCAACATAATTAGTTTTAATTTTATATGATGTGTGTAGCCTTAAATCTTTCTTCTCTGTGCATCGTAACATTTTTTATGCACTATTTAATTTATGTAATTAATTTCTAACTTATTTCAACCAATTATATTTACACCGTGCCTGAATTTCATAAACATATCTGAATTTTTACGAAATACTCGTGAGAGAAAATGGCATGCTGTTTTAAGGTTATTTTCCATTAACATCAACTTTAGTAATAAACGATATGTAATTGCATTACCAGGAAATGCGCCAAAACTGCTCCTGGAGGGGTTCAGCTGAATTATATAATTGTGGATAACTCCTCAATGACGCAAGGAATGATTCATGAAAGGGATGACATGTTCGTTAGGAACATGTTTCAAAAACTCGATGTATTTCACGACGCTCTTTTAGCACCACAGATTTTAGATTCTAGGAAACAGCGGGACATGCCTCTGCGAAGTGTTGCGCCAAAACCTGTTTAAAAAAATGGAAAAAAAAGGGTGCTCCTGCCACATGAGACTAACACGTTCAGTGTTACAGAATATTATTCAGTTATTCTAAGTATGCACTGTCATGTAACATAAATTTTATATGCAAATTACATTTATAATCTTAGTTGTCTTTAACGCGCAATGTAAGATCTCTCAACGTCAGGAACTGGGAAGGAGAATGAACATTGGTTGTGTGTTATAATAATAAGCAATTAAAATTTTCTTCTTCGAAGCAGTAAATTCTTTATTGATATTTAAAATATGAATAACTCTTTTAGTCATTATTTTTCCCTGAACATGTAAAAATATTCTACGAGAAATAAAATATGAACTCGCATTCTTAATTATATGTTTTACAAGAAAGATTCGTCACACTTATGTAAGCAGTTATAGGTTTTTCATACATTCCTGTAATTGTGACATTAGGTTTCTGTTTTGTTTATTTTTTGTGAACTTATGGGAGTTGGAAGTAGGTATTTCTGTAATTTAAATATTTAAAAAAATAAAATTATATAGAAATATAAATTGAAGTTTTTCTGTGCTGTACGAAATGTTTTCAAGGATAATTCAGTAAATTAGTTTTCAAAGAGTTATCATAAGCAAAATAATGGCGGAGAAGTGAAGGAACGAAGTTGGTTTGTGTCATAGAAATTGCAAAATTGTTATCACTTAATATTCTACATTTAATAATTCACAGTTTATTCTATTTCACGAACGAGTGCATCGTTCTGACAGCCAGTTTCTAGTGATGTTGATGCGTCTCGCATCCCGAAAGATATTTTTTCGTCAGAAGGCACACACTGAGCAAGACAGGCGCAGCTGCGTCTCGCAGCTACAAGGGGACGCTAAGCTCACACCAGCAGCTGCGTCTCTCCCGAGCCGGCTACCGCAATAAATAATGAGAGCTTTTGGCGAGCGTGCGAGAATAATAGCGACGCGATATCCGACCAAGGGGCCACCAAGTGTTCCAGCACGTGCAGGGCGGAGCAATAAACTTCGATGCCAGAATCGAGGGACGACGCTGGGCCCACGTGCGGGTAGCCGGAGCGCCGATCACGTTTTAACGACCCAGAGGACGCGGCGGTCAGCCCGGCCACGTGCAGAGATGATGCGAGTTTAATATGACAAACGAGCTTACAAAAACATGAGGAAGAGGAAGGAATGGGGCAGTCGGCCGATTTCAAGCGAGGAGTGCGGATTGGAGCCGGGAGGAACGAGTTTGGGAGAAGGCATCGAGACATCGAGACGTCAGCACCAGTCGGCGAGGAACTGTCGCAGCCCAGGCGTCGCAGCCCATCCACCGAGTGACGAAGCGGTCCCGAGGTCGCCGGCTGGGAGATGGNAAATGATGCGAGTTTAATATGGCAAACGAGCTTACAAAAACATGAGGAAGAGGAAGGAATGGGGCAGTCGGCCGATTTCAAGCGAGGAGTGCGGATTGGAGCCGGAAGGAACGAGTTTGGGAGAAGGCATCGAGACATCGAGACGTCAGCACCAGTCGGCGAGGAACTGTCGCAGCCCAGGCGTCGCAGCCCGTCCACCGAGTGACGAAGCGGTCCCGAGGTCGCCGACTGGGAGATGGACCATCGCCTCGAGACAGCTAAGTAGAGACATACAGGAAGTGTGACGAACTATGCTCCCCACGGCACAAATCGCCGCGTCAAGCCCTACATAGCCTACGTAGCTAGGGGGAGGGGGAGAGTTGTCTCGTGTGTTCATGTAGAAGTTAACCTGTTAAGCGAAAATAAAACTGACATATGTTAACTCGCAAAGAAGGTGAATTTATTTGGTAAATTGGACCTNGGCAAGCCCTACATAGCCTACGTAGCTAGGGGGGAGGGTGGGGGGAGAGTTGTCTCGTGTGTTCATGTAGAAGTTAACCTGTTAAGCGAAATAAAACTGACATATGTTAACTCGCAAAGAAGGTGAATTTATTTGGTAAATTGGACCTAGGGATGGTAGCATCAACATATTCCTACGCCCTAACACTGAGGGCTAGCATCAATTGCTGGCGCCTTACACAGAGAGCAGAATCAATACCTACTTATANTGTAGAAGTTAACCTGTTAAGCGAAATAAAACTGACATATGTTAACTCGCAAAGAAGGTGAATTTATTTGGTAAATTGGACCTAGGGATGGTAGCGTCAACATATTCCTACGCCCTAACACTGAGGGCTAGCATCAATTACTTACCAAAGCCTTACACAAAGCCTTTTCTAATGACATTCCAAGCTTTTGAAAACTGTGAAAGAAAATAAAATGCAGTTTTCACTAGGCAGTGAAAACGTAACATGTTGATTCATAAGAGTCACCTGATATAAATAAATGTTTAAATTTTCTGTCTACAAAAGGTTTGTAAGGCTATTTTTTCTTCAGTACAATATTAGCTTAGCTCTTTTTTCTCGTTGCGCTAAGAGGGGTTTGTTGTATTGTCTTTAAACCGTTTACGCAAATAACCGCCTGCTTTTCATGTAACGAAAGAGTAACTTATTTAACAAATATATTAACATACTTGAAAGTAACAACCTGTTATTTGTTTCTCCTAAATAAAAATTCTATATACAAGTCTTGCGTATTTTCTGAGTTATAACAACTCCGTTGGCACTTAAGCAAATGTGCAGTTTGTATATCATAAATCATAACGTTAGTTCTTAACTTCTCCTAATTACTATGCCCGGAGAAACTAAATTAATTTTTTAGAGTAGAGATAAACAAAAATTACAAGGAATACTATTTATTTATGCGTTTTTTGTTTGGTGGCGAAGTTAAGGCAGCAGCCTTGTCTTACACTTATCCACTTTTAAACCCTAATACAAACTTCCGATTTATAGTCCGCAGAGAAAAATAAAATAATACGCACACCTATTGAAATACAAAAAGCTCCAGAAGTTCGTGGTGATAATTTTTCATTAATCTTATTATAATATCTACTATTTTACTCTTACATTTACCGATTTAATATATGGCAGTATATATTTGTACATTCAAGCTAAGACAAGTAACATAGGTTTCTCGTTAAATATTCCTAGCAATTTAAAGTGTAACACTTGCAGGTTACTAGAATGAATATTTTTTTAGTGCATGATTTTGTTCAGCAGGGTGCTATCGTCACTTATACTGTGCATAAAATAAAATAACTCGTTGCTACGAAATGTTTTGCAAAAATTTTAATGTAAAATGCATATCAAAATATTAACAAAATTCGTATTACATCATTAGAGGTGCTAATATATCAGCAGATTATTAGACTAAAAAAATGGTTGCCTGTAAAGTCGGTTTTACGGGCGAAGATTTTACGTGACAACGTAGTGCTGCGCGCGCNATTTGTATTAAAGGATATGAACAATATCCCACCTAGAACAACTTAAATCAGCCGATGCAAGTTACCTCACTTAAGGTTATAGCTGCATTAAACATAGCTCCTTGAAACATTTTACAGACTAAATGTAACATACACGACTTCTAGATGCATGTCACCACTAATAATGGCTTCCTTTTAACTTCCTAACCTAATGTTCAACAATTTTCCACCAACGTGACGTCATCGCATAAAGAACTCATGGTGTTGAGTATGCTTGTTGCGGGGTACAGCCACGGGCGTCATTCCAGCTGTGGTATGATAACAGACTCCATGTGTGAGTGTTTGCACGTAGGAAATAGACGAATAGCTAGCTGTATAATATTAAAAGAAAACAAAAAAAAATTCTTATCGAAATAAGGACAACAATCAGCATTTTTGTTTTTCATTATGTAGTAAATGTTTGACAATATTTTTCAAAACATTCAAAATCGAAACTACCCCTCCCCCTTTGATATTTTAAGATTTACGTAGGATTAATTACAATTCCGAATTGATAATCAGACCTTTTATTTTATTTCTTAGTGCCGTACGGAAGCTTCACAAAGTATTTCGCAAGTGCATTTATTTTATTTTCAGCGTTACATGTACTGAGCATTAATTTTCAAACAACTTACACATTCTTCAGCAAACACAACGTCTTCTTTTATTGTACAGTACTGCCACACAAAGTTGCTAGAAAAGGATAAAATATTGTATAATTTACAGTCTTGCTGGTTCATTAACTTATTTAGTTCTCTTTTTATTCAACGACAAAAAAAGTAATGTATTCTTTCATTTCACATTAAAATACTTTCAAACCAGGCGACCAGGCGGCTGCTATTTTCCAATTAGCTTGAAAACGTCAGCTCCAGATTATTTAGTGTCATGTACTTCCTGTTTACAAACTAAAGTTTTTTCGTATTAATTTTTTGCGTTCCAAATTCAAGGCACGTTTTAAAAGTTTAGATATAACTATTTAAAAAATGTCTTCAGGCTTCTTTGTAAACTTTGAATGACTGAAAATGTTACATCTGATAAAGTACCTTATTTGGTGTTGTCAGATTGCTATGTCGTAAATTTTATTGGTTAGAAACCTACATGTATACATGGTCTACGTACCTATACATGCAGACATACGTTCATATAGGTAAACACTGGTAAAGTGCACACCTGACACACACAACAATACACATAAGAAAACACATTCCACATAAGACTACCTCTTCAAGTAGAGTGAGATATGCGAAGAAAATTAGTATGCGATAAAAATACTGCCTTCTTCCCGCGCGTTACATAACCGAAGATCACTTTCAGTTTACGCGTTTGCCGTGGCCAATCATCGCCTCCCTCACTTGTAATACCAAGCGTTCTCGAGCACGAATTACTTACCAAAGCCTTACACAAAGCCTTTTCTAATGACATTCCAAGCTTTTGAAAACTGTGAAAGAAAATAAAATGCAGTTTTCACTAGGCAGTGAAAACGTAACATGTTGATTCATAAGAGTCACCTGATATAAATAAATGTTTAAATTTTCTGTCTACAAAAGGTTTGTAAGGCTATTTGTTCTTCAGTAAAATAATAGCTTAGCTCTTTTTTCTCGTTGCACTAAGAGGGGTTTGTTGTATTTTCTTTAAACCGTTTACGCAAATAACCGCCTGCTTGCTTTTCATGTAACGAAAGAGTAACTTATTGAACAAATATGTTTACATACTTGAAAGTAACAACCTGTTATTTGTTTCTCCTAAATAAAAATTCTATATACAAGTCTTGCGTATTTTCTGAGGTATAACAACTCCGTTGGCACTCAAGCAAATGTGCAGTTTGTATATTATAAATCATAACGTTAGTTCTTAACTTCTCCTAATTACTATGCCCGGAGAAACGAAATTAATTTTTTAAAGTAGAGATAAACAAAAATTACAAGGAATACTATTTATTTATGCGTTTTTTGTTTGGTGGCGAAGTTAAGGCAGCAGCCTTGTCTTACACTTATCCACTTTTAAACCCTAATACAAACTTCCGATTTATAGTCCGCAGAGAAAAATAAAATAATACGCACACCTAATGAAATACAAAAAGCTCCAGAAGTTCGTGGTGATAATTTTTCATTAATCTTATTATAATATCTACTATTTTACTCTTACATTTACCGATTTAATATATGGCAGTATATATTTGTACATTCAAGCTAAGACAAGTAACATAGGTTTTTCGTTAAATATTCCTAGCAATTTAAAGTGTAACACTTGCAGGTTACTAGAATGTATATTTTTTTAGTGCATGATTTTTTTCAGCAGGGTGCTATCGTCACTTATACTGTGCATAAAATAAAATGACTCGTTGCTACGAAATGTTTTGCAAAAATTTTAATGTAAAATGCATATCAAAATATTAACAAAATTCGTATTACATCATTAGAGGTGCTACTGTATCAGCAGATTATTAGACTAAAAAACCGGACCATGTTTTTTAAAAGCATCTTCACTACATTTCTATATAGGAAAATTTTTTGCTAACATTACATCATTATGAAACAAGATCTTTGGTGCAAACGTTATGCACTAACATAGTGAAAAATAATAAAATTCTCGATCAAGTTTCATTATCAAATGAAAATGCATTCACATTTCTTCCTCTTTGTTCAAGAGTAACTTACCTGCCGTTTGACACATTAAAATTTCGGGCAAACTCCTCAATCGGCGTATAAAAACAAATGTACATTTTCGTTATCATTATTTTATATACACGTAAAAATAACGTATCATAAATGCTCCCAACCACCGTAATCAATAGCGAAAGGTTTAAAAAATGTATTATTGGCTTTCCAAATGCGCATATCTTCCATACTGGCGTCTGTGTTGTCATACAAATTGACGGAGTACTGCTAACCCTCGAACACGTTGTTATCGCAGAGAGCAATCTGCTAGAAGCGACGGGTTATTAGAGAGGTAAGCGGATTACTTGGCACTCGGTGTTTCCCTTAATGGATGACTTATGCTGTCTGTGTGTGNGCGCGCAGCACTACGTTGTCACGTAAAATCTTCGCCCGTAAAACCGACTTTACAGGCAACCATTTTTTTATATACACGTAAAAATAACGTATCTTAAATGCTCCCAACCACCGTAATCAATAGCGAAAGGTTTAAAAAATGTATTACTGGCTTTCCAAATGCGCATATCTTCCATACTGGCATCTGTGTTGTCATACAAATTGACGGAGTACTGCTAACCCTCGAACACGTTATCGCAGAGAGCAATCTGCTAGAAGCGACTGGTTATTAGAGAGGTAAGCGGATTACTTGGCACTCGGTGTTTCCCTTAATGGATGACTTATGCTGTCTGTGTGTGAGGGAGGGGGTGAATATGACTGTGGTGCCATCTATCGGATGGTTTGGAAGTATTTACAAATCGGTTGGCAGTGTGCTGTGGTGACACAGAATCACGCTACCTCCCACTAGACTTTTTCCATAATAGGCATTACCAACACACATATTTTCTCGCGGTTTTTTTATATTAATTATAAATAACTATTGTAAGTTACAAATAAAATGTAAGTAAAATTTCAATTTCACCAAAATTAATATACTTTTACTTTAACAGAAATATAAATTGCTTGTGACATATTACATGTTTCAGATGTAACAAAATACATCATACATGGGGTGATTTTTCGAAGTTAAGTCCAAAAAAATGTGCAGAAACCGCGAATAGACTATTGATAAGAAGTTCAATGTTGGAACACAGAGAGTAGCAACTTCGTATCTCGCATGCGCTCTCTGCCTCGCTGCCCTGCCACGGACACCAGACTCGCGGTCCGTGACTCGCTCGCTGACAGGAGGACAAATGGCAGACCGCATATTGGGTAATCGCATCTGACTAACCCTCTGCGCGGACACATCTGGTCGCTTGTGATCCCTCCCCCACTCTGACGTGAGACAGTGCGACACGTCCAGCGGCCGGGTGTTCGCCGTGCACCGGCCCGTCACCACGGGAACACGTGCGCATGCGCAGCTCGCCCACTGTTACCGCGCCCACGCGTCGACCACATTGGCAAGGCGAAGCCACATCGTGCACGTCGTCAGCCGCACCAGAGGTCACTGAGCAAGCACCGGGACGATACATATATAGGAGGTGCTCCACTTCCTGAAACGCAGTATTCCCATGACGCTGTTAGGCAGAGGTCATGGAGACCTGGCAAACTGTGGGTGTATACATGTGTGTGTATGTGTGTGTCTATATATATACACTTACACCTATAGGAATATGTGTTAATACTGATATATTTCCTCCAAAATATGAACTATCTACATCCTGTTGGCTAGATGCACAAATGAAATAACAGTAGAGACCCTAACATTTCGGGTTAACGCTGTTCAAAAGCTAATAGCAAAATTATTTTTTCTTTGGATTTTGAGAATACTTCACAGTTTTGTGGTACGATATAAATACTAATTAATAAAAATAACTTATAATCTTAAAATTATTTCCATCCTTTTTTTAGCTTAAGTATGCGAATTCAAACTTAAAATATTATTTCGTAACAATTATTTTTAAAAGTTATGTTAACGTAATATTTGGTGTCAGCTTAAGTATTTATTAAAGATATGGGATTTTTTTTAACCCGACGCTTGGTTTAAATGCTGTAAGGGTTCAACTTCTGAATATTTTTAATTAAAATTTTATCGCAAAATCTAAAATTAAAATATAGGCGATCCACATAGGAAGTCCATGAAATATTGTTCATTACATTGCAAAAAACATGAACTGGAGATCGAGATCCTATTTTGAGCTGTAGCATAACGCATTAATGCTGCCCCGGTCAAAACTCATTCTCCTCTTCGGCTCGGTTTCATGAAACTAAGGGATCAAAATAGGTAGGTGTGTGTGTGTATGTGTGTATATATATTCCGAGTTCCCGTGGCGCAGTGGGATGGTGCACCGCCGATCTGCTGTGCGGGAGGTTCTGGGTTCGAATCCTAGGTAATGCAGGGATGTGAGTTTAAGTTAGGTCATAAGATAGTTTGTAAGCCGTCACCTGCTAATCCTTCAGGCATAACACCGGGGGACGTTCATAAGCCCTTTCCAATCCCATACATATACTGAAGAGGCAAAAAAAAAACGTCTATAGGCGTGCGTTTGCAAATAACAGAGGTATGGAACCAATCACAGTAACGCGATGCGGTCGGCAGCTAGATCGTTTACTGCTGCTACAATGGCAGGTTATCAAGATTTAAATGAGTTTGAAGGTGGTGTTATAGTCAGCACACAAGAGATGGGACATAGCATCTCCGAGGTAGCGATAACATTTAGATGTTCGCGTACGACCATTTCACGAGTATACCGTGAATATCGGGAATCTGGTAATACATCACATCTTCGACATCGCTGCGGCCGGAAAAAGATCGTGAAAGAACGGGACAAACGACGACTAACGAGAATCATTAAACGTGACAGACGTGCAACCCTTTCTCAAATTGGCGCAGATTGTACTTGTGGACTGCCCTGCAGGATTCATGATGTGAATTGCCTCCTGCATATCTTCAGAAATTAGTCGAGTCCATGCCACGTCGTCTTGCGGCAATTCTACGT
>NQII01000847.1:304593-401563 GCA_002778355.1 Clitarchus hookeri | reverse complement strand
GGGGGGGGGGGGGGGGGGGGGTACACGATATTAGACAGGTGTACCAGTTTTTTTGGCTCTTCAGTGTATATATGTATATATATGCATATATATACATACTATTGGTATGGTGTTCAGTTGGGTGAATGGAAGATAGTGACAAGCGTAAAACTGAAGTAGTTTTATGACGTCTAGCCTGTTACCAAGTCATAACGTAAAATGTTAAGGTCCCTAGGAATCAAATATGTATGTGTAGTTAGGTTTACGCTACTAAATACAATGTGTTATATTCTCCCTGGATATGCTCCAGACGATGCAATCAGTCACTGAGAAACAGAGAGTTAGTTGGATTATGGGTAGCGGAAATATAGAATACGGGAAGGGAACTGAAGCACCCAGAGTTAACATGATTAATTGGCCAACAGCACCATCTATGTATTAAAAACACAAACAAATATGGTTGCCACCCAGTGGCTAAATATCCATCTCGCCTGTAAGCGAAATCGATTATTATTATACTAGTGCCATCTAGTGTTGAAAATAAAAACCAATGACAAACGAAAAAAAACCAAGATGCTTGCATAGGATGGAAAGAGTATCAGTGGGGGAGGGGAGTGGAGGCCTGCCGACTAATTAACTAATGAGAAACATTGATGATGTGTCAGTTGTCTGCTGGATGTGGTGCTGGGGAAACATCCAGAAATGTAGTTTTTTTAAATAATGGTTTTAATAATACTGTTTTAAAATAAGTTTTTTATAATTATTTCATATAAATTTAAAAATTATATGTTTTAAATTTTTTGAAATTTTAAGTATTTTTTTGGGATTTTTTCGAATTATTTAGGTTTTAAAAAAAATGTTAGGTTTTTTAATAGATTTTTGGGTTCAAGGTTATTTATGGTCATGGGCTCAAGTTCAAGGTCATGGGTCAAGGTGACCTTGGTCCAACATGGTGGACGGGTGACATCACAATATGGCGGCCGGTCGACACCTGGCCCCTACTTGCCTGTTTCCTTGCCTCAAAGTCGACCAAACCTAGCTACTATTACCATTCCCTAAACTAGCTTATGTCGCAAGAAAACTGTTCTCCGAAGAAGCATTTTGTTTTCAATTTTTTCCTTTAAATTTCCGAATTAACTTTTTTTGAAAGAAACAAAGTACTTGAATACTTGAACGTGTGTATGAATACGGTGCAGTTGCTCTTCTAACCACTTCAAACTCCCCTCCTATTTCTATATATTTTCAACACATATTCCAAATGAATTGGTTATACGTTCATGCCATTACTGGGATGTTGTGCATCACACTCCATCATTGCGGAATCATTCCTATTTTATTTGTTACAATGTATTTATTGTAAGTTTGTAACAGTAGGTAGGTAGATAGAGCTTTACGTCGCGTTGACAGCAGGGTTGTCAGAAACGGAGCAAGTCGCTCATAAAAGTATGGACATGGAACTGTTTGTATCTTGAACGCAAAATAAATGCAATATAAACCAAGCCAGCATTCACTAGGGGTGATAACGGAAACCTCAGGATGGCTGGATCGGAAGTCAAAACAGAGTACTCCTGAAAGTGAGTGTGGTTGTTTTACCACAGCAACACCTCACTCGGTGCGAGTACGATACCATGGATGTGTAGAGCACCCATAAAAAATCCGTATTTATTAAAACTTCATGTAAATAGAAATACGTAAACCGTCGGAAGTTCGCGGCTTCCTGCATATTCTTAAAAAATTTGCTAAAATAAAGATTTGTAACATTTAGTAATACAGAATGCCAGTTGTTATGAACTGAATAGTCTTCGTTCTCAAATCATGGATAATGAGTGAATTATTTATCATAATTGCAGAACTTAGGGATTTGATAACTCTATTAATTTTGTAAACACGAACTAGAGTTATAGACGACTTTGGACTCTTAGAGTATGCTAAATAGCAGGAAATGCCGGATATTATACATGTTCATTCTATTGTATGAAACCTATCTATGTAATGAGACCTTGATCAATCTAGTTTTTTTATGCTTGCTTTCAGTGCTCAAAGCCAATCCTAATAACGTTTCGAATTGTTTAGTGAATAGTTTATATACATATAGGTTATATACTCAAGCATATGCATACGTAGATGCCCACGCATACGTCCATATTTCATTCGACAGTTTGTAAAAATTGCATGTCTCTTCCAGTATATTCCTACTGAGCATAGCCAAACCACTGCCATTTTTATTAAAATCGGCTGTGCCTCAGCAGAGAGATTTTAGCCTTATTGGCTCCGTATTATTATAACTGCAGAAGTTATACGTACTCTGATACTATTGGCATTCAAACATCATAAATAATATACAAATGAATACACTTACCATAGTAATTCAAACTAGGCATTCATTGTTCTATGTTTGTAAATCTATTACTTTTCTTAGGAACGGTGTTGCCCTTTTTTCCTGATTCGAATAGTCTGCTTAGGACATTTTATTGCATAGGCTACTACCGGCAGAATGCGTTTTTTTGGCGGAAGTAAACATCCTCAATTCACGTAAAGATGTTTTGTTTATAGCCTATCCCAAGATTTGTGGCGCATATGTACAAGAGAAACTATTTAAATATTAATGTACCTTTATCCATAATGAGGCACAAAACCTTTAACTATAAAATATTATCAACACTTTTGATACAAAACCCAACATGCACTTAATAAATAGTGATAAATATTTAACTGATATGTATCGTCACATAAATTATATATGCAATGCACATAGTCATTGGTTTAATCAAAATGTAAGTTTCATTACGATAAAAATACAGCCAGAAAATGACTAGAAACCATAATTTGTTTCGTATTTAAAATAAAATGTTAAAAAGTTGTATTAAACATGTAAATGTTTGTAAACTAAATATTTTTGCTAATTAATTCGTTAAACTTTTCTTTTGATTCATTCTCATGAGTCAGAAATTGTTGGGGCCCTTCTTATGACCACGCTAGCTCACATCTAGAGAAAGCTGAACAAGTGATTGTTAGGAACCCACTCCTAGGGTGACTCATGACTTTATCAAATAATTGGTAATCAAGTGATTCTGTCTTTACTAAAATAAGTAAAATAACGATGTTCTGCCAATTCTACCTAACCTTTACATAACCAGCGGATGTACAACTCAGTGTTGCGTGAGTCCTTTCACTGAATTTATGCTTTCATATCAGAAAAAAATATCTAAGAAAACAGTATTCACGGATTTGTGTTTGTATATTTTGAACAACAAATACAAATACTTTAGCTTTTTAAAATAAATTGGGCAATGCACATTTTCATAAAAAAAATATTGTAGTACTTAATCGTGCTGCAAGTACATGCAAATGATCCAAGTCTAGCAAAACAGAGCACCGAGACTGTTCATTATACGCAAACACAGTCAGGCTATAAGCCCAGAAATCACAAGCAGCCAGGAAGCATTCACTCGCAGACAGTAACACGATCGTGAGAATAGATAACGAGCCGCCTGCTGAGTGCCGTCCCCATTCCTTCCACCTTTGAACCCTGCTGACCACTCGCCTGGAAGAAGTCTCACTACTCGCCACTACGATCACTTCCAGCAGCACTGCGTTGAAGAGAGGAAATTCCTGGACTGAACAGAATTGTTTTTAATAGGACGAATTTTATGCTTTCATTGAGAGTTAGTTCGGTTTTTTCAGACACAGCATTGATGTGTGGCAGAAAAAAAATGTTGGTTATTGTTTTTTCTTTGGTATGCCTTAGCTTTTACCCTGGTCCACTTTGTATGTGCGGAGTGGAAAGGAATTTCCTAGAAGCCTGCACTCATCGTCAGAGAAAAAATAAAGCTTTTTTAATCATTAGTTTGGCTTTCTAGGATGCTGTAAAGGCGTTTTATGGCAATACGATGCTACTAGCATAATGATTTGAAAGTGTCATATACTATTTTTATCTATATACAAGTTTTGTATAATGTATAGTGGATCATTTCTCTGAAGTCTGCACATCGGCCTTATACAGAGGCGCAAATAAATATTATTTAATAACGTAAATATTTTACTTACGTAAACAAAATTTCATCAGATCAACGCAGACGATTTTATGTTCACATGATCAAAACTTCGTACACATATTTTCAACTTATCGTGTATTATGAAGCCATAGATTAATGAAATTGATTTTTAAATATATCTACTAAATTTTTAAAATATTTTACAAAATCAGGTATTTACAAAAAAAAAAAGCTTAACAAAGCAGTGTAGGAAATGTCATCGAGATTGGCCAATAAAACTGTAACTAGTGCTCCACCTTAATCGTGGCTCTAGCTAGATCTTGGTGTTTTGGTGGCTGATATATGCTTCACGACCTCTTACACAAATTTTAAGTTAATGTACCAGGAATTTCGTATATACAAGACGTTGAATAACACTCGTTTTAGCAAGTAAAATACACTTAAATAAAGTGCAAAATTAGGACACAAATATTATGAAAAAANTTGAATAACACTCGTTTTAGCAAGTAAAATACACTTAAATAAAGTGCAAAATTAGGACACAAATATTATGAAAAAATGCACCTGCAATAGTTTTTAATATAAACATAGGTTTAATATCCATGATCACAGCACAAGGAATGCTAGTAAAATAGATATCATCACAGTCAATAGTACAACACATGGAGAAAATTATTAAAAATATGCTAGGATTTAATGCTACAACCACCGGGTGAAGGATACACACAAGTAAAACAAGAAACATAGTTTAAAAATAAACTAAAAACAAAAGAAACGTGGACAAAATATGGAGGTCACAATTGTTTACAATGCTAGAACCATAATAAGATTAGTGCTCTGTACAGAGTGTTACATGCATTTCAGAAGAATAACTGACTGCTGGATATGCTGTGAAACGTTGTAGATAATCGTACATTCTGTTTAAGTGATACGTATGTGCGATATGTTGACAGGTTCGGTCTGCTACGTTGTGCTGGCTCACTGGAACATGTGTAGTGTATAAATAAACTCAAAAAACTCAACACGTTTCCTAAATTATATTCTTGATCAAGTTCCACCCAGTGAGGTTGCGCAGTTGCAGTAAGTTACATCGGATTCGCATCCGGTAAGAAGTGGGTTCGATTCTTCGAGACACTGCCTTTGTCTGCAATGACCAGGCTGTCGAGGTATTAGCCCATGCTTACATTCCTACTTTGTACTGGTACTACTCACAACTAACAGCTGCTTTACTTCGGTACACAATTGGCAGCGGTAGCCGAGCGGTTAGCTCGCTCGCCTCTTATCACGACAATCTGGGTTTCATTCCCGGTGGGGTCATCCCGCATTTTCGCATATGAGAACATCGCAGACGTTACCAACTGCTAGCGAGCTTTTCAGGAAACCCCAGTTTCCCCCGGCCTTGAATTATTACATAGCTCCATCTTAAAGTATCATTCCAGAACGTCCATCTGTTACCCGAATCCCCATCAGCTGGTGGATTACGTAACCCACACGATTTGTTTATTAACAACTTGGTGACAGGCCCGTTAGCTGATTCGTGTTATGAATTTATATGGATGTGAAAAATCAACTGTTTACTACGTATCAGAGATCGGATAAAAAAAACTAGTACCAGTATATAATAAATACACCAACTTCTAAAATGTTTCCATTATACGCCGATGTAGGCCTACACAATACACATTGCCGTACACCAATTGTGAATCCAAAATTGGCAATCGCTATAAAGTCAATTCTTATAAAATTAGTGACAAAAATATTTACATTCATTTCGTTGAAATTGATATAATCATTTTACTTATTTTGGCTTTTAACATGCTCCGTCTTGAAGGCAAATATTTTAAGTAAAATTTTATCTTCCTTAACACCATGGCGCCACGGACGAGGTTTCAAGTGTGTCTCCATAAATGAAAGTTTAAGTTTATTTATACTCCTATCCAGTGAGTTAACGTTCATAGTTTGTTGATAAGCGATTAATTATATGTTTGCTATGTTTTACGAATGTTGATAGTGAGGTGGATAAAAGAGAGAAGGGAACAGTGGGAACACAGATCGCAGATATCACGTTCGAAACACGCGGCAACTTGCAGTAGTATAGTCACAGCTGGTTTTGGAATGACGTGGTTTGCAAGTGGTCACTTTGTTCAATGGAACAACATTGGATTGTCAGTTTAAATCCCCAAATGCACCTCTGTCTGTGGTAGGATTTTAATAGGCAGCTTCCTAAGTGGTAAGCAGTACTCTTTGCTAAGTTCTCTAATTCCTTGTTTCCTACATTGTAAAGCACTTTTATGCGTTAAAAATGGATGACTCTTCTTACGCTAAATATGTAAATTAAAGCTGGTCACGTTTTGCGAGTCTGAAAAAATTATNTTAAAAATGGATGACTCTTCTTACGCTAAATATGTAAATTAAAGCTGGTCACGTTTTGCGAGTCTGAAAAAATTATTTATTTAATTTATTTTAATGTAAACATCTATAAGGAAAGGATAAAAAAATTCGAACTTGCACAACATGTAAAGATCATTTCTCTTTGCTTTGCTTTCAAGGCGGGAGTAGGGTAATGTTAAAGCCACCAAACTATTGCCCAACTCGTAGAAAGTTGCTCCTGAATAAGTCACAAGGTCGGCTGTGATTGGCTTGCATACGCTACGCCGTGGAAGAGCACAGCTGGAAAAAAAAANCCTGAATAAGTCACAAGGTCGGCTGTGATTGGCTTGCATACGCTACGCCGTGGAAGAGCACAGCTGGAAAAAAAAATGCCGAGCAGCCGGGTTGGATTAGCAAAGAGGAAAAGGGAAGGCGGATCAAGACAAGGAACGTTGAAGAGTCGTTAATGTGTAGTCTCACCAACAGCACTGCGATGAAGTCACCGCCTGCAAATCNCCTGAATAAGTCACAAGGTCGGCTGTGATTGGCTTGCATACGCTACGCCGTGGAAGAGCACAGCTGGAAAAAAAAAATGCCGAGCAGCCGGGTTGGATTAGCAAAGAGGAAAAGGGAATGCGGATCGAGACAAGGAACGTTGAAGAGTCGTTAATGTGTAGTCTCACCAACAGCACTGCGATGAAGTCACCGCCTGCAAATCNGAGACAAGGAACGTTGAAGAGTCGTTAATGTGTAGTCTCACCAACAGCACTGCGATGAAGTCACCGCCTGCAAATCGCCCTGGCGGCAGGCAAGGTCGGCGGAATGCGTGTTTGCAGCAGTGCCGTTCACGGCCCCGGGAGCGGGATCGCCACCGGGGGATCGCAGACGTAACACCAGGATACAGAATACCTGAGAATACAGAAACGAAATGGCCGCTTGTACCGTGATCTTCAGCCGCATATGCTAGCTAAATGGCGGTACTAGCCAGTGACATGTCGGAACGTCGTTGGCCGGTCAGTGCCTGGTAGCTTACTTGGCAGCCGTCAGCGCAGTCAGTAGGGAACGTTTCGCGGCACGTAGTAACCAGGCACAANGGAGCTCTCGCCAAACTACACTCGGTGGCTGTCACTGCTGAACTGAGCAACCCCACCCCTTCCTACAGCGGCAATGGACTTTTCCGAATCGCCGGACGCGTTTTGGACATTTGCGCATTATTTTCTCATTCTGATTTCACTATATATTCCGTGTCCAGGCCATGTTCGCTGTAAGAGCGCCTTGACACGGATGTTCGCGAAATCAACGAGGATCCCTGGAAAGGTTATGCCGCTCGTATTACAGCTCAGCCATATATAATACGGATCATACGATACGTGCTGTGCAAAAGTATATCTATAAATAAAGACGAATGTCATCTTCTATGTGCTATTTTCCTTTGCAAAAATTTTCCATTTCTTATTTATGGTGATCATATAGGATTCGTCAGGGCTTATTTTTTGTGTCCATTAAATTNTCCATTTCTTATTTATGGTGATCATATAGGATTCGTCAGGGCTTATTTTTTGTGTCCATTAAATTCTCCAATAAAAAAAAACTTTAAAATAAAGTTGATAAAAACGATCATAAACCCACGCCTTACCTATAACTCGAGCCTTGTACTCCACGCAGTGAAATACGTTGTTCCGAGCAATAACGCTAGGTCGATCAATGGGTATAAAAAGCACTATATAAATATTATAATGCTACGGTTGCTACACCTTGTCATACTTGACATATTAATGAAAATTAATTGTTTTGGGATTCAAGTGCATAAATAACCAACGCAGTCCCTATTTACCAACCTAATCTATCAAGCCGTGCGCATTTTAAAATACAATTTTTTTGAGATTCTATCTCTAATTACACATTATAGTTCAAAAATTAATTCATCAATGAGGTTTTATTAAAGTAAATATGTGTAATTGCGTCCTGCTAGTTATCGCGAATACTTTCGGTTCACCTGACTCTAAAGTGTGCCACCATGAAACGACTCACGCTTGTGAAGAAGTATGGAGAGGAATGAACAATACGCATTTCTTCAAACAAAAAAATGGTTTCGGTGTCTGTAATGCTGTGGAGAAACATTTTTCCATTCGAAAACTTGGCTTTACTGAATTAACCCTCATCAGACGCATACAATACGTGAGATGAAGTGGTAATATTTTTGGCCGCAGCTAAAGTTTTTCCTGGAATCGGTTGATGCCCACGCTAGCATTAGCGTACAACTTCTAAAACCAAAGGTCACGTTACAGCTTTTCTTAGTTCTCTGTGGATGACAGTATTGGGTGAATGATTCTGAGATATGATTTGCACCCGATCACGTGTTTGTGAAATTAAAATTTTGCACGTTTTCTTTTGCGGAACTGTTTTAACAAATGGATTAGTTCTTGTATAGTACATTCATGGTAACTCCAAACTTTTCCGGAACCCTGTTAAAGTTCTTCTTTGATGCTATTTGTCTGCCTCATGCAAAAGAAGCTTCACCAAGTCTAGAAAATTACACTAAATGGACGACGAGTCGCATTCGTGCGCACCCAGTTCAATAATATTTTGCATGAGAACTATTTATTATTCGGCATTTACAACACACATATTTTCAAATCAATTGTAACTAAAATATAAGTACAGCTTAGATTTAACAAAAACTAAAATACTTTCGTGTTAACAGAAGCATAACACGCTTGTGACTTATGACATATTTAGGAAACATCTAAACGCATCACACGCGGGCTGATTTTTCAAATGTTTGTCCATAAAGTGTGAAGATACCGGGAATAGAATATATTCCAGTATAAACTATATATTATTTTAAGTTATGTTTTTTCTTGTGAAATCATCTGACCGATCAAGTACGCCTGTAAGAAATATGTCAAAGTTTTCTTCTGATTAGATCAAGCAAATGTGTGCTCAGAAAAGTGTTATAGCACTGCTTTTGAAACTACAGTAATGACATTGCCGTAACCGGTAAGTTAAACATATATTGTCATTTTCGTTTTATTTATATAAAATCTAAAGATAAGTGTTGACAGAATTCTTTTTTTGTAACACTTTTCTGTTCTTCATTTTATGCAAACTGTTTTGTTCTCTGTTCTTCTTCTTCTTCTCGACGTATTGCGTGAGTAATGTTGCAACACGTTACATATTAATAATAATATTAGTTATTAGTTAAACATTAAATTGTTCCCAATCACAAGAGATTATAAATTGTTCGTTATCCCCAATTAAAATAAAATTTGTGTTATTATTGACGTGTATAACTTTTTTTCGTTTCAAGTTTTTAACACAAAATTAGAATGAGCTGAAATTGTAAATTATTTTTCTAACCAATTTTATATTATCTAAGCTGATTTTTGTGTTGTCAATCTGACAAATCAGTTGCACTGTGGTGTTACAATTCATATTGTGCCTTGTGGAGGGTTAATACATAGTTATACTTTTATTGACATAGAAAGTAAAGTTTTTCATATGGAACTGGCGCATTGTTGTAGAACCCACTAACTTCTGTAGATTTCCAGGTTCACATTTACCAAATCTACAGTATTTGTTCACATACAAGAGTGGCACATGTGTGTACAAAAAAAGAAAAATTTGAGATGCAGCAACTGACAACACGGTATGAATCATCGTTTTTGGGAATCTTGCACATTACGAGGGGCACAAGGAGTGTTAGGCACATATAGCATTTACAGAAGAGTAGTTGTTTTATAACATATATTTTTGAATAATGTTGGTCGTTGTTGTTAACATGCAACAGATAGGATAAGCCAGGATGCTACAAAAATTTTGTTTCTAGCATATAATACTCGACTAATAGTTTACGATTCCAAAGCATTGTAAGACTTTACTACCAAATTGAAAATAATTTAAATTACAGGGCACATATAAATGTTCTTGCATTTTTTAACTCTCCACTTAATACTCTTAACACGATGTCGACGAGACAGTGTATGCACACAAACTGAAAAAAGAAATATGTCAACTTAATAAGAGTTGAGTGAGAGGTGATAGACGACGTTTCAATGAGAGACGTACTTAACAAATTACATTTTACTCTAGAGTACTTTGTTCTCGAGCACGCTAGGCCATTATACTTTTGTAGCGAAGAGGTTGGAATAATAATAGCTCGCTCCCAACGTCCAATGCAACTTATTTTCTAAAAACCGAGTTGGTAACCAAACTGTTTGGAACCCACAGTAACTGTGGCGATTTTATCTATGACCAAGTAACGTAAAACCCAAAATTGAATTTTTCGAAAATTCCAATCCCTATAGCATATTAAGATACTCACTACCCATTGAAATGCAATAGCGGTTTGCTTATAGCAAATTAAACTCCTTCCCATAGTTTATGTTGAAAGTGAAGCGCGAGCGAGAATCTCTGGGATACAGGATGTCGTACATGTTGAAATTTAAATACGTTGATAACATTTGAATTGTCTATAATTTTGTTTAGTTTTGAATATAATATTATATGATGACATTTTCGCACTTTGGATATTTTACAAAAACAAAAATTTTGTATGATTTCCTTTTGCATTAATACTTTTTCTTAGTTTTGTAGTGTTTAATTATTATAAACACATTCGTGAGTACATATATTTTTAGTATTAATCTAAAGTGTATGTTTTATTATTTTCTCAAAGTAATAAAAAATAAAACGAGATCTCACAAAAAACTGTTGAACGATACTTTGGATATACGAGGATAAAGGAAAAACGTTTTCTTGGTACTTCGACCGTCGTTTATTGGAAAACATTTCTCAAACAAACGGGACAGCGAAATCACATTATCTTCGCCGACAACTACAGTTAGAGAGAGATTTATGAGCGAACGGAAGTGTAGGTACGTTATCGAAATGTCAGAGATGTTATCAGACGGTGCTACNTTAGAGAGAGATTTATGAGCGAACGGAAGTGTAGGTACGTTATCGAAATGTCAGAGATGTTATCAGACGGTGCTACTGTCGGGTTTGGCTGCTTGTCACGAACCTCTGCGCTGCTGAGGTCTCCGGTTCGTAACTCGGCCAAGGACGCAGGGGGAATTTCGTCTCGTGCGAGACAGCGTCACTCCCCCTTCATACCACCCGATTATGCGCCCCATATTGCTCGCTTAATGCATTACCTGAGCTGCTGTCAACGACAGGAGATAGTCGTAATACCAAGGTCGGGCACAACGTTCTGAGTCGCCTGAGACGACCTTCTCTCGGGTGAGAAACAGCGCGTTCGGAAATAAGTCTCGCCAGTTTGGGCGCGTCTACAATCGGCATGGCATTAACATATCGCGTTATAGCACGGAATTCAATACTTGTAGTTGAATGGTAGCGTTTACAACGATCGTTCAGAACTAGCACACATCTGTACGTAACATAGCGTGGCGTTAGAGGGACTGTCTTTCACTTTCTTATGGTGTGTTTCTTACGCCAGCCAAACAGAACTAGACACCTCGGTGCGTAAAAATAAGACTGTCGGAATAAACGTAAACATAAATATTGTCCCCACCATAATTGTAAATAGTTGCGAAGAGCATACAACGTATTTATACTGTTTCTGCTGCTAGTAGCATCGCCATTCCTGTCTACGAGGTATATGTTCTCAAAACGATGACGAAATTGATTACTCCGTAATTATAACAGTAGAGGATGCCCATTTCCTCAAAAATGTTATATATATACAAAAAATAATAATTTAAAGAAACGATACAGAAAGGATGTTATGATATGGACGTACTCTGCTCTGATTGGTCAGCTTAAAGCTTTGTCATTTTTCGTTGTATAACTTTTTTGATTGGAAACAAGCACTAACTGCATGACCGACTCTCGAAACTGCGATGTTAATATCCGCCCAAATCTCTTCACTCACTAACTGCATGAATTTTGCATGCTGATGTTAACTGCAAAAAGGTTTGTGAACGGTTCCGTTGGCATACGAACATGTTGCAAACTTTTCATTGCACAAAATATTTGAAGATATAATTTCGTGCATACAAAATTTATGGCCATTGACTTCCAGCTCACTAATTGNTCATTGCACAAAATATTTGAAGATATAATTTCGTGCATACAAAATTTATGGCCATTGACTTCCAGCTCACTAATTGTAAACCTCTTTGATAAAAAAATGATTTATATACATAGTTTCTGAAGACAAACTCCAACAATAACAAATTCTTTCCGAGTTTTATTTACAATTAAAGTAATGTCAACGCTGTAGCTAAAACATGATTATAATTTGGCCTTCGTCTCTCGACCAAATCTAAGTGACGTAATTTTACTTGTGTTTATACTCATCGCGTTAATAGAAAATATCAATAAGTTAAGTTTGGTTTTTGCGTTAAATGATTAACACAGGAAGGCGGACGGCGGATGGACCTTTCGATTATAATGTGCGGCGAACTATGTGACTCCTTGGTGCTCATAAATTTAAATTCCGGAAACTGGAGACTCATTAAAAGGATTTTATTTCCACGTGACTTTAGTTTATGTTTTCAGTTTAACCATAGATACCAGATGTGGAAGTGATCCCATGGGTGAATCCTAAAGTTTTCACGAATATTTACACCAAAATTCTACCCTCAAAATGTAATGGTAAAACTAAATTAATTAACTGAAGTTGTTTACTTTCAGTATGTACTATTTCTCATTAAATGAAAAATCGTAATAGCAATTCGTCAATTCTTGCAAGAACATGAATGAGGTACCCTAAAAACGCCCGCCAACCCTCGAAGGGATTAGATATGGTGACACTCACAATACGGAGGTGACAGGATGCAACGAGGGAAATTAAGACTACAGAGAGAAAATATACTATCCATCGATAATTTACACTTCCCCCTCCCCTCTGTTTTGAATATACGGGCTCGGATCCGCCTGAGAATCAGCCCTGATCGTAACCACTGGGTCTCCATGACTTACGGAAGCTGAGCGCGTCTGGTATTTAGACTAAAGTTTAGATCGACTGGTTGTTATTCTTTGCATATAATCCCACACAGTAAAAAAAGTCTGTAAATTTCCAAAATCTTCACGGAAGTTTTTAATCTATAACTAGGCCTTACTATGTTTATATTATTTTCCAGCAGACTCGTGCTTTCATACACTTATGTATAGCTTAACTTGAATATATATCACCAAATGTTACTAAAACCTGGTTATAAGAAGTGTGCCAACATTACGAAGCACGTATTTATGCACAGCCAGACAATCAAAACAGCGCACCACGAAGAAACCAAGCGATAATCACGAAACGATGTAAATAAATGCACACAGGCGCTGTTAACATTATCCCGTCTTCAGGCTAACTAAATGTCACATTCATGTGTGTATAAATATGTATATATAAATATATATAAATGTACATATATCTTTATATAAATATATATATAAGTATATATTCCTTAGAAGTCGAATATAGGGAAGTTTGGGCCAATGGCATCTGACGTCGGAGCGCCGGAGCTGTTAATGCTCTGTCATTCCGGTCTCCCGGCGACCATAATGTCCACCATGTTGGATGCCGGTGACCTTGGCGTTGACATTTTTCCTTAAACTGATAGCCTTTCACCTTGAAAATTCAAAAAATTCCAAAAAATTATAACAAATTCTAAAAAAGGGCTAAAAATGTACTTAAGTATTAATTTAAAGGATTTATTAAAAGCAATTAAAATATTTAGTATCAAAACATTTTGTTATTTATAAAAAGTATTTATTAAACAATCACTTACAAATTATTCTTTAAAAAATATTATTAAAATATATTTAAAAACTTAAATTTCCGGGGGTTCCCCAGCACAACGTCCAGCAGACGATTGACCCTCGCCAATTGCTATTGGCTGTTTAGTCGACGGGCCTCCACCCCGAACACCACTTACTCATCTTCGCTAGACCAATTATTTGCGTTCGCCTAACTCCCTCATCTCCCATCAATGATTCTCATTGGTTAATTATACTGCTTAGCTGGTTCCTCCCCATCACCTCCACCCGTAACACCTAATTACTCACATTCGTTTGGCCCCTTTTGCANGACTGCTTAGCTGGTTCCTCCCCATCACCTCCACCCGTAACACCTAATTACTCACATTCGTTTGACCCCTTTTGCATCTCACCTTTGCTCATTCCGTCGTTTGCAGCCAATCTTGAAGGTTTTTTCGTTTGTCATTTGTTTACGTATTCGGCACCTAGGTGGCGCTAGTATACTAATTACAAAACTACCTGCCAGGCAGTGCTAATTTCTTGAAAAGCAAGATATTGAAAATACTGTAAAACCTCATACTGTAAATATACGTCACGAGAAAGAAGCAAACAGCTTTTTTCGGACTAAATATTAACGAAAAATCAATCGCCGAGTGCCACTTCCCTTCTAAACAACATGCTTGCCCCCCTCAATAAAAAATTTGTTATAATTCATGACAGAAAACATCATGTGCCGTGTACGGATGCGTTATGCAGCTTTCTATAAAGTAATCACTACTCGAAAAATCTAAAAACAGAGTTAAAACCACTTCGCTAACCCCGCGGTATGCGATATGCACATGGAAGTAGCCCGTGCATTCTCCTCTCCCTGGCATAGACGTTAATCTTTAAAACCATTTCCTCCCAANATATGCACATGGAAGTAGCCCGTGCATTCTCCTCTCCCTGGCATAGACGTTAATCTTTAAAACCATTTCCTCCCAAGTTTAAAATCAGTGCATTACGAAATTTAGGCAGCGGGAAAAAATACCCACATGGTAACTGCATGTGCGGCCATTTTCTAGCATCCATTGTCAGCATATAAATATTTTTATACGCATAAATAATGCACGTATATAAAGTTCTGCAGGGAAAAAATTATATACCGTGAGGAGACGCTAGTGGAAAGGTACACCCACAATAAAACATTGGAGGTGGGAAGGGGTAGCGGGACTAAACGAATTAGCCTATACGAATGTGGAATGAGAATAAAAAATTGACGATGGCTAACGTCGTATTTTATTGGTTGGTATTCACTTATTCTTTTAAAGAATAAACGAACACCTTCTTTATCTACTTTGAGAATATAAACTTTGTGTTTCGTTTCGATATCTCTTGACATATAAACACTGAAATAACTGTTCCGTAAATTAAGACCAAAGCTGCAATGAAATTTGCTGTATATTCAAAAGTGGTCATTCGTAAACCACTGCAAGTGGAAATATTTTACCTGAACATATAATTAGAGAGACAGGTGTTTGTAAAATGTATAGTCAAGGTTAGTACTTCATGTTACGAATATCGACCAATATCATGTATTTCGATGTCTCCCTTTGCAACTTCCTTGTTTTCGATTATCTGGGAAACGTCAGTCTAACAAACTTATGAAACAGCTCACATCTTATAAAGAGGTGAAAGTGTGGCTCGTTTTTAGCAACCGTAATGCTGAATTCTTGTATGTTGTTTCCTGTCACTTTTANACCACTGCAAGTGGAAATATTTTACCTGAACATATAATTAGAGAGACAGGTGTTTGTAAAATGTATAGTCAAGGTTGGTACTTCATGTTACGAATATCGACCAATATCATGTATTTCGATGTCTCCCTTTGCAACTTACTTGTTTTCGATTANGGTACTTCATGTTACGAATATCGACCAATATCATGTATTTCGATGTCTCCCTTTGCAACTTACTTGTTTTCGATTATCTGGGTAACGTCAGTCTAACAAACTTATGAAACAGCTCACATCCTCTAAAGAGGTGAAAGTGTGGCTCGTTTTTAGCAACCGTAATGCTGAATTCTTGTATGTTGTTTCCTGTCACTTTTANATAAAGAGGTGAAAGTGTGGCTCGTTTTTAGCAACCGTAATGCTGAATTCTTGTATGTTGTTTCCTGTCACTTTTATGTCAACCAGAGGTTTAAGGTATGGAGGATTAAAAAAGAGGCTTTCGTGTCTCTTCATATCAACGATAAAAATACAGGTCAGGGATTAGCTAACCGGTTAAGCGCTGGCATTTTACACGGAGGTTTCTCAGTTCAAAAGAAAAAAAATGTATTTCTAGTCTTACAAAACGCCTCTCATTCTACCCACAGTTTCATACAGTATTATTACACCGAGGATGTATACTCCGTACATATAACATACTAACAACTCGTAGGAACCCACCTCATTAACACGCATTAAAGTCAGGCACGTTGCTACTAAGGATTACAAGACTGCTGATTCGCTTGATCCCTGTTGTATTAAACTACCGTGGATGAGAAAATGCATCTAATGCTATTTGAGGTTATTCGGGGTAAAAAATATCATTACCATCGTCCATCAATCGTACGTAGATATTTAATTTTGCCCATTTCGTTATATCATATGCGGTGTTACTGTATTTGTTCATGTTTTATTTTTACGAGTGCCATCTGCGTACATTTCAAAGGGTAAGCCTTAAAACCAAGGGGCCACGGTAGTGTAGTGATTATACAACTCGACTCCCACCAAGGCGAACCGGGTTCGATTTCCGGTCGGGTCGTCCTCGGATTTTCGCACGTGGAAATAGTGTCGGGTTTTCTCGGGGATATTCCGTGTCCCCTACCCCTCCATTCCGGCACTGTTCCATACTAACCTTGCTTCACCCTTATCGGCTCTCAAGACCTCTGTGTTAAGAGCCATCCGAATCTCTTCACCAACTCACTCACTTTATTCATTTGGCCGCAACCTAAACTTTTCAGCCTTTTACGTACTCGGTCAACAAGTGATTATTTATTGGCTGGTGTAAGAGCGCGAAGGTTTTTTATTCAACTCGGTTAGACGTGATAAGGTCACATTATTTCTTACTGTTCATTACAGGCGGAATAATTGAAATACTGTTGTCCAATTGATACCTCCCCAGTGCTATGGCGTATGAGTAGGTATTGAGTCTGCTCTCGGTGTAAGGCGCCAGCAATTGATGCTAGCCCTCAGTGTTAGGGCGNTGGCGTATGAGTAGGTATTGAGTCTGCTCTCGGTGTAAGGCGCCAGCAATTGATGCTAGCCCTCAGTGTTAGGGCGAAGAATATGTTGGGCGCTACTCTCCCCAGGTCCAATTTACCAAATAAATTCACCTTCTTTGCGAGTTAACATATGTCAGTTGTATTTTCGCTTAACAGGTTAATTTCTACATGAACACACGAGACAACCCCACCCCCACCCCCCCTTCCTCTTCCATGGCCCATCACCCTAGCTGTGTAGGCTATGTAGGGCTTGACGCGGCGATTTGGCCCGTGGGGAGCAAGGTTCGTCACACTTCCTGTATGTCTCTACTTAGCTGTCTCGATACGATGGTTGATCTCCCAGCCGGCGACTTCGGGACTCCTCCATCACTCGGTGGCCAGGCTGCGACGCCTGGGCTGCGACCGTCCCTCGCTGACCGGCGTTGATGTTTCGACGTCTTCTCTCGGACTCGTTCCTCCCGGCGCCACTCCGCACTCCGCGCTTCACATCAGCTGACTGCCCTGTTCCTTCCTTTTCCTCGTGTTTAGTAAGCTCGTTCGCCATATTAAACTTGCATCATCTCTGCACGTGGTCGGGCTGACCGCCGCATCCTCTGGGTCGTAAAACGTGTTCGACGCTCTAGCTACCCACACATGCTGGCATACTTGGTGGTCCCTTGATTCTGGCATAGAAGTTTAAGTGCTCCATCCTGCACATGCTGGGACACTTGGTGGGCCCCTTGGTCGGCGCAGTGTTTCTCCTGCCTACGGATATAGTGTCGCTATTATTCTCGCACGCCCGCCAAAAGCTCTCATAATTTATTGCGGTAGCCGTCTCGTGAGAGACGCAGCAGTTGGTTGGAGCTTAGCGTCCCCTTGTAGTTGCGAGACGCAGCTGCGTTTGTCTTCCTCCGCATGTGGCCCCTACACCACGTGTTCATTCCGCCTTGGAATTCTGGCATCATTCTTCTAGCACGCTCGCCAAACCCTTAATATTTATTGTGGTAGCCAGCCTGCGAGTTTCGACAGTGTGTGCCTTCTGACGAAAAATATCTGTCGGGACGCTTCAAATCCCCACCGGCCGTTGCGTCAGTGGCATGCTCTGGTAGTGCTTCATCTCACAGTTTGGCATCTGGGGTAGATGCGGTTCTGGGCGTTCACATCGTGCTTGCTTCCATGTTGTCGGTAGGTAGCGGGATGGCTGGGGTGGTCTCCCCTCTCTCCCTCTCCTCTTCTGCCTCTGACCTTGTTAGGAGCGGATAGGGGCCGCCCCCCTCCACTACTCTGTCACATGGCACTCCACACTCCGTGCTATTGACCTTTTCTCCCCGTCCGACTCCGTAGTGCTACTGGGGAAAGTTATGGCTTACCACATCACAAACCAGTTTGTGAGGTTTAACATCCTCTTACAATTTGTCAATAACATAGCGGGCCGACAAACCCTGGGGAAAAAGTCTCTACCTGCTCCTGAATTCTCAGGGGTGTGGGGTTGTCTCAGCACTTTATACATTGTCAAGAATTACACCTTACACACTAGCACTTATCAAACAAATCATTCCCAAGTTCCTTGCATGCTACCACTTAAATCAAAACAAATTAGTCACAATAAAAATTGTTTTCTAAACTTAAGATAATTTTCAATAATTAGTTTTAGCATTTTTTTTCCTCCGCATTTCTTTTGAAATGCCAAAACACAAACCTGTACATAATAAGCTTTTCATACTGCCGTTAACAATAAAATACCATGTTTCGGTAGGCTCTTTGTAAAATAATTAACACTAAAGCGTTAGTTAAATTTGCCGATATTAAACATAACAGAAGTACGGAAGTGTTAATTCGGTTTTTACACATGTTTACATTAAAACAATACGAGTGCTACAATAGCCTGCGAAATAACATTATGTACATTTATTAAATTACCAAAACCAAAAATATTGGTTTGCCAAATACTTATGGAATTTATAGCACGGCCTCGAAATTCTGCAGATTGACAAAATATGTTATTTGTGTTAACCTTAAATCCCTTTTATTATAATAACAGCTAAAACATTTGCGATGGTTTTTGTACAGAATACAAATAAAAATTTGTTGGGCGAGTAATTGAACAGGCACCAGATCTTCTCTTAATGACACTTAGTAAACTCACTTGGTACACAATCTATGTTACCCACTGTCGCACTTGTTGCTCTCAGCAGGCGACACCGTGTACATACTATCCCGGGTGTCGCATAGCGTCTGTCTCCAGTATCTTCAGCTAGGCCCCTGGACTGTGCGGGGGCTATATGCGCGGCGATCTCTGAAGAGATGGTTTTTCTCCCCTTGATGGCAACTGTGCCACAGCTGGACCCTCCTGGGCTCGTCTGCTCCCGACGTGGTACCGCATTTCTAGTCCACCCCAGGTGCTGCGTCCGTGGCAACATGGGGTGGAAGGGGGCGTCCCTCATCTGTAGGTGGCTGGGCGCCGCCTGTCGGTGCTGTTGGCGCGTCTCCCTCTGGTACCTCCTCTGCTCCCGGGTTCGATTCTCCATCGGTGTTCACCTGTAGGGGGCGTCTTAGATCTTCTTCACTCGCGTCTCCCATGTCCCGGCAATTACACCATGGTTGAATTCTCTCTCTCTCGCCCCTGCTCGTTCGCGCCTGGTCGCTATTCCTTCTTCCGCCCGGCCTCTCTCCTCCATCTCTCTCCGCGTTCGCTTCCGGCCCTCCCTCGTTCTCGTGCCGTAATTCTCCTTCCCGCTCCCCCCCGCCTGACCCAGACTCCTTTTCCTCCCATTCGCGTCGCCCCTGCTTCTCCGTCGTCTGCTCTCTGCCCTCCTTCGCTCCCTCGCGCATGTTTACCTCTCCTGGCCGCCCGTAAATGGTTCGTTGCTCCGGTGACCTCGTGGCCCTGGCGTCCCTGAGGTGTGGGGATGCCCACCCTGGCTGCTGTAGCCACGTGGTCTGTTGCTCGTCCGTTATCCCTTCGCCCCTGTCCATACTGCTCGTCTGGCGCACAAGTGGAATACTGCTGGCTTCCTCTGGGCAGTCTCATTCGGCTTCTCTGGGGCCCTGGGTGCGGAGCCTGGATATAGGGCGTATCTGGTCCCTAGCTACCTTCCGCATTTTCCCCATTTCATCTTCTGCCCAGTACACATTCCCTTAATGCCCTGCTATGATGTACGGTCCCTCCCATTTCGGCGCAAATCCCGCACAGTATTTTTCACTGGCCCGGCTCAGAGGATGATTCCGCAACAATACATGCTGGCCTTCGGGTAGAGGGTGTCCGTCGCTGGTTGGTTCCGGGTATTTGCGTCGTGTGTACTATTGTTGGTTTCTCAGAGCCACGTCGGTTCTTCAGATAGGCGCTTTCCTTATTGCTTCGGGGCTGGGCAGCTCTGTCGCCTCGGTCTCCCACTGCATTCTCCTGGACGGCGCAGATTGTACCCTCGTATGAGTTGGCTGGGCGAAGTGCCCAGGGCGTCATTGTGCCGGCGCTGCAGTGTGTACAGGATTTCGGGGATGTGCATGTCCCATTGTACGTGGTTGTCGCCCATCCGGATGCGCATGTTCTTTTTCAGCTCCTGGTTCAGGCGTTCGGTGGGGTTGTCCTGGGGGTGGTGTGCGGGCATCGTCCAGCTTTCCGTCCCCCATGCTTCACACACCTTCGCCCATTTTGTGCCAGTGAATTGGGAGCCGTTGTCGGTTAGGATGCACTTTGGAAACCCCCACCTGGGAAAAACCTCCCGCTCCATTTGTCTGATAATCGTGCCAGCTTCCTGATTAGGTACAGGGAATGCTTCCATCCACCGGGAGAACTGGTCGGTTACGACGAGCAGGTATCGTTTTCTCCTGGGTGTCCTAGGATAGCGGCCCATAATATCCGTGGCGATGTGCGTCCATGGAGCCTTAGGTCATCTGGGTGTGTATTGCATCTTCGGCACCGGGTATGCTTTGTTCGCACAGCATGTTCGGCACCTGGTGACGTACTCCCTGACTTCCCATCCGACTCCGTGCCAGGTGTATTGGGTGGTCAGGGCCCTTAATATTTCCTGGCCCCCAGGGTGTCCTGTGTGGGGATGGTCGTCATGGTGCTCACAGAGGATGGGTCGTAACTATTTGGGGACCCAGACATTCAACTGATCGGCTCGTGGGTAGGCCCTTGCCCAGACTACGCCGCCTCTTATTTCATATCGGTCGGGGTGTCGCTCCATTAGCCCTGGTAGTGCGGGATCGGCCTGCTGTAGATCTTGTAGCAGTCCTTTGTTCTCGCATAACTTAATTAGCTGTAGTTCCACGTGCCCTGGCTGTGTTGACTTCGGCGAGGAGGGGGAGCCTCTAATTTTACAGCCATTCTGTTCCGCCTGCCCAAGTATAATCGCTTTTACCCACAGTCGATTATACAGCCTTGGTTCGACAGACATGGTTGCCCGAGGATTACTTCTTCCGCTAACTGTGGGGCACAGAAGAACTCCATTTCTACTGTTCCTACCACTGTGTATACCAGCAAGGTGATTTTTCCCTCTATTGTCAGTCGGGACTCCGTCTGGGCCATTTGGACGCGTCGGGCATCCTTCTGCATCGCTTTCCTTTGTTCTGCTGTCAGCAGCTGGCTTCTGATAAAGTTGCCAGCTGTGACTGTGTCTAAGACTGCCTTAACAGTGTGGCTATTAATCCGAGCTTCTATCCGAGGGGTTTGCGTGCCTGATTCCGGGTCACCCTCAGTGCATATTTGCCTCACCCTTTTATTAACGCCGAGGACACAGGGTGGCTCGGGGCCCCGGCGAGGGCATTTCCCGACTCTCGCCTAGGGTGAGTCCCCTTCCCTGTTCCAAGGGGGGAGTTCCAGGTGGATTTTTCCTTTTCGGCGGCTATCTGGGCTTTTATGGTTGGGCAATCGCGGTGGAGGTGCCTCTCGGGACAGTACCAGCACTGGGGTGGGCTCTTCCTTTCGCTTTTGTCGGGTAGGTTATTTTGTATTGTCCACTCTGGGTGGATGGCAGGAGGGCGGGTGGGGAGGTGTGTCCCGACCCTTACTGCGCGCATTTCCTGGTAATCGATTTCCGCCTCTCTCGCCCTTTACACGAGTTCCTCTATCCCTGTTGCCCGTGGATGGCGAAGGACACTCCGTAGGGCCGGTATCAATAGCCTCGTAATTAAACAAACAGCCCCGCTTCCGTTCCTTCTGGCACAATGCGTGCGTACATTTGCTCCTTCCTCCTAATAAAGATTTCTACTTCTTCCTCGTTCTGTTGTTGCTGGGTGTAGAACTCAGTTCGTATCCAAGTTATAACCTCTTCTCCTGCGAACTTACTGCTCAGGCGGGCAGCGAATTGTTCCCACGTCGTTATGAATTCCCCATACATGTCCCACCAGCTGAGGGCGGCTTCTTTCAATTGTTCGCGTGCCTTCTGCACCCAACGCTTCCTGGGAACACCACCGGTCCGGAACTCGTGTTCGCAATTCTATATGAATCTTTCGGGATCTTCGTGGAGTCTTCCTGCGAATTCCGGCAGGACCATTTCCTCTACTATCCCTTGTCCTCCCTCTGCGCAGGTGCCCTAGGTTTGGTCCGCATTTGAAGGGAGCTCCCGGCTTGTCCGTTTTTGGCATACCCCACACTGGTATACCCAGCCTCTCGTGCCCTCGGCCCCCTCGGGCCACCCTATACATATGTTGTGGAATACCTGTGTACAGGTGGTGCACCATGTCAGGTGCGTGTTGTGCCCCGGGCAATTCAGGAGGTCACACTGTGTCTGTGGCTCCTGACAATTAAGGCACTGGTACCCCGTTCCTTGCATCGGCCGGGAAACATCTGGCCAGCCGATATATTGGTTACATTGCTGCCCCGGGCAATTGCGGCACTGTACTATGTATAGTCCCATGCCTTAGCATCGCAGGGCTCTGCACTGCTCCCTCGTTTTCCCTCTGCTTTCGATATGCATTTGTGAGTTATTTGGGGATGTCTTTGTCCTCATATCGTCACCTTCTTCCTGGGTCTTCTCTCTCCGCCTTTCTTCTAAACTCCGTGCACGCCTGCGGCCGGTCATTCTTGTCAGGTTTATTACCTCGTTCCCTTCTCGGTTCTACTGTCAATAATGGGTGCCACGGGTTAAATTTTATGACTACCCGAAGTCGTGAATACGCCTGCTGCTCGGTCGGGGCGAAATCTCTTTTCTCCCGTGCCCCTTAGTTGGGAGCCAAAAATTGATACCTCCCCAGTGCTATGGCGAATGAGTAGGTATTGAGTCTGCTCTCGGCATAAGGCGCCAGCAATTGATGCTAGCCCTCAGTGTTAGGGTGTAGGAATATGTTGACGCTACTCTCCCTAGGTCCAATTTACCTAATAAATTCACCTTCTTTGCGAGTTAACATATGTCAGTTTTATTTTCGCTTAACAGGTTAACTTCTACATGAACACACGAGACAGCTCCCCACCCCCTAGCTACGTTGGCTATGTATAGCTTGATGCTGCGATTTGTCCTGTGGGGAGCAAGGTTCGTCACACTTGTTGTATGTCTCTACTTAGCTGTCTCGAGGGGATGGTTGATCTCCCAGCCGGCGACTTCGGGACTGCTCTGTCACTCGGTGGCCGGGCTGCGACGCCTGGGCTGCGACCGTCCCTCGCTGACCGGCGTTGACGTCTCGACATTTTCTCCTCGGACTCGTTCCTCCCGGCGCCACTCCGCAATCTGCGCTTCACATCGGCCGACTGCCCCGTTCCTTCCTTTTCCTCGTGTTTTTGTAAGCTCGTTCGCCATATTAAACTTGCATCATCTCTGCACGTGGTCGGGCTGATGTCGCAGCTTCTGGGTTGTAAAACGCGTTCGGCGCTCCGGCTACCCACACGTGCTGGCATACTTGGTGGTCCCTTGATTCTGGTATAGAAGTTTATGTGCTCCGTCCTGCACGTGCTGGGACACTTGGTGGGCCCCTTGGTCGGCGAAGTGTTTCACCTACCTCCGGATATCGTGTCGCTATTATTCTCGCACGCCTGCCAAAAGCTCTCATAATTTATTGCGGTAGCCATCTCCGGAGAGACGCATCTGTTGGTTTGAGTTTAGCGTCACCTTGTAGTTGCGAGACACAGCTGCTACTGTCTTCCTCCGCATGTGGCCCCTACACCACATGTTCATTCCGCCTTGGAATCCTGGCGCCATTCTTCTATCACGCTCGCCAAACCCTTAATATTTATTGTGGTAGCCAGCCTGCGAGTTTCGACAGTGTGTGCCTTCTGACGAAAAATATCTGTCGGGATGCGGGACACGTCACAATATTAAAATGGATACTACGATATACATGCTTGAAGTCTGGAAAACCTGGCGAAATTCACGTACCTCTACCAATGGAAAATGGAGTCTCCCAGGCATGAAACAATAGACTAAAAATGAGGTAGACCCATCTTGCTAGCTGTGAACAACCAGTATCAGTGTCCCGACATTGAACGTCTTTTCTGCCAACACTTCTAGTAAAAACAGCGTGGATTGGATTTTATATTAGAACACTGTTTAGTAAACAAGTGCTTTCGGATGTTTATATACTTCCTCTAACCAATTTGTAATGCAGGTTGATAAAATTCAAATCGGTAAAAGGGTTTTATTAATGTAAAAGTGCTTGTCACTTAAAAACTAAAATAAAACGAACAAGTTCATCATTGTTGACCTGGTGATTTTGATAGTCATGTTGGTTTCGGGTAGGTCAATGTAGGGTACATGCGTAGAATACGAATAATCTGTTTACCTCTATGCGTGACACACAGTAGGTGGTTACTTTTGGGAGTGAAAGAAATTCTCGCTACGTAGCGGTGATGATGAATGCGTACTGTATTGCGAGCTAAAAGTACAACCAAACAAATAAAAAAACTCACTAACGACATTCCTGCACATTCACTAATGAGTGAGTGAGNCGAGCTAAAAGTACAACCAAACAAATAAAAAAACTCACTAACGACATTCCTGCACATTCACTAATGAGTGAGTGAGTGAAGAGATTTGGGCAGCTCTTAACAGAGAGGTATTGATTACCAATCACATTCCCTGGTGTTCTCGTAGTGAAGAAGAATGCCTATGCCAACACTGGAATATTTTTCATTTAACTGCACTTGATGGATTAAACGTCACGACTGTGTTTCTTATCGTATAATATCTTATAATAAATCATGCATGCAGATGGTCCCGCTCCTTAATATATATATCAGTGGTCATTACTAGACTTGGAGTTATGGTGTATTTTGAATTCAGCTTCAAGGTAAATTCATATTAGTTATTACACATTAGTCTTTTGGCGTGGTGATTTTCAATTTGTGGGCAAATTTAGGTTAGACTTTTAACACATATTGAGCAAATTTTAAATGTGCTTGCTTTGTGGCGAACATTCAGAAGGTGGAGTTTTGCGTTTATGTTATTCCGCACTAGAAATAACTTTTTTCCCGTTGTGGTTAATTTTGAGTCTTGTGTTATAATATCCCCGATTTACAGTGCTTCCAACATCACGACGTTTTTGGCACTATGGCACGTTTCGGTCTAGGTCTAGTGGTACGACTTCGTTTACGGGGTACGGAAGGACTTAAGATCGCCATAATTTCCAGACTATAATTCCAACATTGATAAACCAATTGAATGATAACTTATTGTATTTGATTTTTTTAAGTGTATCAATATATTTGGTTTTACTTTTGCCACAGGCAATAATTATTCACAGTATCTTAATGGCATGTTGCGCTTGACGCGTAATGACTGTTAGTGGAATGAATGGTAAAAGAGAAGGAAGCCACCGTATCGGGTGTAAGTTAGATATTTTCCCACATCGTGCAAAGTCTAATGTTTTATTTTGGTACATTAAATTCCATTTTTACACATTCTTCTGTAAATAGTGACGAAACAAATATACAAATACGAGTCTTAATTTACAAAATGATATTTTCATGTTGGTTTGTCTAGTATTGCATGTGTGTGAAATCTTGTGGTACTTGGTTGAATGTTTTCCAACATATAATACAATAGCTTTATTTATTCATATAGTGCTATATCTTATGAAATTGCAGACATACATCGCTGCGAGTAAACGTTTTTTTTTTCGTTATACATAATGCCGTCATACAAAGTTTGGTTTAAATTTGTCTAATGGATCAGTAGATACTGCCGTTTTACCTAAAATATTTAAAGTGTCATTTTAAAATAAATTGCTTATACTAAAATAATTTATTATCACGGTGGCTTCNGGGGGGGGGGGGCAGTGAATTCGGTTGTGTGTTTCGCAGGATACGAGGTAAAAATTTTGTTTTCATTCGAAACTTTTACTGTTCGGTTTTTGCCTAACACTTTGTCTGTTCGGCATTGGAGATATTTTGGTATTGTACACTTACTTCATTTCGGCAACCACCAAATTTCACAATATTGGTTATGAATTTGGCATTAAGTGTTCTCTGCTGTGATCTTTTGACATAGATCTAGAGTACAGTATTAAAATAAAATAAATTATGAATAAGAGTAAAGTATTAAAGGAAATAATCACAAGTCATTTCAATGTAATCTCGTGGCACATATGCAGATGAATTTTTCTGAGGTTTAAAATGAGTGAATCGCTTTTTGTAAACCCCCCTCCGAGCACACAGAAGTGCCGCCAGACGACGTGGCATGGACTGCAGGGCAGTCCAAAAATCCAATCTGCGCCAATGTGAGAAAGTGTTGCACGTCTATCGCGTTTAATGATTCTCGTCAGTCATCATTTGTCCCGTTCTTTCACGATCTTTTTCCGGCCGCAGTGATGTCGAAGATGTGTTGTTTTATTGGATTCCCGATATTCACGGTACACTCGTGAAATGGTCGTACGTGAACATCCAAATGTTATCGCTACCTCGGAGATGATATGTCCTATCTCTCATGCGCTGACTATAACACGTTCAAACTCACTTAAATCTTGATAACCTGCGATTGTAGCAGCATTAACCGATCTAGCTGCCAACTGCATCACGTTACTCTGATTGGTTCCATACCTCTGTTATTTGCATACGCACGCCTATACCAGTTTTGGCTCTTCAGTGTATAAGCTCTTTCTATTACATAAACTTGCAACTGCTGATGAGAAGTGGATTTCATAACAGTAACGCATGCAAGACAGATAAACTGTTAACTAATATTGTAGCTATTATGGGAAATATTTAGGAAGAATTAGTGTCTGGAGTTATTAAGAATTCCGTCAGTGATTAAGAATTTCATCACAATTTTTAAAATAATTTCATTCNAAATTAGTGTCTGGAGTTATTAAGAATTCCGTCAGTGATTAAGAATTTCATCACAATTTTTAAAATAATTTCATTCTGAAAAACACTGAATTTTTTTCTGCCTAAAAGTTATTTTGGACAATCTGTTTGAAAACGGCAATTTGAATTGTTGCAGTCTAGACGCGCCTCTTTAACTAGTTCTGAATATTATTTGTTAGCAGGTTTCGCTTCATTGTGCTTCGCAATTCTTCGTACCTGCGCAGTATATTTTTACTCGTCAACAGCTATATTTGTGTTGATTCTACTTTTGTATGTTTATGTTTTTTGTTACTTTATGTTGCGATTGAGTTAAACCTTTCTCTAAGCAAAAGTTTATATTTTACTCAGATGAACTCGTTAGCCAGTTACAAGAAAAATGTTAACATTTCAAAATGTTTGGTTATCATTACTGATACCTTACTACCATAAAATAATAAAACTAAATACCAAAGTATCTATTTTTAAATACTCTTGTAAAAATATTATTTTGCTTCAAACCACCCTCCTCCTTTTTTTCTAAAAAAACTACGATTTTTAATAAAATAATTATGTATTTATGCTATTGGGAGCATTGCAGAACCTTCCGTTCCAGGAAAACTTTGAAAAAAAAAACAATAAAAATAAAAACATGTCATAAAAAATATCAAAATTGTAATGTCGAATGGTAATAAAATTTTAAGTGAGACATGCATTGCAAATAAAAGATAGTTGTAAAGCAAATATTTTTAATGTACTTTCAGCCTCGCGACAAAGTGTGAAAGCGGACAGCAATGCCAACACGTTACGACGGTAAATCTTGGGCAGTATTGCCTAAGCAGAAACGGCAAGGGGGGAAAGACCTGTCTCAAAAATAGCGAAATTAGCACAGGGCATTGTTCTTGTGATTTGTCACTGCGAAACAGCCTCCGCCTACTGCATACCTCTCCTTGACATATTGAACTCTTCGGTGAGACAAATTGCTAATGATACTGGCTGCTTTCCAGCCAGATATGCGCGACCACTTGTAGGGGACACATTTCGGATCGTGTAGACCAGCACGGTATGTGAAACCATTTAGATCTGATAACAGTTCCCTAACGTACTACATGTCTGCGTATCGTGAAGTATATTTTTGTAAGGTTAAAATATAATTACTATTTGAGTTAAAGAAAGAGAAACAAATAAGTCTCATAAACTATTTATTTAATTATGTATAAAAACAGTTTAAAAAATAAATTTTAACATGGTAAGCAGTTGAAACAACAGCATACTTTATGAAGCAAATACAATTTGAAAAAAATTTACATCCTTCATTATTACAGTACACCCAACGGGTGATAAACTTTAAATCGTAACAAAGATTATAAGAATTTGCTACTACATCGATGCAAGTTCTCATTGTCGTATAGCGCAGTCGTTCATATTATAGCTGCTACTTACGCTTGAAATTAACTACAATGAAAGACAGTTAGTAAAATTGCCAAACAATAAATAATCGTTTATTTCGAAAATAAAGAGAAGAAAGAATCGCCTATTACAAATTTTTCCATAAAATGGTTTTTGTGTATCCTATCGCCTTCATGAAGGATTTTATTGATCGCTAAAATCATCAAAACAATAACTACAAGAACGAATTATTAAATACGTAGAGAATAAATATCCAATTATGTATTCAACCTCTTCTACCAGTTCGAACATGCCAAACGTAAAAGTAAAGCAAATCGTAGGTTTATAACAATCTGGAAATCTGCAGCCACATTTGTCACGTCAGAACAGCTAGTCGTACAAATATAATAGTTTATTTAATATTCTCGGTCTTATTCTATATCCACTCCCACTTCATGCAGCCAGTGTACTGCAGTCAGACTATTACAACTAGCTGACATTAATGAAATGCTTTCATTCAGCAATAATTAAAATGTTGCATGTACTTAGAAAATACCCTAATGGTTTCATTAGTAACAAACGATATTTCTTTCCAATTCAGTATATCCTGCATTCTTACAGAGACGTTACCGAATCAACATGAAGCAGTCTTACTCTTTATTAGGATAATAAATGTGTTGTTAACGTCGAAGACAATGGTAGAAGTAAGAGTGGAAAGCGTACTATTGAGAATAAATTATTAGCTTTAATTTTAATAGCTGGTAAAAAAAAAATCTAAATTTTATTTGTTTGTTTTTATTGTTAATAAAGTATTTGTCCCCGCGCACATAAGTAAATATAGGACTATACAGATAAAATTTAATGAAGGAGTATTTATTTTAGAAATGATTATTGTTTGAACAATTATGGACATAGGCCATTGCAAACACTTTCTTGTAGTCTCATAAAACCTACTAGGTAAAATAAAATAGCTTAGATAAAAAACACAAACAAAATATATAGAAATGAATGAATCTGAGTTAGCTGTTTTCGACAAATATGTCATTTGTTTTTTTTTTACTAAGTTATTTTATCTTATTTAGTAGGTTTACTGAGACTACAATGAAATGTTTGCAATGGCGTATAGTCCATAATTTTGTACAAGCAATCAATCACCCCCATTNTTTACTGAGACTACAATGAAATGTTTGCAATGGCGTATAGTCCATAATTTTGTACAAGCAATCAATCACCCCCATTGCATAAATCATTCAAACGACACAAGAATTACTATGATAAACTATAAAATAAAGTATACCACTTTAGAGTAACATCAATTTCGCGTGTATTCTAGTGGGCGCTAATTAACAANCACAAGAATTACTATGATAAACTATAAAATAAAGTATACCACTTTAGAGTAACATCAATTTCGCGTGTATTCTAGTGGGCGCTAATTAACAATGACATAACAAAACCATATTTGTTACATAAAGGAGTATTACCAAAGGTGTTCCAGAGGCCCCATAAGGTTTGCCGATGAATGACCCTGCATAGCTTAGTAACATGTAAGACAGGGCAACAGAGAGTTGATGACGAGGGGGGAGGGAGAGCGCATGCCTGTTGAGTGTAATGATGGGAGGGCGCGCGGTGATGTAGTGCCTTGTCCAGGAATCTCTGGTGTTGGCCAAGGTCGCCGCACGTCGTGTAAGGTATTAGCGGAGCACGTGGCGAAGAAGTGCCAGCCCGCCGGCCATGTAAGGAGCACGAGCCGTGAAACGCGACCGGCGACAGCGGTGCCGTCCCCTGCACGTGTCGCGCCCTCTGTCACATCACTCGCTTCCCGCCACGGCGAACCTGCCCGACCCTCGGCGGGGTCACGCTCACCTTCTCGCTTGTGGCCGGACGTCACCGTCTCTCCGTTGGTTCACTCGAGGTACTCCCGCCACCCTCCCCTTATCATATTCCGTTGATTTTGCTCCATTATCTCGCGTGCATGTGAATATATAATGAATATACACGTATATGTGTTTATGTGCATATATATATATATAATATATATATAATATATATATTCAGAGAGAGTGTGTGAGAAAGAGATAGGGAGAGAGATCGTGTGTGTGTCTAAATTCAACCGACAAATTGTCTTAGATGATTACTTAGGCAAAATTATGTAAACTATATACGGAACACTTGTGATACTGTATAAGGAGAGGTTTGCACCATTGGTAATCGAGATTTGAAATGGTTTCTTAAAAAAATCAGGATATGTGTAAGAATAAAACAACTGACTGGACTAGGTTTTTCTCATAGAACATTTCTAACATCTTAAGGTTGTCTTGTTAAAATCGTCCACTCAAATTAATAGAATTAGTATTGCAATATTATTATCTCATACAATTCCATAACTGCTGACAGTTAAGTTACTTAGCTGGGTGAGAATTGATTAGAATGTATAAATGAACCAAAAATATTGCCTTAGCGAAACACCATTTGGCTAACAGCTGTTTTTGATAGAACAGCCCGCAACATTTCTAAGTGCGCAGCGTAGCGGCCGGGCGTGTAGGCAACACTACTGTCACCTGATCCTTACAACATTATACTGCTGTGTACAGAACTGCCAGTTTTACTACAGTGCGAAAAACGCCGCGTGTATGCGCTGGAAAGTCGCAATTTACTTGTGTGTTGCTGGCGGTAAAAGTCATACCTTGAACATTAGGGGCGTTTTCGCATGGTCTGAACTTGCATTTTGTGTACGGTGCAGTTGGGGAGAATGGACGTGATGCACAACGCTTTTGCAGGGAGATATATCGTAACAGAAGGTAGCCACACCGTATGATATATCCTTATGTACATCGCCGATAACGGGAAAATAGGCACATGTGTGTGAAGAGAATGCTGGGCGTTCACGGCCTGTCCAAACACCAAGGTTCGAAGAGTAAGTTCTGCAAATCGTTATCAACTATTCCAGAATCAGTAAACCTATGGTAGTAGACTAACTAAATGATAATCAAAGGCTAATGAGGTAAAACATTCAAGCTAAACAATTTATAATAACGCCATCATCCAACATTTCAGAATAAAAAANCAAAGGCTAATGAGGTAAAACATTCAAGCTAAACAATTTATAATAACGCCATCATCCAACATTTCAGAATAAAAAAATATCAACAAGTGTATTTAGAACACAAAATTAATACTATCAGCAATCAAAGTTATATTAATGGCAGGCAGCACAAAGTGTAACAAGGCAATTTTGTGTTAAAAATAAACGTACATTATTCGTTAAAAACTCATTCGCTCAGCAGGCAGTTCACCATTAAACTGTTTGCATGCCAAATGTGCTGGGTTTCATTTAGGTAGTTACTGAGTTATGATATAAAATAAGTTTGCCATGTGGTGCCATCCCCAAATGTCAGGAAAAAAGGTGCAAATAAGTGAGTTTAAGGATCACAGCAATACCAGCAGCATAAAAAAATCGTTTTAAATAGATCTTATGGTTTACTACATAATTCTTATAGCATACCAAGCTCCAAAAACGATAGTTTCGTCTCCTGAAAATAAGCATTAGAATGACTTGAACAATATGAGGGAGTGTGGTGTGCAGTAGAATTTCTTANAGTCTTATAGCATACCAAGCTCCAAAAACGATAGTTTCGTCTCCTGAAAATAAGCATTAGAATGACTTGAACAATATGAGGGAGTGTGGTGTGCAGTAGAATTTCTTACACAAAAAATGTGACGGGAATGTTTTGAGCAGTCATCAAAACACGATGTAAAAGGTTTTTTTTTCAGGCAGATTTTATTACAAAGAATTCAACAAAANGTTTTGAGCAGTCATCAAAACACGATGTAAAAGGTTTTTTTTTCAGGCAGATTTTATTACAAAGAATTCAACAAAATAAGCATGAAATAGATACTAGCAGCAACTAAATTTTCCTTATAGGTCTTGTGTTTTGGTAGATCCGATAAATTAACATAAATCATTTATAAAGCCCCCTTTTAAAATGACCATTTTTTTGTAACTAAATCGTGATAGTTCAGGTAGTTTACCATAGAAATACTTTTTGTCAAATTTGGTGGCAACCAGTCCAGTAGCTCCCAAGATGTATTGAAAAGATTTATTTTTAGGTGTGCTATCTTACAGAATGGAGTATAAGATGTGTCAATTTTCACATTTATTACTTTCAGTGGGCGCTGCCAGTTTACCAAGTTTGGTTGAAATAAACATGAAGGTTCGGTAGATACCACACACCAACCAAAAAATTTTAAAGGTCTCTATTTTTAAAATAAGGTTCCGAATTACAACAATTATGTAAGTTGTGATATTCTACCAAATAACTATTTATGTGCCACATTTGGTAGGTGTTAGTTTATTAGTTCCCGAGGTGTGAGTAAAATCGTTATCTGTGCATACGGTGGTATCTTACAAAATCGTAGACTTCTAAGGATAAACACTTCTGATTTGAATGCTGGCAGTGTGAATTGTCAACGTACCAATTTGGTTCAGATAGGTTGAATGGTCCCCGAGATATGACAGAGCATCCNGCTGGCAGTGTGAATTGTCAACGTACCAATTTGGTTCAGATAGGTTGAATGGTCCCCGAGATATGACAGAGCATCCGAAATTATTTAATGGCCATAATTTTGAAAATAAGCACCCTAAATAGTAGAAACTTTAAAAAGTCAGTGTCCTTAATAAATAATACAGATATTTCGATTTTGGTGAAATTTGGTGGATGGTTTTAAAAGTTGTTAGGGTAGACACAAACAAAGTAGCCGAAAATATATGACAAGGAAATTCCAGGACAAACAAAGAAAAGCGTCTTTCTTTAACACACATTAGATTTGAAATTCCTAGATATGATCTTGAAATACTAAGAAATAAACTGCACAAAACATTTGTTCACTCTTGGTTACTGTTTTTCAAAGAATTATGTTTTCAAGCTGTAAAAACGTACAAATAACATCGTCAGCATGGGTACGTTTTCTAGAATGGTTATTACATTGCAGCTGAAAATAAATAAATAAAGAATATGTTATAATACATAGTGTTTCTTGCTGAATAANAAAATGAATAAATAAAGAATCTTTTATAATACATAGTGTTTCTTGCCGAATAGTAAAATCGAAAGAAATAATTGGCTTAGTATTTATAAGGCACAAATATTATTACATTGTTAAATACACACAAAAAAGGATACTACCGTTGAACATATACTAGAAAATAAGAAATAAATTATATTGTAAATTAACTTTGTACGCTTAAACAAGCATCCAATCTGTTGAAAACTGGCATATTTGGTTTCTACGGTGACTTGAAGCTGAGAAATTTTGATTCACATGCCTGAAATCTGACTACATGCGTGTCTAACAAGCTTCATAAAATCTTTTCTTATAATTTATTTTGATAACTTTTGTATACAGCTTACAACACTAACATCAGCTGAGACAAAAGTCTAAATCTTAAAATGTGTTACAGAACAGATATTTACATAGCGCAGTCCAATGACACAATGTGGGCAAGTCTTCCAAACGGTAGATTTAATTTGCATACACAGAACAAATTTTAAGCAGTAATGTTAATTTTGNGCTGGCAGTGTGAATTGTCAACGTACCAATTTGGTTCAGATAGGTTGAATGGTCCCCGAGATATGACAGAGCATCCAAAATTATTTAATGGCCATAATTTTGAAAATAAGCACCCTAAATAGTAGAAACTCTAAAAAGTCAGTGTCCTTAATAAATAATACAGATATTTCGATTTTGGTGAAATTTGGTGGATGGTTTTAAAAGTTGTTAGGGTAGACACAAACAAAGTAGCCGAAAATATATGACAAGGAAATTCCAGGACAAACAAAGAAAAGCGTCTTTCTTTAACACACATTAGATTTGAAATTCCTAGATATGATCTTGAAATACTAAGAAATAAACTGCACAAAACATTTGTTCACTCTTGGTTACTGTTTTTCAAAGAATTATGTTGTCAAGCTGTAAAAACGTACAAATAACATCGTCAGCATGGGTACGTTTTCTAGAGTGGTTATTACATTGCAGCTGAAAATGAATAAATAAAGAATCTTTTATAATACATAGTGTTTCTTGCCGAATAGNAATTATGTTGTCAAGCTGTAAAAACGTACAAATAACATCGTCAGCATGGGTACGTTTTCTAGAGTGGTTATTACATTGCAGCTGAAAATGAATAAATAAAGAATCTTTTATAATACATAGTGTTTCTTGCCGAATAGTAAAATCGAAAGAAATAATTGGCTTAGTATTTATAAGGCACAAATATTATTACATTGTTAAATACACACAAAAAAGGATACTACCGTTGAACATATACTAGAAAATAAGAAATAAATTATATTGTAAATTAACTTTGTACGCTTAAACAAGCATCCAATCTGTTGAAAACTGGCATATTTGGTTTCTACGGTGACTTGAAGCTGAGAAATTTTGATTCACATGCCTGAAATCTGACTACATGCGTGTCTAACAAGCTTCATAAAATCTTTTCTTATAATTTATTTTGATAACTTTTGTATACAGCTTACAACACTAACATCAGCTGAGACAAAAGTCTAAATCTTAAAATGTTTTACAGAACAGATATTTACATAGCGCAGTCCAATGACACTATGTGGGCAAGTCTTCCAAACGGTAGATTTAATTTGCATACACAGAACAAATTTTAAGCAGTAATGTTAATTTTGAGAGTTTATGCTGTAGTAATTTTTAATATTAATGCATTAAATATTTATAGATATAATTACATTTTGAATAATTTTTACATAATTTTTTATTCAGTGTGAAGGAACACTGTACTGTTCGCTAGGGAAAAAGTGTGTTGCAAATCTCTACGTTACGTGGGAAGCGCTAGTGTACAACTTGCAAGTTCATACAATCCTAAAGCCCAGTAAACACTTTCAGTGTTTCGGTTCAACTAAATAACATAAAATTATCCAGCAGGCATTGCAGTAGCGTGTGAACGGTGGCAACCAAGATAACTGCCATAGCTTTCCTATGCCTTTATTATTTCTTAGAAATGACACGTGTTAACGAACGCATATTTTCCCTTCGCGAATTGTCAGTAGAAAATAGTGCTCTGTAAGTTAGATTTGTCCGTAAAATATAACGCTGATCATTTTTAACCGACTCTACAGGTTTGTCTACTTTTTTATTTATGCAAATACATGAAATATAAAATTCACAAAAGCAAGCACAAATGATATAGTACAAGTCGTTTAATCTAACCTACATCTGTATAATGTTATCTTAATCTTGGTTTTGTAGTAATATTCATGATTAAAACGTGGCGAACTTAAGTCTCTGGTTTAAATAGCTTCGTGACCCCAATCCAGGGTACACCTTGCTGAAAAGCTATGGTAATTTCAAGGAAGTATTTCATTTAAATTATGTCCTAAACTCTATCTAGCTACAGCGTGACTTCGGGATTTGCAGTTACTTTCCATAGGCAGAATTATGTTAGCTGATATCAATCCATGCATAGCGCTTTACATTAAGACGTGTTCGTACTTTTCAAGTCGAAGCCTCGAGTCACGATTGGCAAAAGTAACTTGCCTCCCCGACGGTTGTGAACAGGAAAACCACACGTGCAATTTCATATAACGTGTTCGATTGCTCTCAGTAACTGGCTACACGTATTTTTTTCCAATGCCCATTCGCCAGTTATTTTTCCTTCTTATTGGACAGGGTGTGCTGGAATTACAGTTATTGTTCCTGAATTGCTCTTTGATATTCATGTACCAACCACAATCACACGCGCTTTCTACAATATGATTCGTACGCAGGTGATCTTTATCCTACCATTTAATGGCCACGAGTGTGATATTACTTATATCTTATTATATCTTATTATGCACAAAAATTATTCTTATTATAAAATATTCTTATTAAATTATATTTATTTTCTGCAAAACTTCTTAAGAAGTTATATTGGCATTAACGTCGTCAGATTGATATGGAAGAAGATGCAAAAGCACCGGTTGCGTGTAGAATTTTTGTAACAAAAACTTGGTTTTACTATAGTTATCAAGCTGAATTTTGCTTCGTTTGGCGTGGTTTAATTTTTTAGGCAAATATTTACTTAAATATTTCATTCGTTTTTATAAATATCACTTAATTAAAATGACCGGGTTTCTCTTTTGTCATTGCTTGTTTCACGCCACACTCTAACAGTAAATTAATTTGGACTTAAATTTCGTTAGCAAGTAAACACGTTCCTCAAATACTCTTCTGTATAATTAGACGTTGCCGTTCTCCAGAGACATACAACGCCACTCGTTCGCGATGCTCAGATTAATAACATACCTCAGCATGTCTTTTTTAATTACTTGACCGTGTATATAATTTTTCTGTCAGTGCTGTATGTCGCCCATTTGGTCAGTGTATACCACATAGTCTTTGAACATGGCACTGCTATTTTGTAACACAAAATATTGTAGGCCTACCCCGCAGTCACTGCCAACAACACCTGCGAATTTTGGGTGGTAGGAGCACACAGGACAAAGCGATGGAGCTTCGCGACGTCTTCTTAGGGGTAACTATAATTACTTTTGACCCACACATCAGAAAATGTCTCTGCATGGACAATCTACATTCCAGGATTCCCCGGCTAGCACCGGCATATATTCTCTATCACTGTCGCGCCACACAAATGCGCAACAGAACATCTACCATGGACCCTACCAGAATGGCGCAAGGTCTTCTTCACCGAATATTTCCAGATTTATGTGACGCTTTGTAATAAATGCAGTGGATTGTGCAGGAAGCGGGTTAAAGACACGGTTGCTATGCACAGCACACCACGGGTTAGAGATGGAAGGTTGATCTCTCATGTTTTGAGCCAGCATCATTTACATATTTCGAGCGACGCTCATCGCTGTTCAGGGAAATTTAAGATCTGTGCATCACCGGGAAAGCATTCAGCAGTCAATTGTTCAGTCTTACCGCTGACATTTCGGTGACAGGTTGGTTTTCCAAGAGGGCAATGCTCGCGAGCACCCCTCCTGTCTTCTGTAAACCTTCATCCAAGAGACTAAACCCAAGCATTTGGATTGGCCTTCAATATCTCCTAATGTGGATCTTATATAGCATGCTTGGGGCCAGTTTAAAAGGTGTGTATGAAGATACATGGCCCCACCCTACACTTTGTATGACGTTCGGTGGGCCACCGCCGAAGATTAGGACGGCGTTGCCAAGAGATCCACAACCATCTCGTAGACAGCTTACCATGAAGGGCCTGCCCTTACTACTGCAATGCATGAGGTGTGGTGGTGTGATACCGAAACTCATGTAGAAACAGGTAGATGCACCTTCTCCTATGATGCCTTTATTTTCGCCATTGTTTAGTTTAGTTTTTTTTTTTTTGCAATAAATCATCCTTTTGATGTCATAAGGTTTGTACTTCCATGTCCTGTGCCACCTTTTTAATAGGAAAACCAGTTACACTGAAAACAAGGTGATACAAAACTTCTTCTGAGGCGTGTATATTCATATTACGCCTGTGAACATAATTTCGCATGTATATGCGCATGCGTGTCTTAGCCACATTGTATTTTTAAGTTCATTGCAAAAGTCATGCATAAGCACACTTTTCTTTAATTATGTTAATACTTGCACGTATTATATACATAAGGTNACAAATTTTAAGCAGTAATGTTAATTTTGAGAGTTTATGCTGTAGTAATTTTTAATATTAATGCATTAAATATTTACAGATATAATTACACTTTGAATAATTTTTACATAATATTTTATTCAGTGTGAAGGAACACTGTACTGTTCGCTAGGGAAAAATGGTGTTGCAAATCTCTACGTTACGTGGGAAGCGCTAGTGTACAACTTGCAAGTTCATACAATCCTAAAGCCCAGTAAACACTTTCAGTGTTTCGGTTCAACTAAATAACATAAAATTATCCAGCAGGCATTGCAGTAGCGTGTGAACGGTGGCAACCAAGATAACTGCCATAGCTTTCCTATGCCTTTATTATTTCTTAGAAATGACACGTGTTAACGAACGCATATTTTCCCTTCGCAAATTGTCAGTAGAAAATAGTGCTCTGTAAGTTAGATTTGTCCGTAAAATAGAACGCTGATCATTTTTAACCGACTCTACAGGTTTGTCTGCTTTTTTATTTTTGCAAATACATGAAATATAAAATTCACAAAAGCAGGCACAAATGATATAGTACAAGTCATTTAATCTAACCGACATCTGTATAATGTTATCTTAATCTTGGTTTTGTAGTAATATTCATGATTAAAACGTGGCGAACTTAAGTCTCTGNACATCTGTATAATGTTATCTTAATCTTGGTTTTGTAGTAATATTCATGATTAAAACGTGGCGAACTTAAGTCTCTGGTTTAAATAGCTTCGTGACCCCAATCCAGGGTACACCTTGCTGAAAAGCTATGGTAATTTCAAGGAAGTATTTCATTTAAATTATGTCCTAAACTCTATCTAGCTACAGCGTGACTTCGGGATTTGCAGTTACTTTCCATAGGCAGAATTATGTTAGCTGATATCAATCCATGCATAGCGCTTTACATTAAGACGTGTTCGTACTTTTCAAGTCGAAGCCTCGAGTCACGATTNCTGATATCAATCCATGCATAGCGCTTTACATTAAGACGTGTTCGTACTTTTCAAGTCGAAGCCTCGAGTCACGATTAGCAAAAGTAACTTGCCTCCCCGACGGTTGTGAACAGGAAAACCACACGTGCAATTTCATATAACGTGTTCGATTGCTCTCAGTAACTGGCTACACGTATTTTTTTCCAATGCCCATTCGCCAGTTATTTTTCCTTCTTATTGGACAGGGTGTGCTGGAATTACAGTTATTGTTCCTGAATTGCTCTTTGATATTCATGTACCAACCACAATCACACGCGCTTTCTACAATATGATTCGTACGCAGGTGATCTTTATCCTACCATTTAATGGCCACGAGTGTGATATTACTTATATCTTATTATATCTTATTATGCACAAAATTATTCTTATTATAAAATATTCTTATTAAATTATATTTATATTCTGCAAAACTTCTTAAGAAGTTATATTGGCATTAACGTCGTCAGATTGATATGGAAGAAGATGCAAAAGCACCNAACTTCTTAAGAAGTTATATTGGCATTAACGTCGTCAGATTGATATGGAAGAAGATGCAAAAGCACCGGTTGCGTGGAGAATTTTTGTAACAAAAACTTGGTTTTACTATAGTTATCAAGCTGAATTTTGCTTCGTTTGGCGTGGTTTAATTTTTTAGGCAAATATTTACTTAAATATTGCATTCGTTTTTATAAATATCACTTAATTAAAATGACCGGGTTTCTCTTTTGTCATTGCTTGTTTCACGCCACACTCTAACAGTAAATTAATTTGGACTTAAATTTCGTTAGCAAGTAAACACGTTCCTCAAATACTCTTCTGTATAATTAGACGTTGCCGTTCTCCAGAGACATACAACGCCACTCGTTCGCGATGCTCAGATTAATAACATACCTCAGCATGTCTTTTTTAATTACTTGACCGTGTATATAATTTTTCTGTCAGTGCTGTATGTCGCCCATTTGGTCAGTGTATACCACATAGTCTTTGAACATGGCACTGCTATTTTGTAACACAAAATATTGTAGGCCTACCCCGCAGTCACTGCCAACAACACCTGCGAATTTTGGGTGGTAGGAGCACACAGGACAAAGCGATGGAGCTTCGCGACGTCTTCTTAGGGGTAACTATAATTACTTTTGACCCACACATCAGAAAATGTCTCTGCATGGACAATCTACATTCCAGGATTCCCCGGCTAGCACCGGCATATATTCTCTATCACTGTCGCGCCACACAAATGCGCAACAGAACATCTACCATGGACCCTACCAGAATGGCGCAAGGTCTTCTTCACCGAATATTTCCAGATTTATGTGACGCTTTGTAATAAATGCAGTGGATTGTGCAGGAAGCGGGTTAAAACCACGGTTGCCATGCACAGCACACCACGGGTTAGAGATGGAAGGTTGATCTCTCATGTTTTGGGCCAGCATCATTTACATATTTCGAGCGACGCTCATCGCTGTTCAGGGAAATTTAAGATCTGTGCATCACCGGGAAAGCATTCAGCAGTCAATTGTTCAGTCTTACCGCTGACATTTCGGTGACAGGTTGGTTTTCCAAGAGGGCAATGCTCGCGAGCACCCCTCCTGTCTTCTGTAAACCTTCATCCAAGAGACTAAACCCAAGCATTTGGATTGGCCTTCAATATCTCCTAATGTGGATCTTATATAGCATGCTTGGGGCCAGTTTAAAAGGTGTGTATGAAGATACATGGCCCCACCCTACACTTTGTATGACGTTCGGTGGGCCACCGCCGAAGATTAGGACGGCGTTGCCAAGAGATCCACAACCATCTCGTAGACAGCTTACCATGAAGGGCCTGCCCTTACTACTGCAATGCATGAGGTGTGGTGGTGTGATACCGAAACTCATGTAGAAACAGGTAGATGCACCTTCTCCTATGATGCCTTTATTTTCGCCATTGTTTAGTTAATTTTTTTTATTTTTGCAATAAATCCTCCTTTTGATGTCATAAGGTTTGTACTTCCATGTACTGTGCCACCTTTTTGATAGGAAAACCAGTTACACTGAAAACAAGGTGATACAAAACTTCTTCTGAGGCGTGTATATTCATATTACGCCTGTGAACATAATTTCGCATGTATATGCGCATGCGTGTCTTAGCCACATTGTATTTTTAATTCATTGCAAAAGTCATGCATAAGCACACTTTTCTTTAATTATGTTAATACTTGCACGTATTATATACATAAGGTTTTTTACAAGTTTCATTACTGGTCAGTAAAAGTCCCGGATCTCATTCGGAAAGACGTTGATTTAATATATCATAACTTTTGCTGATGCACATCGTTCTTATTTACATTCTTATAAATTTTCTCAAGTGTTGGCTTTACTTTCCGTTTGACCACAGGTTGTAAAAAAGGAAACAAACATAATTATCAAATGTAACTTTTTTTAAATTTATGATTACGTAAAATTGGCACGTCTGACAATGTATGTGTTACCCGGGAATCCATAGTGCACTGCGCTGGGTCGAACAGTAGGTGACGAAGGCGAAGGTGCCGCGTGATCATAACGGGTCCCCAACCACACGACATAACGTCGTGATCGCCGGAGATAGCGGGGCGAGGAGGCTCGAGATCCACCCTCTGCATGACTCACAGTTTGAGCAACTTGCCGGCCGCGGTTCACGTGGATCGCAGCCTGCTCCAGTCAGGAGTTCCTCTGGCCTTTCGGCGCTTGCGAGGTGGACGACCACCCGTCACGCTCCTCTACCAAGAGCTGTCGTGTCGGTAGGCGTCTCCTTCTTCGTAGATTCGCCTCGCCATTTTTGTTCTGTTTCCTGGAAACACCTAATGGTGGGTTCACAATAAAAAACATCAGCACAAACACTGCACACAACCAGAACCTTAGTGTGAAGTTGATTTACAATTGAATACTAGGGTATTATTTTTGGCCAACGGAATTTTGCTATGAGATTGCCGTCAGTTGGCAGTGTTGGTGTACGTGTAAATGGTCTGACTGTCTTGGCATACATCAAATGGAGTAAGTAACAGATTTAGTGTTGAAAATGGGCAATGATTTAAACAGTTGGCTAAGTTCACTCATATATAAAATGTTTTTACTTTTACAATTATTAAGATTTGGAAAACCTTAAAAAATATTTGCTAGTATCATGACACCTGTTCTTTCCTCCCAATTTATATATTGCGGTATTTCTTCATTACTGCATCATAACTATGATCTTCCATTTTTACAGTTAAATAAACAACTTCACCGAAAACTTCTACTCTTATCTGAATGGCGGTTGCTCTGTGCGTCTGAGTAAGAAATGAAATATAACTTTTCCCTTCGTGAACTGTCAGGATCTCTCATGTCATGAACACAACCTTTTATGCGCAGTTGTGAATCAATAGTATCGAAATCATAGAAGCCAATTCTTGTGCGCGCGACCTATGTTCTATGGTTAATGTAATGCTTTCAATTGTGAAGCTAGCTTAATTCTTGGCAGAGTCGCAGATGGCGTTGGAGGGGCGGCAGAGCGGCCTGACGGCATCTCCCACCTCCTTCCTCGAAGTAAAACCAGTTATGGTGCTCGGCGTGGTCGCATTCCCCCCTCGGGTATGCTCATCCGGCTGGCGTGCCAAGGTCCGCGTGGTATTTCTCGCGTTTATTTCAGCGAATGATACGGCAGACGCCTCAAGGACACGCGCCGCTCGTGAGGCCAAAACGCTGGCTCCTGCTCTCTCTCTCTCTCTCTCTCTCTCTTCCTCTCTCGGCCAACTCACCGCGATGATGAGGAGTTTGTGGCCATGCGGCTAGTACGCCGACCTTCCAACTTCTGTGGACAGCGTTCGATGCCGGGCGCTCCGGAGTCAATATCTTTTGTTTCTGTGAAACCGTACGGATTCCAGTGGCCGTTGTTTTCATATACTTGTCTTCTGGGTTGTAACTTCGTCACATCTAATTTCTGCTGACGTTTTCTGCTGCTGCTCTACCCTGAAGGTGCCTATGTGCCTGAAACAGTTTTGCGCTTTCGAGGCCAAGAAGTGAGGGAACGATACAGGCGACACTACCACGCGCGCCTAGCACCACGTCGCCCACACACGTAAAGCGCTGTGTGCAGTGCTTCCGTCCTCATTATTTCCTGTGCAAATTAGATATGTAACAGTGGGATTTTACTGCATGCGATGCAAGAACACAAAGTAATAACAGACGTAGAGTTGTACTTTTCTCCTACAGCTTGAGGAAACTGCGCAGGCAAGCTCTAAAAGTGCGGTTTTGATTCACAATTTCTTAATTTTTTTCTCTTTAAATACACTAAATATGGTACAAACAAAACTATATGGCACTTGATAATTTTTTTTTTTTGCAAAATGTTTTATTCCCAGAACATTTACTTGCCGATATACACGTATACGCGCAAAGAACGATTTCACACTAAATATTTTAGTACATAGATTAAAACTGAAATGTCATATAAAACGTCGTAAGAAGCGACTGTGATTCCACTACAATCCAGAAGCCTAGAATATGTATCTCAACGACCAGTGGGCTTTTCCGCGTTTGCTCCCATTTCTGCAGCGGTTGCAGTTGGTAGCTTTTCAACTGCTCGTGTCACGTAATTTAATCCCGTGTTAGGGCTTACGACTGTAGCTGGTTACGATCAAATGAACACTCTTGAGAATGACCTTTGGAAAATTACCTGCTTGAGGCTGCAGTTATTTTAACGAAAACACTAAGTGTAGTACTCATTATAGGGTTGGCAGGAAATTATATGAGGACATTTGTTCAATGTGTTAAAATTTTACCAAGCGGTAAGTTCAAATTGAAGTTTACTGAAAATAATTTCGGTTAAGTTGTTTACGCATTACTGTAAGAATTGGCATGTTGTTAAAATAAATGTTTTCATTCGCTTCGCATGATTGACAGATTATTAGCAGTAATTATTTACAACGCTAAATTAACTTAACATGAATTGTTAGGATATACAGCAGACAGAAAGGAAGAGTTAGGCATACCTACTACAATTGTTAATTTTAAAAACGAATTAGCTTTTCTTTGGGTTCCCTCATTTCAAGAACTGTCACTCGCGTGATGGGTGTCACCTAGATGGTGAGTACTTCTTGCCACACGCTTATTCACTACCGCAAAGCGGTCCTAATTGCGGTGCGGTTGCTGTTTTAATGTTTGCATGTTTTTAAAAGCACGGATCTACCTTGTGACGTCTTCACTTCCAGAAAAACTGGAGGAGTCACACGTGAAATGTTTTAGTGACTCTTCTCGGAAACTTTATTTGCATGCATACTCTTAAATTTTCACATAAAATGCTGCCACAATAAATGGGTGTTTCCCACGGTGTGGAGAATTTTATACTTTATGAAAGTACTTTTCACACAAGACAACCAGCAATACTGATTCAGGTCATTATTATGTCCTAACTTTTCACTTTCAACGAGTAATGTACTGTGGTTTTCAGTCGATATAAGCGCCATGTTCTGGGACAAAGAAAACTCGTAACGTTTTCTTTATGATAAAATGCGCTTCACATAAATTATTTTCGAACTATCTAATATGTTTTAAGCGTAATGTGCTCACTCAAGTTCAGATAATAAAAGTAAAATACAATTCAGGATAAACTCCACAGTCCATAATTATTTCAATTACAGAAGTATTTCGACCGATTACAATATCCCACGCACGGCTTCTGCTGAGTAAGTGTTTATTCGGCTCACGGTTAGGATTGCCAGATGCCAAAAGTATCTAATTAAAAAAGTACTGAAAAAAATAAAAGTAGAATGATTATAACGAGTCTGGCATAAAGGATTGGGGTTTCAGAGCCTCGGAGCCAACATCATGCTCTGCCATTCCGGTCGGTCAGCGGCCATATTGAATCTGGGTAACCTCGACCAAAGACCTAGACCTTCAACCTTGGCCTTAGAAAACCTTGAAGACAAAATATTTTTAAAAAATGCAGAAACATTATTATATCCCAACAAAAATGTATAAAAAGATATATCAAAATTGTTGAAAGCATCTAAATTAAAAAAATTCAAAACATTATTTAAAGATATACATGTAGGAGGACAGGGGTCCGATAACAGGTGGATTCAGTAAGCTCCGGACACAACCGGCCAGCGCCAGGACCCAAAAAATCCAAAAAAAAAAATTTAAAATTCGAAAAAAAAATTATTAGAAACCTAGGTAAAAATTACACTGACGTAACCCGACTGCCACCTTGGATCCGAGTAACTTTTAACTTGACCTTTGACCTTTACCCCATGACCTTGCATGACCCTGATCCCAAAAATCACACAATTCTCTAAATAATTAAAACAAAAATTTCCAAAAATTTATTAAGAAAATTATTAAGAAATATTGTTAAATAGTTTATTAAAAAATTTATATTAACAGAGGTTCCCTCATCACGACGTCCAGCAGACGACTGACCCTTGCCAATGTTAACTCATTGGCAAATCAATCCATCAATCAATCCTCCAATCAATCCATCAATATTTCTCATTGGTTAATTATTTTTACCCGATTCACCCCCTAAAAGTGTTTTTTATTGATTGATTACTCACGCTCACTCAACCCGCCACCAATGTTTCTCATTGGTTAATTAGTTGACGGGCCGCCATCTTCAACACCTTTGCTCATTCCGTCGTATGCAGCAATCTTGTTTTTTTTTTGTTTGTAATTTGTTTTAGATTCAACACCTAAGTGACGCTAGTGTATTAGTTATTTATTTCGTCGCCAGAGGAGCTGACGATTAAGCCACCATGTTAGTTGTAGACTTGACCTTACCCCAATTAAATTGAACTCGAAAAATCGAGAAAAATCGCAGTCCACATAATTGTCAATTACTAGCTGGTCACAACGAGGAACCACACCGACTAACAATACTAATTAAGGACTGAGAGCACACAAAACCGACTCCACCCAAGAGTAACTGAACTCAAGACTAACTTCACACCCAAGACTAACCACCCAAGACTAACTCCACCCAAGACTAACTCCACCCAAGACTAACTCCACCCAAGACTAACTTCACCCAAGACTAACTTCGCCCAAGACTAACTCCACCCAAGACTAACTCCACCCAAGACTAATTTCACCCAAGGCTAACTCCACCTAAGACCGATTCCACCCAAGACTGGTTTCTGACGAGACTGACTTAGACCATGATTAGCTCCTGACGAGACCGGTTCTTACAAAGCAGGATAGACCAACCGACAAGACCAACCTGCCATACCACCCACCTATACTAACAAATGATAGACAATCTCGAAAAGTCTCCTAACAAGAGCCTCGTAGCTAACCTCTTCGCAGAATCTTAGCAAAATATTTCTACCAGAGCTGACCATACCAATCGATCATACATACTAACTTATCAAGACAACTTACCAGACCAACTGACCAAGAAAAACCAACTAGTTGCGAAACAATCCTCAAAAATGTTCCCCTCATTTCATTCGTTCGTCATACAGAACTCATTCTATTTTAAACGACCCGAGTAAGGCATAATTCTTCAAATCGAACTACAGCCCTGCTACTGCATGCACTCACATAAATGTTATCAAAAACAGATTCACGCAAACGATTGTTTACACCACTGAATTGATAAGTCTTTTAGAGAAGCAGAAGAGACTGTAAAATAAATTAAAAACACATTAATATGTATATATAAATTTAATTTATTTACTTGGTGTAAATGTTGTATCTTTCTAATTATGTTGTACATTCGATCTTTATATTTCTCAGATGTCTGCATATCATGGATAGTAGCCAACAGTCTCATCTGATGTAACCCCGATACTTCAGTTCGTCGATGATTGAATATATCTGAACAATGCGTGAGGGATCCCCGCACTTTTGAAGCTTAATAAAAATATCCGAGTAAATCAACAAGTTTATTCGGGTCTTCGGGAAATAGGTAACAAGATTTTTTGACACCTTATGCCTTCTTCTCATCACTTATCGAAGGAAACTCATTGAGGTAATCTCTACAGTAGACATCGTACAATCATTGGATTGCATTATCCATATCAAAAAATCTAATTACTTTCCACAGTGGCAACCTGTGTATCTACTAGTCCTAGCCATTGCTTTATATATACTGTATGCATGTGTATATATATATGCTTACTAACACATTTAATGAGTGAGATTCATACATTTTTATGCTTCATTCAACCAGACATTTTATCTCGTTCCTTGATCACATTACCATGCTGATACATCTTCAACAGTTTCTTCCAGACAAGTTATTCGCTCAGCTTGAAATCATGATCACACTTAAAGCAGACAATCGACTCCTGCCAGACCGACCCTTCACAATAAGCACCACAATCAGCACCGAAGTTAGCACCGCACTTAGCACGGCACACACAACAAATGACCCCTTATAGTCAATAAATGATCAATAAATGACTCATAATGACCTAAATGACCCCTAAATAACCCATAATTAAACATAATGACCCATAAGTAACTAATAATTACCCTTAGTTACATATAAATTATTCATAAATCACCCATAGCAACCCATAAATGACACATAAATTACCCTAAAAAAACCCATAATAATCCATAAATAAGCAATAATTACCCATATATGACCAATAAAATACCCATAAATGACCCATAATGACCCATAAATGATCCCTGTGTGTATGTTGCTAAGTGCGGTGCTAACTGCGGTGCTGATTGAAGTGCTTATTGTGAATGGTCAGTTTGGCAGGAGTCAGTTGTCTGCTTAAAGTGTGACCATGATTTCAAGCTGAGCGAAGAACTTGTCTGGAAGAAACTATTGTAGATTATATGCATGGTAATGTGATCAGGGAACTTGATAAAATATCTGGTGGAATGGAGGCATTAAAATGCTTAAATCTCACTCATTAAATGTGTTAGTATATATATATATATATATATATATATATATATATATATAAAGCAATAGCTAGGCAAGTAGATACACATTATGACACCGTGGAAAGGCCTTCGGTTTTTTTTTCATGAAAATGTGATGCAATCCAATGATTGTACGATGTTTACTGTACAAATTACCTCTATGAATGCACCTTCTCCCACTGCTGGAAAATAACATGTAAAACAGCGTTGCTGCTGGGGAAAGATCTTCAGCCAAAACTGCCATGCTCGGCGACATGAGAGAACCGCCTGCATTAAGAGTCCTTTTCGTGCGATGAAGCATTACAAAAATGGGCACATGCAGTTTATGCAAGGTGATATATCGAAGAGCCGCATCAAGAACTGCAAGGATTCTACTTTTGAGAGCCAGCAAGTGATGTCGTCACTACCCCCTGCTGTATCGATGGGTATTGATTCCACAGACGATTATAATGGCACAGTTAATGCTAATAACGGAATAAGAGACCTACGAGGTTTCGTAGTGTCAGTATGTGTGGAATGTACACTTGCAAGGCAGACGTTCGCATGAAATCGACGAACTTAATAATAAAGAGTTGTCGGCTCTACATACTGATGATGACTATAAACCCCTACAAAATTCACTTTATATTGTGGATGAAACAGGAGGTGAAGGCGATCATGAAGACAGCATTGATGATGTGAAGAGAGTGTTGATGAAGTATATGATGAGAAGAATGATGATTCCCTCGATGTTCCCACACATTTCACTAACGAGTTTCCTCCGATAAGTGATGGAAAGAAGGCATAAGGTGTCAAAAAATCTCGTTACATATTTCCCAATGACCCAAATAAACTTGTTGATTTACTCGGATATTTTTATTGAGCTTCAAAAATGCGGGGATTTCTCACGCATTGTTGAGATATATTCAATCAGCGTCAAACTGAAGTATCGGGGTTACATCAGATGAGACTGTTGGCTACTATCCATGATCTGCAGACATCTGAGAAATTTAAAGATCGAATGTACAAAATAAGTAAAAGATCTATTTACCAAAAATAACGTACTTTAATTTTAACACAAGTATGAAACGCTTGTGATACATGGCATATTTGGGAAATAACAAAAAACCTCATACATGGTGTGATGTTTCAAAGGTTTGTTTCAAAAAGTGTGAAAAAATCGTGAGTATACTATTACAATAACCTTTGGCGTCATCCAACCAGATACGAGAAAATATAAACAAAATATGTGACAAGGCCTAGTTTACCAAATTTAGCCCTTCGACTAAAATAAGTATATGTCAACAAGAAAATATTTGTTCGCATACGTCCAAAATTATGTAGGTATAGTTTATTCAAACAATACCTATATATGTTCGTCAAAAATACCTATATTTTATTGTACGAGACGTATTTATTTCGCTGCTCTTCTACAAGTATTTTGTTTTATGGCATAACCGAACATTGTTTTTATGTCCATATAAATTGAGATGGGTTTAATTTAATGCAATCCAAGCTGAGTGCTTGAAATCGTGCTGATGTCTTGTCTATGCTTATTACTAAGTGATTTCCATTTTAACCAGACCTACCTATCACAAAATAGCATACCTACTCTAGTTGATAGTCCAAGTCTTAAGAAATAAGCAGTTTTAAAAAGAAGTTAGCGGCATTAATTTAGACTGCTGACAAATGAAATGAGTTACGTAATTATGAAATTATAATTTTTATTTTACAAAATAGTCAATTGTCTGCTTTAAAATCAGAGGAAACACTACTAACCGTGTGTACACACTGTGGGAATATAATGAATAAAGTGCCCTTGAACTGCTAAACTGCTACGAACGTTAACTCAAAATGTCCTCTTTGTCGAACTGATTCCTGGTTAAGCAGGATGCTTAACGTAAACACTTTAAGAAACAATGAAAAATAATAAATATTCCGTTACCGCAAATCCATCTGCACTACAGAAAATTCTTCTTTAATGTTGTAATTTTGTTCGAGAATATGTTAGCGTTCGCTGACTGGAAATTAAGCCACGTTAGAAGCCTGCCAAAATATAATTACAAATATTTGGTCGTATTCAGTTTTGGGGCTGTAAAGAGGCTTGTTTTAAGAAAATAAATAAATATATTTTCCTATTTTTTTGGACTGCGAAATAAAATTCAAATTTTGTCTCAGTATAAATAGCAATTGATACGTTCATTTAACTGCAAAATACTATTACATTCGTATATATAAAAAAAGGCAGTCATGTTATTTAGCAATCCTCAGTCTCGTTAATACAAACACAGAGCAAAAAACCAGCTGAAATTAATTAGAGTCTCAATACTCTCCACACAATCTAGTAGAGATCATAGGCTAAAGGTGAGGGTAGACCAATCTCGCTGGCTGTACACAACCAATCTCCGTGTCCCAACATTGAACTGCTTTTCTGCCAATACGGCTTGCAAAAACTATATGGATTGGGTTTGAGGTTAGAACTGTTAGTAAACAAGTGCTTTGAGATGTATTATACTTCCTCTAACCGATTTGTAATGCAGTTTGATTGAATTCTAATTAGTAAAGGTATTTTATTAATATAATACTGCTCGTCATTTAAAATTAAGATTTAAACTAACACGTTCAGCATTGTTGACCATGCGACTGTCACAGTTGTGTTCCTTTGGGGTAGGTCAATGTTGGGTAAATGCGCAAAAGACGAATAAGCAGTCTACCTTTTCTTTACTCTATGGTAGAGATGGCCAAGTCTGTTACTTTGTCACAGATATTACCTTGTCACCGAATATACATGTGACGAAGTCATTGAAGTTTTTTGTGACTGTGATATCGCATAATGACACACGTTCACAGCCTGTGAAACGAACTGTGGCAAACGAAGCAATTTCTTTTGTCACAGTTTATTTCAGTTGTCTGTGACGTGTCACAGTTATCAGCTAGGCTTCTACTGGAGTTTGCGTTGTTTACCAAGAGATGGCGATTGACAGCTTTTAAACAAACTATTCAATGAGTAACCTTAGGTGCTGTTTAAAACGATAGTAAATCCCTTCACATTAATTCTTTTAGTTTCACTTCTATTATGTTTTCTCCAACCTACTGTATTTTTAAACAGTTGGTCTACAAAACATTCCATGATAATAAATACAATACAATGTTTTATTTATGTGCACTTGTATGTTAGTTTCAGCAAATAGAAGATCGATATAACCGAGTAATGAACACCTCTAGGCGCCTGGTCTCGCCCCTTCTGTTGATAGTGGTTTGTAAATTTTAATGTCATATCGTAGTTAATTATTAGCATCCAATATTTTATAGACTAACGTACTATTTTTCAGTGATGAAAAAATTGCAAATCCAGAAACAGGCGTTGAAGAACCTGCATAGATAGCAAGATAGGAGCAAGCAAAGATGACCAGCATTAATGGGAGGTTGAGTATCGTCATCATCACGTTACAGTTGTGTGTTTTTTTTTTATTACTGTGAAAAAATTACATTTATAAGTCCCGTATACTTATTTTTGACAGTAACAGTTGTCACAGATGCTTGAAAATATCGGTTAAACTCATCTCTATTCTTCAGTGCCCGCTTGGGAGCCTGCGAGTGCTCCACACAGTCGTGGTGCAACTCGCAGCCGCTGGTCCACTCCGAGAAGATCCAGTCGCTACCCGGAGAAATGCTGGCACAAACTCCGCTGCCAGGATTATCTCGCATCAGTGACCAATTACCACTGTCCGAAGTTTCGGACTCAGTACCATAGACAAAGCACATTCTGTTCTCATATCACTAGTTCACTCTTTAATGAATCTTGTCAAAATGGACAAGTCAAGCAAATTGCAGTAAGGCGTCGGCATTTTAGTGATCTTTGAAAGAATAGTGCAATTGGGGGTGAGTGACTAGATGGAGATTTTTGGACATTTGCCATTGCGCTGCATATGTCTGTCTGTCATAGAAAAACAAGACTGAACACGAAATAATACTTTAAAAAGACAAGTAACCTATGGCCTTGTTTTTCCATGACAGATATCTGTATCGCAATGGTGAATGTCCAAAAATCTCCATATAACCGGCATTTTAGTCAGGCGAAGAATCCAAAATACGTTCAAAAATTATAGCTAGTAAAGCACAGCGCCGAAGCGCCAGCGGATCCCTCCTCCCGGCGGCACACCATTCGGGACAATTGCACCACCACGGAAATATAGGGATGTTCGGAAACTCAGTACCCACACTCCAGATATAGTTTCTTTAGACCAAAAGTAACACAAAAGCTCTATACACGTATATCTGGAAACGTATTTTTATATCAAATAATTGTGTTCAAAGTTGTGACATACAACGCTTGGAGAACAAGGCGGGGCGATCATACAGGTAGGACAAGTTGCATAGGCGCGCGACGCCGGGTATGTAATGATTCAGTTTCGCGCGCCTAATACCTATGCAACTTGTTATACACGTTAATTGCACCGTCTTGTTCTCCAGGCGTTGTACGCCACAACTTTAAACACATTTATTTGATATAAAAATAAAGTTTCGTGATATAAATGCATAGGGCTTTTGCGTTACTATTGGTCCAAATAAACTATGTTCTGGAGTTTGGACACTGACTTTCCGAACATCCAGTATAGCGCTTGGCCACACCTTGAACGGGATCTGCCTATGGGCCCACGCACATATGAACAACCGCAAGATGCAGCTTCAACTTGGATTGCCACCTGTCGCTTCCTGTTATAATATTCAGCCTACAGCCACAGTTCATACAGGATATTCATATATTGTATTTGAGGAATCAACATGACTCTTTCCTCCCTCGTGAGCAGCTTATATTGTTAACTATTACTACGTATAAAAAATGAAATCCCTTTTCAGTATTTTATGTATGGTCAGTTTAGTCATCATAAACCTTCCTTAGTCCACAGTATGTACACATAATAACTCCTTTACTTACTAAGCACAATTGACCTCAACCCAACTGGATCAGAGGTACTAATGCTGGTTTCTATAGACCAGCAATCCTAGGACATTTTCATGAGTTGCTGCGCAATATCGTTGGCCCACTAGCAGGTATACACTGGACCGACACTCCATTGTGGATGATTCTCTAGTTCTCTTCATAATAAGACAATGTGATTTCGAGATATTACTTGGATTAAAAAAGAGATCTTCATATGTAAGTACTGCAAGGTAGATTACAGATTCGGTTCGTTGCAAGGCCATAGCTCGCTCCGTTTATTTCCGCGCCTCGCTTCCCCCCCCTCCCCCTTTTTTATAAAGTTCGATCAACTGTCACAGAGGATGTAAATACCAACTTTCAAAATTATAAAAATTTTACGGGAAAAAAATACAACCATTTAAAAATTAATAATTTGAAGAAAAACTGTGATATAAAATGTATTGTTGTAAGTAGCATGTAAACAAATATAACCACTCGAATTATTCATATTGGCCATGGGATAACATTTTTTTGTTGGCACCCCATAGTAATCTTGTCCTGCTAAAAAGTTACTTGTCTTCGAGTTAGCTTGTTCACTGCATGCCGTGTTGCCCCAGCGTGTCGCTTGTGTGATTGGTAGTGACGTTTCTGGTACGACCAGCAGAACCAGTTGCAAAGACGTCTTTTTTTGTCTGTCCGCCTGCCTGCGTAATTGGGGTCAGAGGTTCGACTTTTTTGTAACATGATTGTTCCTGCTATTTGTATTCGTTACATTCTCTTCGAGCTGATTAGTTTCAATACAGTTACGTATGACTTCACATTCGTGAGGAAATTTCTCGTGACAACACTACATTCGTCGCTAGCAGATATTACAGTGACCGGCCAATTCTGCATTACAGCAAGTTCCAAATTTATTTCTGAACTACTTTTCTCTCTAACTATACTGGAAAGGAATGGCGTAAACTTACACGACTGGCTTTCGTGTCTCTTAGTGCCGTACTCTCGTTCTGTTACTTTTCGGCCCGTCTGTAGGTTATTAGCCCTCTAAAGTACTACATGAACTAGGACAAACTTAAACACAATTACAGCAAAAAGTTGGACACAGGATCTCGCTGACGTTAACTAACTTTGCATCTCTTTTAAAGAAGTGATTATTTTCATCTTGGCAATTAACCCATTTAGAATTAAATTCAGGGGCATATTTAAAAATTAAAATGACCTTTTTACCCACCAGCATATTAAAAGACAGGTTTCTTGAAAAATAAATTGTTTCGACTATCTGTTCATAAGAATTACATCCATTTGCTCCTGAAAGTAGCTTTAAAATAATGCTTACAATACAGTTACATAGTAAAAAATGTTTTCAACTGACTTTTATTTTTCACAGGAAACGTTACTCTTTCGTGTCACCCGTAGTTTTGCCAGTAGCTGTATCGCTTGTCTGATAGTATACAGAATATTTTTCTTCGCTGCAATTTCAGCACTACAAGTTTTCAATAACTGAAAACACCATGGAGTTTTCTATGAAAATAAAACAACATCGCAGTAATCTTAATTGAAAAAATTGTTTCCCAATTGTTTTTAGTGAAGGTATATCTTAAGCTTGATACTATGCTGAAATAGGTCTGAACGTTAGTAACTACATTGGGAAAAATGTATAATGTTCCAGGCTTCTAAACAAACATATATGGAGCAAATTCATTTTCGCCAAGGTTTGGTGTGGACATAACAGTCTGCAAGATAATGTAATATTGAAAGACATGAGGATTTTATAAAATAAGTTTGACGTCTTTATAAACCTTAAAATATACGAGTGCGTGCATTTTTTACAGTTAATTTATTACATGACCAAAGCAAAATTTTGAAGGAAAAAAAATTTAATTTCTTGATTTAGTAAAAAGTCCGTATTCTCATTGTAAGGGCAGAAAAACTTTAGAAAAATAAAGAAAAGTTGCTTAAATTTTGCAATTCTCAGTGCACAAGTAAAGGACAAATATTATTTCAGAGGAAAATTAGAAATCCTAACCTATAATTTCGAATATACTTCTTCCACTGAACAGTCAGCGGTACCTCTTCATATGTACCATTAACAATTTACTTGTTATTATTATTGTTAGTTATCTGTAGAAGAACAAACTTGAATATGTATGAAAATGTTTATCTTTCGTCGGGACTAGGGTTAGTGCAATATACATTTTGGCCATACCTACATTCACTACTGAATCAATAGCCGTCATCAAGACGTCGAGAACCAATATATATGCTCATAGTTTTGAAGCTAAATTCTCCACTGTTTACCAAAAGGCGTTCCTGTGATACGAAGCGAGTCAATTTTCTTCGCTGGCAACTTAAGAGAGCGTATAGGCCTTCCCATCGCAGGCTGTGACTTCCAATTCTCAGTTTTGTCACGTGCATTAAAATATAAAAAAAATTTATTAACTACAGTATGGTAGTTCTTAAAAATGGTACAGTGTTAAAAATGTCCGTGCTGGTTAAACATTGCGTGTTAAAGAGCATATTATTAACTTCATTAAAGTATTCAAAGCCTGAATTAATCGTAATTTCCTAGTGAACCTAGTCCGAGAAAACTGCCATAGGTCATCTTCTCCCTTTCTAAATGGTTTTTAATTAAAAATATTAAAACAATATTCTCTTAAGAAAAACTTTTCAGTAATGCATTTATAAAACACGTTAATTATACGCTGTAAAAAATAAAACTGAATATCTTTATGAATTACAAACAAGCATATAATTATTTTTACATTTATGAAACATTACAACACCATTGTAAATGAAGGCTCATAAGAAATGTAATGATGAATCATGAACAATTATAATGCTAATATTATGTCGTATTTAAAGTCAGGATGGTTGAAAGTTCTTTTGCGTTTTCTGTATCAAATATTTGACAAGTTATATCATTGTTTATTTATATTTGGGGAAACACAACGAATCACTCTAATAGATCTTCATTCTATTGAGGTAGGGCATGTCATTTCTGGCCAAATAACTCTCAGAATGGTCAACTCTGAATCTGGGCGTGTTAATGACGTATAAAGTTATTATATTCAAAATACATACAATAGTCAACTGAATGTGTGAAATTCATGACGCTCTCATTTTTTAACAAATGTTTAATTGATATTTAACTGATGAAGTGTGTGAAGGCGAAAAGCAGCTACAGAACTGTTAGGGAAAGGCTGGAGCCATGGTTACGTTAAGTTTCGGACTGCCCACAATGATGATACTGATAACGTTCTTGTTCTTGCGAAATGCTGCGGAATATCTCCACTGTGAACTGTCTTGTCCAGCGGGCTTTCACATCCGTGGTCCGGCTAGAACTCGACGTACATGACGACCACTCCTGTAGGAGGACTGGTTTCTCCCGGGAGTATCTAGTATCGCCCAAACTGCTTCCCGCTGCCATAACTGCGCCGTGATGTAAATGCTATCTGCGGTGGCGAGTCAGACAACCAGGGTTGCCTGTGAAAGCGATCTTTATAGTTCTCCGCCAGTCGTTTGGTATCAGAGTGGTCTAGGGCATCGCCGGCCGTGTGTGGTCGTACGCCAGCACAGCTGTGACTAGCATTCGGCAGGTCGCGGGTTCTGTCCACCCACCCCACTTCATGGCTACATTCCAGATGGTACCTCCCAAATGGGTTTCCATCCCCGATGGGTTTCGATTCTTGTTCCACGAAAACACCAGTAACGTTATTTCAAAGTCGTTCAAGATCCAGCATTTTTTTTCTGTATTTTGAGAATATGATAACTCGATAATAATATCAAACCATTTGAAAACGTCAACTCGTCATGCTTTCTAGCGACATTTGGTTTCCCTGCGATAACAGTTTTAAGTTTTGGCTGTTTTCAGGGCCGTCCAGAGCTACGGCGTGGGCCACGGCTGAACGACGAACAGGCAGCTACAGTATAACGCACATATAGTTTACTTACATTTTATTCAACAGTTTAAACATCATTTACGTTACACATACATGAATTAAATTGCCATTAAAATAATTAAATAAAGCTCAGTATTGCCGAAGGATATTCCAACTACTTTCAGACACACGCATTTGAGTTCTATGAGTTAGTTGAAGTAATTAACAAAAGACTTTAAAAGAAATTCATTCTGCATTTAGTTTAGAACCAAAACAGATCAGGTTTTATTTTAAAACAATTTTTACTACTGGAAATGGGCTAATTGAGAAAGGAATTTTCCTTGACTTCCGGCTGGCAAAACGATCAATAAATTTACTGAAGTCCAACTTCCGAGCAAGAGTGATTTCGAGAGCTAACTTGTGTCACAGTTGAGTGCTGGAAAATATTCACTCTTGCCAACAAGTTGGATGATTTTTCTGCATCTGCAACTATCACTGACAAAGTGCAAAATACACGTAGCGCAACGCAGATTTCGGCAAATAAACCGTAAGTTTTATACCTCAAAAGAGTGCGTTTTTATATGTCAATGTAATTTTTTTATCTGCTCGTTGGATAAGTTTTTCCCTCTTCAAATTAAAAATAAAAATAAAAAATTTTTTTAGTTTTTTGCTTTATAAGTTCTATATTCCATCCCCTTTCGGCACCCCTAGCTGTTTTGAACTACAAAGTTTATTTCAAATTTAAAACTGAAATACGGCTGAACAGCACATAGAACTGCAAAGAAAATTTTCTCATCGCATTTTGATAACATTGACAATTGTTTTGAGTTGAAGCCAAACGTATTAAGTTTACTACATTTTGAAATTTACAGCACATAGAACTACAAAGAAAATTTTCTCATCGAATTTTGATAACATTGACAATTGTTTTGAGTTGTAGCCAAACGTATTAAGTTTACTACATTTTGAAATTTACAGCACATAGAACTACAAAGAAAATTTTCTCATCGAATTTTGATAACATTGACAATTGTTTTGAGTTGTAGCCAAACGTATAAAGTTTACTACATTTTGAAATTTGTACGAAAAAAATTTACATTTTAAATTATAATTGTTTCTATTGTTTGTTTTATTAAATTAATTTTTTCACCATTTTCATACTTTCCCCAAACTATTGTTTTATGTCACAAAAAAGTTATATGGGAGTTTCTCTGTAAACTGGGCAACTCATTGTCTCAGGCCAATATTATATTAAAAAGTACGTATTATTACATATTTCGTAGATAACTTTAAAAAATAATAACCTAACATACCTGTACTCAGCGTACAATATCCTTTAAAATAAACTTTTTCGTATCAAAAACGTTTTAATAGTCCTCAAAAAACAGTCCCCTGACGTGTCACCGAAGCAGTATAATCACTTCAGATTAAATTAATTATGACAAAAACTATAGGAATCAATCAAATTGTTTGATTGTTTAAACAATATTATATCGTTTGTTAAAAAGACCTGCTTATTTTTTACAAATGTTATTTTATAATACTAAAAAAAGTTAATTAAAGTTTGTCTTCGCATTTTGTGAACAGTTCCCCAAGTCTATATTTCAAATTACGCGCAACGTAGTCTAATTGTGGGACAGTTGCGTTGCTGCGTGTATCGAAACGCAAACGACCTGAAGTTTGCGCGGTTGTCGCCACTGACGCCCAGACGCCATTTTATTTAGTGCTGCGCGAGCGTTCGTCCGTGGATCACTTGTTGTAACCTGACAGCCGACAGTCCACTGGTAAGGATTGGTTTTATTTATTCTTATGTTCTATATTGATAGGATACAAACTAAAAATTGTTATAATAGATAAGTTATCCCTGCATACAGCAAATTAATGTGACTTAATTACATTTTGTGCTACCTCTCAATGAAATCTAATTAAACAGTCCCCTGGCAACAGTCCACTGCCCCTGTACAGGACAGAGGACTGTTTCCACATCCAGGGGACTGTCTTTGTATATTGCTTCCAATTGTTTCAGGTATACCTATCTTTTCGGTATGGCGCCAAGGAAGAAAAAACTCACTAGAGACGAGATTTTAAAAAGAAAAAGAGAAGCTGAGCGAAAGAGATATCAGCGCATTAAAAACGATCCGCAGAAAAGGGAAGAACTTCGAGAAAAAGAACATCAAAAATACCTTAAGAAAAAAGAAAAGGGAACTAGAAAGCTCGTAACGAATATCACTCCGCGAGAACACCGGGAAACAAAAAAGAAGTGGAAAGAGCATTGCACAAAGTATCGTAATAAGAAAAAAGTATTGGCAAATATTACTAACTTGTATATGAGAGAAAATACTCCAGATTCAGATGTATCAAATATATCACCTCAAATGCCAACACCTGAAATTGCTGAAATAATTCGAAAAAATAGTAATAGAGAGAATATGTTAAGATATAAAATAAAGAAGAAAAAAGATGAAAAAATTAGAGTCCTGGAAAAGAAAGTGTTGAAGTACAAGAAACACCTATCGCGATTAAAGAAGAAGGCAAATACAAAGCCTGAAGATAATCGAAACACTAAATTACAGAAAATGGCAGATACTCCAGAATTCTATAATCCTTTGGGTATAAAATGACATTTGATTGAGATAGTGATGAAACATCTAAGCTGCTTTTGTGACAATGATTGTTGTCTACACTTTAATATCGGANGATTGAGATAGTGATGAAACATCTAAGCTGCTTTTGTGACAATGATTGTTGTCTACACTTTAATATCGGAAAAATGATTTATGAAGACAAGCCAAAACTTATGTGGATGATGTTTTCACAGATTCAGAATCTGAGAATGAAGCTGGTTCTAGTTCTGCTGCAGTAAAAGCATTTAACACTGGTGATTACATCCTCGTCAAATTGTTTTCTAGAAATACAGAATATAGATATGTGAGCGTTATTGACATGATTGATGAAGAAGATGGCGAAATCCGTGTCACATTCCTAAAGCTCTGTGATAATAAAGGCCAAACATTTAGATTTGATCAAAACGATGTGGCACATGTTACAATGGACCAGGTGATACAGAAACTCCCTAATCCAAATATAGTTTTAAAAGGGCATAGAATGTTCTACAAATTTGATTCACCTGTAAATGTTTTTGAAAAACAATAAGACCAAGTTCTTGATATTATTTTCTTTACCTACTTATGCTGTATTTTGAAGTAATAACTAGTTGTAATGAGACTGATTCTGTAGCTTAAGACTTAAAGTACTTAAATATTCTTTGTACCTATGTGATTTAATTGATACTAATTAATATTAAGATTTCAGAGTTGCAATTTGAGTATAAGTAGAATACTATAAAAGACTGTTAATTTTATTTGTATCTTTATTGTTCAATTACTTAATTCCGAGGCTCCAAAGTTTCTATAATAATAAAAAAGATTTAATTTTGGTACTTAAATAGCATTTTTCATTTATATACACAGTCCCCTGCCATAGGCAACAGTCCCCTGTATCGATTTTTTAGAAAATGCTCAATATTTTCTAAAATAATATAAAAATTTTTGGTTCATCTGCCGTTTATTGTTAAATAATTGGTTATGTATTCGCTGAATAAGATTTATTTGATGTATAAGAAAAAAAGTTGCCTAGACAGTTTTCTTAGTACTGTTGCCCAGTTTACAGAGAAATGCCCATATAATAAAAAAAGCTTTAAAATGTTCAACACTCTAANTTTCTTAGTACTGTTGCCCAGTTTACAGAGAAATGCCCATATAATAAAAAAAGCTTTAAAATGTTCAACACTCTAATACTCTTAATGCTCTCGCCTACCTGGAGGTGTTTTCCGCGTTCGAGCCAGAGAAGCGCGGGAGCGGTAAGGGTGACACTTAAACACTAATCAAGTGCGCCATCGCCGCTACGCGCAAGACTCTGAACAGGCGTGCGGTGTTTTAGCAATACTGCTTCTAACTATAGGACTTCAAGTGGCGCCCCTATAATTTTATTGATGTAAACATTTAGCAAGTCTCAACGGCGGTTACTTGAGTACTTTCGTATGTATCTGACCTGAACATTCTGAAATACAGCGTTTAAACAAGCTAATTTTAGTTATGTTGGAGTGCTCGTGATGTCTTTAAAGTAATCGATACGTATCTTTTGGGCTGTAATTTTCTCCCTATATCAGCAAATTGGGCACATATATATTCGCTTCATAAAAAAACCTGTGTTTTATAGACTCTTCAGCGCAGTTCAGGTGCCAGTTAGGTGGGCCGGTTGGGCTATAATTATGCTTCTTCCTAATTAATCACCCATTACATCAAGATCCTGATTAGCCAACATGAACAAACAATGATGGAGATTATCATTTACATGTTTTTCATAGCGGCTCATATGACGAGGAGGTCGTGCACATTTTGGTTGCAGCCCCATTGACTGCACAAACACAGAATGATAGCACTGAGCCTGTATAACGGCCAATAAAAAAAGGTAGGATCTTTGTACGTAAAATATTTTCCTCCGTAACTGTACGCCTTTAGAACAACATGAATCAACCTCTTGTGTTCTGAGTACGTATGAGACTGGTGAATAGGACTCCACGGGGATATCTATTATCCGTATATTATTGACGGGATTAGAAGTAAAGAGGCATACATTTCGCCAAATAGGAGCCATTGTGAAAAATGAACGTAAGAGAAGATCAATTAAATTATACAGTGATCTAGGTAAAGAGACTGTACAGAACATAATATGATAATAAGGAATATAATCATAAGTAAGCCATTCAAGTTTCTTCTCGTTTAAACATTACAATTTTCATACAATTTAAAGGACACGGAACTAACCTTTCGTTATTTGCTGTCGGCCATTTTCCGCATCATCATGATGAAATGGTTTGTATGTATTAATAGTTATTTAAAAAGGAAAAACTTATACATGCGATTTATTATTACGGTGTAAGTTACAAAAATAGATATCGTGTGCTGTTAAAATTTTATAAGAACCAAGTGTTAAATAAAATACCTTTGTGACATCGGGTTGCAGTGTATAAGGCGCGTGTATGAACTGCACAGTACAAGATAGTCTATGTGTGTGGCGCCATGTGGGGTTAATAGGGCTCAAGTGAGATTATATTTGAGAGTGTCGGAATTGTTCCTAGGCACGATGGTACTATCGAATCGTGTGCACAATGCTTGCCTCAAAATGAAAACTTATAATGGAACAGATAGCTTCCTCTTCTAGCCTTTCGAAAATGTGTCGTGCGTATTGCTACGATAAATTGCCATGCTTGGGCTGAAAAATTATCAACATGCATATTTATTTTTGCAGATTCGGGCTTCATAATGGTTTGGAATTAATTTATATGTATTCATTATTCCAAATTTCACAATGGATTCGTGCCGCCATATCTGCCGCGCACTGAGTAATTAAAAATATACGTAAGAGCTTAATATCACAAACAATCAGAATCATAAATATTTAGCACTGTTCGGTGTTTGAAGCGTGTTATAATACCTTCGTTACTAGGTTACAATGGAATGTTTTTCCAATTTTTGCAGGGAGCCTATATTCCCCGGCCTTAATCAGTTTTTTTCGTGTGTGTGTATTTATGTATANTTTCTTAGTACTGTTGCCCAGTTTACAGAGAAATGCCCATATAATAAAAAAAGCTTTAAAATGTTCAACACTCTAACACTCTTAATGCTCTCGCCTACCTGGAGGTGTTTTCCGCGTTCGAGCCAGAGAAGCGCGGGAGCGGTAAGGGTGACACTGAAACACTAATCAAGTGCGCCATCGCCGCTACACGCAAGACTCTGAACAGGCGTGCGGTGTTTTAGCAATACTGCTTCTAACTATAGGACTTCAAGTGGCGCCCCTATAATTTTATTGATGTAAACATTTAGCAAGTCTCAACGGCGGTTACTTGAGTAGTTTCGTATGTATCTGACCTGAACATTCTGAAATACAGCGTTTAAACAAGCTAATTTTAGTTATGTTGGAGTGCTCGTGATGTCTTTAAAGTAATCGATACGTATCTTTTGGGCTGTAATTTTCTCCCTATATCAGCAAATTGGGCACATATATATTCGCTTCATAAAAAAACCTGTGTTTTATAGACCCTTCAGCGCAGTTCAGGTGCCAGTTAGGTGGGCCGGTTGGGCTATAATTATGCTTCTTCCTAATTAATCACCCATTACATCAAGATCCTGATTAGCCAACATGAACAAACAATGATGGAGATTATCATTTACATCTTTTTCATAGCGGCTCATATGACGAGGAGGTCGTGCACATTTTGGTTGCAGCCCCATTGACTGCACAAACACAGANGTTTTTCATAGCGGCTCATATGACGAGGAGGTCGTGCACATTTTGGTTGCAGCCCCATTGACTGCACAAACACAGAATGATAGCACTGAGCCTGTATAACGGCCAATAAAAAAAGGTAGGATCTTTGTACGTAAAATATTTTCCTCCGTAACTGTACGCCTTTAGAACAACATGAATCAACCTCTTGTGTTCTGAGTACGTATGAGACTGGTGAATAGGACTCCACGGGGATATCTATTATCCGTATATTATTGACGGGATTAGAAGTAAAGAGGCATACATTTCGCCAAATAGGAGCCATTGTGAAAANTCTATTATCCGTATATTATTGACGGGATTAGAAGTAAAGAGGCATACATTTCGCCAAATAGGAGCCATTGTGAAAAGTGAACGTAAGAGAAGATCAATTAAATGATACAGTGATCTAGGTAAAGAGACTGTACAGAACATAATATGATAATAAGGAATATAATCATAAGTAAGCCATTCAAGTTTCTTCTCGTTTAAACATTACAATTTTCATACAATTTAAAGGACACGGAACTAACCTTTCGTTATTTGCTGTCGGCCATTTTCCGCATCATGATGATGAAATGGTTTGTATGTATTAATAGTTATTTAAAAAGGAAAAACTTATACATGCGATTTATTATTACGGTGTAAGTTACAAAAATAGATATCGTGTGCTGTTAAAATTTTATAAGAACCNTTATTTAAAAAGGAAAAACTTATACATGCGATTTATTATTACGGTGTAAGTTACAAAAATAGATATCGTGTGCTGTTAAAATTTTATAAGAACCAAGTGTTAAATAAAATACCTTTGTGACATCGGGTTGCAGTGTATAAGGCGCGTGTATGAACTGCACAGTACAAGATAGTCTATATGTGTGGCGCCATGTGGAGTTAATAGGGCTCAAGTGAGATTATATTTGAGAGTGTTGGAACTGTTCCTAGGCACGATGGTACTATCGAATCGTGTGCACAATGCTTGCCTCAAAATGAAAACTTATAATGGAACAGATAGCTCCCTCTTCTAGCCTTTCGAAAATGTGTCGTGCGTATTGCTACGATAAATTGCCATGCTTGGGCTGAAAAATTATCAACATGCATATTTATTTTTGCATATTCGGGCTTCATAATGGTTTGGAATTAATTTATATATATTCATTATTCCAAATTTTGCAATGGATTCGTGCCGCCATATATGCCGCGCACTGAGTAATTGAAAATATACGTAAGAGCTTAATATCACAAACAATCAGAATCATAAATATTTAGCACTGTTCGGTGTTTGAAGCGTGTTATAATACCTTCGTTTCTAAGTTACAATGGAATGTTTTTTCCAATTTTTGCAGGGAGCCTATATTCCCCGGCCTTAATCAGTTTTTTTCGTGTGTGTGTATTTTTTTATANTTTTTTCCAATTTTTGCAGGGAGCCTATATTCCCCGGCCTTAATCAGTTTTTTTCGTGTGTGTGTATTTATGTATATAAATATATAATACTTTAGGTTTGCAAAATACTTTAGGTTTTCCCGACACTCCTGGTTAAATATTTTTCCCAAAAACGGGGCGTGCATCCGTGTTTGCGGAAGTGTGCGGATCGAATATTTTACTACGAGTTTTTACTTGAACTCTTTAGCTCTATTTGAACACCATAAAAAATCTGAGGCTGTAAAATTTTTTAATATTTTACGATATATATTAGAGGAAGAAATAACTTGCTCGTTTGGGTACAAATAGAATAATGGGACGTTCGGTATGTATTTATAGCGTTATCAGATGGGTCGACAATGAATCGAATGCCAAATAATAGCTTACTATGAATGAAAAATGCAAGAAAATCGCGACGTGAGTTGCTGATAACAAATATTTGTGTTCGATATAGCAATTACTTTCCATTTTATGTCTTTACCAGCATAAGTTATTATTACGTGCTGTGATAATTAAAAGTTTTTTTTCTCCCCCGAAACGAGAAAGGTTCGTGGGTCTTAAACGCTTGGTGCTAAATTCGTGGAATCGATGCGAGAGAAAATACTCTATCCCATTCAGTACAGTCGTACCACCCTTTCTCTTAAAATTAACGAAGATAAATTTTTATTCTTGTTAGCTTATCCGATTCCCGTAAGATAGTAGCGTGGCTTTTAATTTTATGGACGCTTTGCGAGATACATTTGGGANTGTTAGCTTATCCGATTCCCGTAAGATAGTAGCGTGGCTTTTAATTTTATGGACGCTTTGCGAGATACATTTGGGAGGTTTACAGAATAGAAAAAAATCATCTTTCACGAGGTAAGGCTCCATCTCGTGTGGGCGACTAAAAACAATCTCAAAGGACCTTATATTTAGTGGTTAAAATTCTGTAAGTATAATGGTTTACATCTTTTAAAGGCTATTCACGGTAAAGTGAGCACTTCTGAAAGCCCTCTCATAAGGAATATTAGTCAATAAATATATTTTATTTTAGCCTTGGACGTTAACTTCCGAGTACGGTGGAATATAACACACTGTGTTTATTACTTGCATGGCAATATTAATTTTAAAAAAGTAGTTAAAGGATAAAGAATGGTTGAAAGGAAAAAGTAACTAGGGCCTCAAAAGTGCTCACTTTACCGTGAAAAGCTTATACTAACGTATATTTATTTGCACAGTTGGTTCGGAAATTTATATTCGTGCTAAATTGCTAATTCTGCATGTGTCGGCAAGCCTCCACAACTCCATTACTTATTTATACCTCTCCCCGCTCCGCTCTTTTCCATTACTTTCCATCGTTTTCAGCATTGTGTGATCTTTCAACGAATAGTGTAGTGGGGGTGAATTACTATATTGAGATTTTTGGACATTCGCCATTGCGATGCAGATGCCTGTCATGGAAAAGCAAGACTTGAAAGTCTTTCAGCAATGGCTACTAGAGAGCACAAGTGAGAAAAGTACTCGTAGTTAATGCGACATCTGTAACTGCAATCGATGTTTTATGGTCACTGTTAAGGTCAACATTTTAGTAAGCTTTCTTCCATTTGGTTCTACGTCATATGGGCCTACCTATATTGCAGCTGCTGCATCAGAGCATCTGCGACACTCTTCTTGTTGCATCAGCTATGTGGTTTCCACAAATATAGATAATTAGCGAAATCCATTAAGTACTTTACTTGCAATTTAATTTTGCCATTTTCCACTCGTTAACGCATTGTAATATATTGTGGCAAGAAATTTACATTTTAAACTCAATACTTAAAAAATCTTTTTTTTTTTCATTAGTTAACTTCAAGACAAATTAAACTTTTTGTACTAAAGTCAGTTATAATGATGATAGCTTAGTAACATTTTGAGTTGAAATAGAAGAAATAAAATATAATGTTCCTCATTATGCATACTAGCCTGCTAGTTATCATTTTTTGTCCATTAATGTGCAACTCCAGAAAAAAAAACATGTAAAACCTGAGGAATTTACAATAATGAATAAAATATTTAATTAAACTCATACATTTAGTTAAGTTATACCTAGCTGTGAAATAGTAATGTCAGTTGTTTCTTATAACCACAAAGAAGTACAGTCTAGTAATTGCATAAACCAATCATCAATAAAACAAATACATGTTTTTTAAGTAACATGCATATTCTACACAACACTTTAATTTAATTTTCTGATGTAGCTATGCAACTGACCAAATGCGTCTAATCAATAACTGCAATAATTAAAACAACAGTTAAATCACTGCTTAAAAGTAATCAGTGTCAAATCCAAAAATCAAATGTGGACAATAAATATACCATAGCAAACACCCATAAATTGTCTCAGAAAGTACTATATAATTAAATTTTGTTAACAAGGAAAAATTCTTATAATAATGACAGTTTTTATAATTTTAATTCGCCAGCATAAATTTACTTCTGCAATCTTTACGAAATCCAAACACATTCATTTCTTTCAGAAAAACTTTGATTCTGCATAACTACTCTGCTTTACACATTTCAGTTTTATAAAATTGAGTTCTGAGCATGAGTTTGCAATACCAAACTTAAAATTCAATGCATTTATAGACTGTGCATTTAAGCTGTTTGTTGTTAACTGAGGACATACTTCTAAAACCAATTTATTAAAATAATTCTAGGTTGTAACTGCATAAAATACTGAGGCTAACAACAACAAATTAGGAAAAATAAATGATGTAAACATAGTTTTGCAATGTTCAAATTAGAAACAAGGTAAAACAGTCTCTCTAAAATTGTAAGATTTGCCTATAGGAAATTTGGCAACAATTTTACAGCAGTCATCTGATATTTGCAAAAGATGCCAAGCTCTTACATTGTATTTTCTCCTTTATAAAGATAATGCTTCGAAACTGATAAACATGGTTTAATGTGTAACCTAGGGCTCTATATAATACTTAATTCACACTGTAACTAAAAATAGTTCTCACTGAGCCATTCAAAATGCAAACCAATTAGTATGGGACATGTTTTAGCCAGACTTGGCTAACATAGTTAATTAGGACAATTAACTTTTAGAAGAAATGCGTTGGTATAATTTCATTTTACACATTTGTAATTAGCTAGGCAGTACATTTTTAGAATTATGATACTATTACATATCTGAAAAAAACGCAAACATTAAAAAAGTAATAAGCAAAACATAATTTTGGCAAGTGAGAAACATTATTGCCGAAGAATTGCATCATATTGTCTATCTGTGTGCAGACATTCTCAAAAGGCCTACTGGACATAATAAACTAAACAAAAATTTTTGATGAAAATTTTTAGATGATAATTGTTATGGCGTCTAATGTTGAAAGACACCACACGTGTATATGGATTTTGATGAAATGCATTTGGTTACAAAGTACTTTGAAAGTTGTCAAAATGTGGAGTGGTTATTTCTTATGCATTTATAAATGAACACAGTGCTGTTATTGTTTGTGTTTTTACGAATGTGTACACTTAAGTAGAACAAATAGCTAGCTTAATAATAATTTCGGCCAGCTTATGAGCATATCACAAATAAGACAATTTCATGTTGTTATGTTAATGATGAATAAATCACACTTCACGTTTACAGTACAACATACTAGGACCAATTAAAACATAAATAAAATGCAATAGTAAATAACGGCTCAAGGTGAGCACACAATGTTTAAAATAAAGTTTCATGGTGACCCAACTACGTAAAAATATTGGAGACGCCACCATACTAAAAATTGAACTGACACTGTTTAGCCCATAAGCCAGAAAATACGAGTTATCTACCCTCTATTGCAGGTGGGTGCATTTCTCAGTTCTTGGTAATTATTTCTGTTTTAAAAATTGAAATATTTATATGTAGTTCATAATGGTTTCATTTAAAAAATAGTTATTTAATAAAGTATCATAACGTAGATAAAATGGAACATTTANATGTAGTTCATAATGGTTTCATTTAAAAAATAGTTATTTAATAAAGTATCATAACGTAGATAAAATGGAACATTTAAATATCAAATAAGTAATAATAAACTAGAACTGATCACCTGACTATTTATCAGACAAACCTGCAAGTTCAACACGGCCTGACACAGGCCCTAACAGCAAGTTTTAAATACAGTACCTAACCAAAAATTGCACCTCATTGTTTGCAAGACCACTGCAGAATGGAAAAAAAAAGGCAACGTGTACTAGTTAAAATGCATGGAAATAAAAAAAAATTATTATCTTTGCATAATCTACATACTACTAAAATAATTTCGACAAAACCACGCCTTCGTCATTGCATAATCAATGGTTTCGATAAACGGGCAAAAAGAATAAGTTTCAATATTTAAAATACGAAGAAGAATTATTTCTTAAACTTTAACACTTGTGCATTTTCATAATCATATTCACGCTGAGGAAAGAATTTATTCCAGCTCGCAACTAACAAAACGGCTACAGATTTCACAAAGACCAACAAATGCTGAAAGCTACTGCCAAGGATGCCCGTAGAAATTCTATAGGATGACGATCAGAGCGAACAAGAGGATTTGAAGTGGACATCTTCCCCGGTCGACCACGGGAAATCCTNATTCTATAGGATGACGATCAGAGCGAACAAGAGGATTTGAAGTGGACATCTTCCCCGGTCGACCACGGGAAATCCTTTGGTAAGCTCTCAAGGAACAGCTACCAAAGTGTTTTTATTTTTCTATTTTCTCATGTTGATCATAGGCAGCGCCGAAACAGTAATATCCCTACTGTCCTTTTTGGATCAAATTTGTATGACCAGAAGTTATCACTGCGTTCATTGGGACTGTAATTATTTTCAAATTTTACTCTTNTTTTGGATCAAATTTGTATGACCAGAAGTTATCACTGCGTTCATTGGGACTGTAATTATTTTCAAATTTTACTCTTTAAAGAAGTCGACAAAACTTATCCCAAATGCAACAAGATCTGACTAAAACTCACTAATTGCAAAATGACACTCCTTTACACAGGGGCCCACAGTGGCCGAGCGGTAAGACTGCTCGCCTCCCACCAAGGCGAACCGAGTCCAATCCCCGGCTGGTTCACTCCAGATTTTCGCATAAGGTAATCGTGCAGGACGATGCCGTTGGTCGGTGGTTTTTCTCAGGGATCTCCTGTTTCCCCCGCCCTTTCATTCCGGCGCTGCTCCATACTCACCTCTCTTCACCCTCATCGGCTCTCAAGACCACGCTGTTAAGAACCGCCCAAATCTCTTCACTCACTCATTTACACAGATTATAAAGATATTACCTATTGTTAAAGTAATAAAACTATAATATATGTTATGAGAAAAGGCGCTTTAATTGGTTCACTTCGCTAACTTATAAGGGTTGACCATGAAAAAATTTGTTATTTTTTAGTGGTAGTCCTAGAATCTACTACTGAGCTTGTAAAAGTTTTCAGTGGTTACTTCTTCCTGATACTTTTTTTTTTGTTAGAACGCATTGTTTTTGCAAACTGACATGTCACAGTCAAAATTTTACTGTTTTGTAATGTGCACATAACATAAACCAAACTATTTGCAGAAAATTTAACAAGGACAACTGAAATATTATGTCTTAATTGATTTTTGGGCATGCTTAGCAAAAAGTATTGAAAAAAAATTCAGGGGTAGATACAAATAAAAATTATGCAAGATTTTCCTAATTTTCAGCATTTTTTTTTATTGAAAAAACATGTACGATTTTAAAGATATCTTGAAGTAGTTCTTGGTAACTTATTTCAGTGTCAATTATCCTATTTCCATATATAAGGTAGTTTTCATTATTTGTACATTTCTGAAACAGTAAAATTGTGATTTTGACATGTATTTATGCAAGAACCATGCATAAAATTTTTTTTTGCTAGGAAAGTGTAATCACTAATAACGTCGGAAAATTGAACTGTATGTGATAGAAATATAGAAATAACACATATTTCCGAGCCCAGCGCCCATAGCTCTCATTAACTTAAATAGCCAATGTATTACATTGTTTGACGATAATAAAATAATTATTATCGGTTGCTAACTATGAAAAAACCGTTACGAACCTGTCCGGGATTTGAACCTGTGACCTCTCTCACTCTAAGCGAGAATTACACCCCTAACACAACGAGCCACTCTAACACGTGTTTACGCATGTTGTAATCTTGTAACTAACACCGAAATAAATTATTATTTTCATTAAATCTTTTTTGGGTTGTCGTTGTACTGACGAAGCAAGAGCAATTTTCAATTTCTTTCCGAATTAATATGAAAAAAATTCTGTAGCTCAGTTATTAGAATATAGTTTTTCACAAGCTTTCATAAAGAATTCGTAAGATTTGTACGGTAAAGACACTGAAATATTTATTTTCATTGCATTTCGCGTCAAATATGAATGAAAATTTAATTTTTCATATAACATTACGGCAAAATGAACAAGAAGAGTATGTTGACATTTCAATCTAATTTAAACTTACTGAACTGCCAGGCGCTTTCAGGGTATAAGAGGAAAATAAGAAATATACGTTCCCGTTTTAGGGGTTTCGGGCCCAGTGGAGGTCCAGAGGTACGCGACCACGATTTAGGGGTTTCCGGCCCAATGGGCGGCCGGAAAAAGCCAGTATTTATAAGTTGGATACGGAAGGGTATCGCTGCCAAATTTGGTTCACGTCCGTCAAACAGTGTAGAATTGTATCTATAACAAACATACTTGCATACATGCATACAAACAAACTTTGATTGTTATACGATCGAGATCAAGTGGCGTCATGTCTTCAACTTGTAACCGAACTAAGTTCGGTTTTCTTAAATGTCTAGTCATCTTTTAAACTGCACTTCACTTAAGTGTCAATTGTAGTTTATAGCAAGGAAATTTGTCGCTTTTGGTATCATAAAACGTTTTGGCTCATTATCCTACTCCATTAACACGTAATAAAGACACAAACTTCAGCAATTGATTTCAGGCATGCTTAAACAGGAACAGTGTTAATTAACATATTCTGTAATATTTTTAAAATGTCNTTTCAGCAATTGATTTCAGGCATGCTTAAACAGGAACAGTGTTAATTAACATATTCTGTAATATTTTTAAAATGTCGTCGGCTATGTTTGTAAGTATTTGATATCACTGAAATTTTGTACGAAATTTATGTTGCATTTAGCCATGAAGCCCATTCATATCCCATGTATATGATTAGGGCTAGTAACATACAGGCTCGTTGGGGTTCTGCCCTCGTAGCTGAGGGGCAGAGTGGCCGACTTTTCGTCGGAGGGTCGGGAGTTCTCACCCCAGCTCCTCCGTGGCAGATCCTCAGTTCGCATGTCGCGCAAATGTGTCATCAGGTCGGTCTACTTGATCTCGTCACACATCAACAACACACACACTGTCAAACGTCACACACGCTATGTCCAACGTCAAATGTATCCGCCAATAAAGTCAATAAATTCAACTTTTAAAAAAAGTTGGTCTATAGGTATGATTCTCGCTTTGGGTGCGAGAGGTCCGGGGTTCAAATCCTGGACGAGCTACCGATAGTAGGTTGAGATCTAACCTACTATCGGTTCGAAATCAATACTGAAAGAATTTCAGTCTTATACGCAGTAGTTAAACCAGCAAGGCATTTAACTTCGCTGTAATTGACGTAATGTATGGACGTCGACAGTTTTCAATTAATCCAGAAAAATCTCTGGTTATCAGATATTTTCTGTTGATTTCAAGACCAGAATCATTTGCATGTCTGTATAAGCCTTGAATCAACTGGTAATAACAAAAAATTACTAATTGTTACTCTGTGGCAATGTGTTCTGTCCATTCAACCAAATCATGTCATGAAGCTACTGATAGCATAGCATACATTAGAGCGAAGCACATAATGCAGCGCCTAACAACTGACGAAAAAACGACTGTCGGGTGCGAAAGTTTTAACAGGTATGCGCAGTTGGAAATGTAATATAGCGCTAAGGTTTATTATACTCAGGTTGGAAAGCTCAATGCTTTTAGTATGGCAACTTACATTTTTCGCCACTAGGTAAGCGCTATTGTCGCAGGTGTGCCGGATTTTCTATATTTCCCACGTTAAAAAACTAGATAATAACGACGGAAATTTTTCCTATTCCAATGTTTCCCATAAGAAAACTCGTGCTGTTACAAAGTTGAATAGAATTAAACTTATATAGCATTAATTTCTCAGAATGCTCCCTAACGCTTAAATTTATCGCCGTAAATTTAAGCGTTAGGGAGAATATTACGAACAAATACTTTAATTTTCTGTACGGATTAAGCTCTCTCTTCTATTTCTGATCCTGGATCATAAGTCTTTATTTGACTACTTCACTGTGAAAAAAAAAANCGGATTAAGCTCTCTCTTCCATTTCTGATCCTGGATCATAAGTCTTTATTTGACTACTTCACTGTGAAAAAAAAAAATCCTTCGCAAGTGTGTCTGGGTAACAGCGAATCTTAATATGTTGTACGTAGATATTTTTCTCTGTNGAAAAAAAAAATCCTTCGCAAGTGTGTCTGGGTAACAGCGAATCTTAATATGTTGTACGTAGATATTTTTCTCTGTCTAAGTGCATTATTACGAGCATAAATTTCTTGAAGAATCGTTTTTAAAATTAAGATATTACTCTGCGAGATGACATTTATTACCCGTTTACACGAAGCAATCATCGTACTTTCATTTTATTGAAAAAAAAATTACAATTGTTTCTCGCACATGAATTAGTTATGTATTCGATCATTAAAAGCAAAGAGACGTGCGAATTTTGAACTATAAAGTTGAAAGACTTAACTCTCGTAAAAAAAAGTTCAAAGCAAAAATTAAAAATAATAAACGCAGACACGCAAAATTAATAAAAAAAAAATACTAAATATTAATATGACTAGACGCTTGCGTTCACATAGCCCGACATTCGTGTTTCGTCGAATTGCCACACGCAATTCATAGCTGGTATTTCTTTATTATAAGATTTTGAATGTCTCTTTTCATTCCAGAAGACTAATCAGAAATGGCTTCCATGAAGGACTAACCTATTTTGTGACAATCAAAGGGCACATAAATGGCTCTACTCAAAACTCATATCCGGGGACTCGTGCGAAATCATCTTGAGTATCGTTATATTTTTATGTAGTAATTCGTACACCGGCAAACTGCTTTGATAACAGTAGATATTGTATTGGAACCCGAGTAAGGCAACAGTACATAGTGCGAAGTAATAAAGAAAGCAAGCGAGTGGTCCACGTGCTTAGGAGCTGCGGCTTAGATGTGCATGACAAGTCGGGCCAGGGAGGAGAAAAGTGGGTAGTTGTGCGAGTGGTTAAGCCTTCTTTATCCTCCCACCAGGGTCAAAGGTCACGTGAGCGTAGACAGTTTGCTGTTAGCCTAAGAAATCTCCTACTGCACAGCAACAAAAAGATACACCGTCTTCCAACAAAACTTTCGTTTCATTAATTTTTTACAAGTATCAAGGGCTTGAAAACTTGACACCTGTCAGCGCGCTGACAAAAAATATTTACTACTCATTTGCAATTTGTTACTTTTTTTTTGTCCTGAATGGTTACATCACAAAGGCACACACGACTAATTGCACAAAGGTTGTGTTCTCGAGCTTGAACAAATGTCAGATTTTTTAAAACTTATTTTCAAAAGTAATCACACTTAGTGGAAAATACTTCCTTGCTTTTAGTTTATTGTATTTACAATTTAATCACTGTTATTCAATCACACCAGAATTGTTACATAAGAAAATGGTTTAAAAAAGTTAGGTCAGGAAGGTTCGGTGCACAGCGCAATTTTGCAGACAAATTTTTTTCTTGTAATAAGTTTCCCACCGTCGTGTTATGTAGCACAAGAAAGTTATATCTTAAAACCACGACCGTTTATATAAAAGCGCTCTTATAAGGGGGTTCCAAATTAGCTGTTCCCATTGCCAAACGTAAGTTAACCAAATAAATATTGAAGGCACACCACTAACCGATAAAAAATATCTCAGAACAGAAGTAGAACGAAATAGCAGAGCTGGGGCCATCGGGACCCTGTACCGAGGCCGGAGATGGCCGCCACCATCTTGGAATATCCCTTTTCCCCTCAAAATTTCCCTCTTTTTTTTAAAATTTCTCTTTTTTTCCTTTAATATCGATTACATTTAAATCAACATTTATATTTATTCCTTCAAAATTTCCCGTTTTTTCCCACAAAAGGCACTGACCCCCCAGTTGCAAAAATGGGGCCGCAGAAAGGCACTTTTCGATCCATCGGAATGATTTAGGAGGCTCGCTTCTTGAGGGCAGAGCAGTGGCGGTAATATTGGTTTTATAGGCATAGGGTGTGTCAAATAGACACAGGGGATCTGGGATCGGAACCGGAGCCGACCGTCAGCGAACATGGTTGTCAGTCATTTTAACCACCATGTTGGATGTAGCTGACTTTGACCTTTGACTTTAACCCCAGTGACCTTAAACCTTGAAACCAAAAATTCCCAAAAAATCACGAAAAATTTCGAAAATCCCTAAACATTAATAAATATTATTAAATAATTTATTTTCAAAAATTATAGATTTAAAATTTAAAATGTTTCGGTATAGAGGGGACTAAGGACTAGAACCGACCGGCTACCATGTTATTATGTCGCTCAACTTCCATGTTGGTCCCAGGTGACCTTGATCCATGACCTATGCCCTATAAATGTGACCTTGGATGACCATGAAAACAAATACCGGAGAAAAATTGTAAGAATTGAATAAATTGATAAAAGTCATCGAGCATATTACCTTACTGACTACTACCGACATCTTGGATCCAGGTGACCTTGACCTTTAGCCTTAATCCGGTGACCTTAAATCTAAAAGTTCTTCGAAAATTCCAAAAATTTCGTGAGAATTTATAAATTTTTTGAATATTATTAGACATTGATTTTTTAAAATAATTTTATAAAACTTACATTTCCGGAGGTCTCCCACAGCACCACATCCAGCAGAAGACTGACTCTCCTCAAATCAATCACATTATATTAACATTCCCCTCCCCTTTCCAATGTTTCTCACTGGTTAATTAGTCGGCGGGCTTTCACCCCTTTGCTCTTTCTGACGAATGCACTCCACTCGCCATATTGTTTATTTCGTTTGTCATTTGTTTACATTTTCAACACCTAGGTGGCACTGACGAATCCGACCAACATGTCAGATCTGGATGACCTTCACCTTGACCTTACATCTGTGACGTTGACTCCGTGCGCATGACCTTGGATACCCTTGGACCCAAAAATAAATTCTAAAAACATTTATAAAATAAAATAAATTCCAAAAAAATACTTAAGAATTAATTAAAGGCTTGTTTTTCATCAATATTTCTATCAATCTCGGAATCTTTCCATTAATCAACACCGCAAACAGCACCACAATCAGCACCGCAAGCAACCTCCACAATCAGCACCGCAAGCAACCTCCACAATCCGCTCCGCAATCCGTTCCACAAACTGCTCCACAAGACCCACATTCGCTTCACCTACTCCACATGCTCCAAACCTGCTCCGCAATCACTCCACATGCTCCACAATCCACTCCGCAATTCTCCTCCGCAATCCACAGAGACCCATGCCAATCCTTCAATTAATCCCAATTCTTGGATCAATCCCAATCCACTCCCCAATCCTCCTCCGCAATCCACAGCGACTCATGCCAATCCTTTGATCAATCGCAATCCTTGGATCAATCCCAATCCTTATCAATCCTCCTCCACAATCCACAGCAATGCATGTCAATCCTTCGATCAATCCCAATCCTTCAATCGATCCTTCTATCAATTCTTCGGTTTGTCCCCACCCATATGTATAGAAATTACATTCGTTCGCCAACTGTTGACAGAATTCATGTTTTTTATGCATTCAAATATCCATGCATTTTTATACTAGTCTTTATTATCATTATATATGCAGATCTTTCCGTAAATAGTAGAATGCTCATAGTACCACTTTATAGTTGTGTGTCGTATCCCTTTTTCATCAATTTTTTTTTCATAGCCATCTTCACATCCGGTTTTGTATTCTATATTAATTTTGCTTTTCTTTGTAGCATGAGTTGTTTGCTCATCAGTATTTAGACCCGACGACCGTTTATTTTGAAGTTCGTCAACTTCATGCGAAAGTCTTGCATGTGTACATTCCACACAAACTGACTCTACTGCATTATTTCCGTCTTTAGCATTAACTGGCTCATCATAAGCGCCTGTAGAATCGGTACCCATCGATGCAGTAAGAGGTATTGCCGGCAACACTATCTGACTCCCAGAATCCTTGCAGATCTCGGTATGTTCTTTCAACGTATCACCTTGGACAAACTGCATGGGACCAATGTCGTAGTGCTTCATCGCGCGAAAAAGACTCTTCGTACAGACCGTTTTCTCATGCCGAGGAGTATTTTGACCATAGGTGAAAACTCGATCACAGAATCGGCACTGGCGACAACCAGTTAATGATGATGCAAGTTGCGGCTCTATGATCGTTGAAGTCGAATGCAGGCCTTTGTATTCACAATTTATCTTCGTGGTATGACGATAGAGCGCTTCTAAATCGATGTTCACCTCACGGTGTCAGAACGTCAGCTGTCTGTTTTTCTATATAAATGCGGTTATTTTTACAGTAAAGAGTCTAGTTTTTGCCAACAAAAGGAATTCCACCATAAACTCTATATGTAAAATATATGGGATCACTCTGAGAAAACCCACATACTCGTTCGCCTCAGAATAAAACAAGCAGATAATTATGTATACATAAATATAAAAATGCAAAATAATTTTTAATTTATTTTATACAATATTATGTATAAATAAATATTTAAATAAAATTTATATTAAATTATTTTATACATAATTAAAAAAATTTTATATTGGAATGCTTATATATGGGAATGTTTTCCTATAAAACATTACCAATTCACATAAAACAATTATTACCATTTCTCAATATCTAAAACCCTAGTGGTTGCTTTTCTGTCCGATATACGGGCAAATTTTCTAGCGCTCTAATAAAGGAGCTCGTCCTTCCCGTTGGCGGACTCAGAGGACACAGGAAAAATATTACGATAAAAACGCAACAGGTACAACTAAAAAACACTTCACGTAGTTTGGAATCCGCGCCGATCTTCAGTCGAGACATTGAATGCATTTCACAACTGCAGCATATTAACGTGAAGCGGAAAACGATTGTTTATAATGTCATTCTCCGGGATCAACCAATGGGATGAACGAGCTCCTTGATTAGAGCGCTAGAAATTTTGCCCACAGATCAGACAGATAAGTAGCCAATAGAGTTTTAGAGATTGAGAAATGGCAACACAGGTCTTATGCGAAATGGTAATGAAATTTAATTTTTAATTATTCGCAATTAGAGTCTCGTAACTCTATTCTCTGCTGACTGATACCAGTTATGTTTCTTTTGATTAAAGCCGATTCTCTAAGTTTGATTTTTATGTTGATGTAGTCTTTGTTCTTTAATAAAAACTTTTTTCCACAGAATCATAAGGTTTATTTTTCCCTGCATTTCTTCAAGTTACAGTATTTATAAGGGTCGATTAACTGCATATTTTCTTCAAAATCCATGCAATAATAATTTTGGTATCACCTTTGTCTGCTGGGGGGATTTCGTTCCTGTTTTGAGTTATTTTTGCGCTATTTAACACGTATGGATAGATACGTGTTTGTTCCCCTTTTGTACACCTACACTGTCGCACTGAAAAATGAATGTGATAAACAGATTTGAGTGTTTGGTCTGGAACTCTGAAAGGTTTTAATTTTGTATAAATGATTGTGATACTCACACTGGGTTTGAAGGAAGAGCGCAATGTTGTATTTCTTCGTCAATTTATGTTTTTTTTTCGTTATTTAAAGTAGGTGACAGTCAACTGCTGCCAAAGGAAAAATAATTCCGCAGAAATTTAAATCAACCTTAGCCTCAGAAAAACTATTTATGTAAAATTCATCTCGATATGAACTGAAAGGAATTAGAACCATTATATGACGAAACTTGGGTGTACGCGCACTGCCTGAGACGAAGCAATAGCCTTCACAGAGGAATAACCAATCATTTCCACAACAAAAAAAGGCGAGGCAGTTCTGTACATGGCTGGACAAATTGCATGCTCATAGTCTTTTTCAACATGCGTGGCATTGTGCATTGAGAATTCGTCCCCAGGGGCCAGACAGAAAATAGTGTGTTCTTCTGCTAGTTTTCAAGGTGTCTAAGGAAGGCCATTTGACAAAAGCGTCCATATTTGAGGCGTGCGAGAAACTGCACGCTCCATAATGACAGTGTACCTTCCTATCCCTCATCACTCCTCTCACATGAGTTTCTCGCCGGATACAACATGGTTCCGTACCCATCCTACTCGCCAGATTTGACTCCAGCGGATTTCGCTTTATTTCCGAAGATGAATATCCAACTCAAAGGTCACCGTCTTGACACCACTGCACAAATCCTAGGCGAATCGCAGAAAGTGCTTGACATAAGCTGAGAAAAAGACTCCCAGGTCACATTCCAGAAGTAGCAGGCACGCTTGGAGCGCTGTATTGCTGTGCAAGGAACTATTTTGAATGTATGTAAAAGTATAGATACATAAAGTACTTTCATGTAAACACTTTTTGATACCACCTCGTATATGTTCAGTACTTTTTGATACCACCTCGTATATGTTCAGTACTTTTTGATACCACCTCGTATATGTTCAGTACTTTTTGATACCACCTCGTATATGTTCAGTACTTTTTGATACCACCTCGTATATGTTCAGTACTTTTTTTCGTCTGATGGCTTATTATTTGTTGTCGATATTTAANTACTTTTTGATACCACCTCGTATATGTTCAGTACTTTTTTTCGTCTGATGGCTTATTATTTGTTGTCGATATTTAAATCTTGGATCTTTGTTAGTTCCTAGCACTTTGTCTATATGTTCCTGGTTTTTGTTGATTTGTGGTGTCCTTTACTCATACATTTATTTCACTAATGCTTGCCGTTGGATACATTCCATTAATACCCATTAAATAATTATTTACACTACACCATTGCCAATAAACTTTAAGGAAAGTATCTGAGATAAATGCCCCTTTTTTGTGCTGAAGATTTATTTATCTTAACGAAAAACACGCCTAATATCGATCAAACAATATTGCCACATGCAGTCCCTCGTTTACAGACACTGTTTGTCTAAATGTCAGTAATGTTTAAATAGGAATTTTCACTACACACAAAAATTTATTTTTGCCAGTTACGAAAGTGGAAATATTCAGAATGGTGATGTAGTAAAACGTATTTTACATAATTTATAATTTAGCATATATAAACACGCATACACTCATTTATAAAAAAATTTATCACCATGAACAAATCACACAAGTGCAATGAAGGTTACCACACAGTATCGTCATAGCTCGACAAGTGTCCCATTTGCGTTTAATGCTGTTTTTTTTNAAGTGCAATGAAGGTTACCACACAGTATCGTCATAGCTCGACAAGTGTCCCATTTGCGTTTAATGCTGTTTTTTTTAGTGTAAATGTGCCACGAGGGGGCATTCATGTCTCTCCATTATCCATAGCTGCAAGACACCAAATAAGACCTTAGTAGCAGTGTGAACTACAACGACAAGTTCAGTGAACACGCAGTATGCCCAGCGACGCATTCGATAAGCCTTTGCCCAGCTGGATGAGTTTNTACAACGACAAGTTCAGTGAACACGCAGTATGCCCAGCGACGCATTCGATAAGCCTTTGCCCAGCTGGATGAGTTTGAGTGAGGCCGCATCGTCGAGCTTCGAGATGCAGGTTGGACGTTTCGGCACATTGCTCGCCACTTGAACCATTCTGCCTACACTGTAAGTCGGTTCTGGACGCAGTGGGAACAGGAGGGTACACACACACTCATTGATAAGGCTCGGGTCCACCCTGGCTGGTCACCAGCAGGGAGGATTGTTTCGTCGGGTGACAAGCTCTAAGCACTCCACGGGCTTCGCTGCGCACCATCCAGGGACATTTCACGACCTCTGGGGATGCGCCTGTGTCCACCATTACTATATCCAGGTGACTAGCAGAGCAGAATAGGACGTCTTGGAGTCCCTTACGACTTTCACCATTACGACCTGAACAACGCCCAGTACGTGTGACATTCTGCCGGGAACGGGCAGCATGGCAGATTGCGAATTGGTGACGAGTGGTGTTTAGCGACGAATCACGGTTCTATCTGGATACAGACGACCACCGAATTCGAATCTGTAGATGTCTTGGCCAGCGCCGTGATCCATGCTTCATTGTAGAGCGGCACGCCACCCCAACGAGAGGTGTGATGATTTGAAGTGCAATTTCCTACGACTCCTGCACCCCACAAGTGACTTTTGAAGTATAGTGTGATGGCACAGCTATAGATCCAGGAAATGCTGTGAACCTGTGTGCTTCCTTCCTGGTGCAGCTTGACCACCCCATTTTTCAGCAGGACAATGCCTGGCCTCACACAGCACTGGTATATCTGGCCTGCCTTCATGATGCAGCAAGTTCCACAGACCTCTCGAAGATCGATAACGTAGATTGGATGGCAGCTTTTTTCAGTGACAACTAAGACATATTTGGAGGGTCAGTTGCACCAGCTGCGGCAGAATTTTCCTTAGGAGAATATCCAACGGTTGTATGCCGCAATGCCCGACAGTATCGCCACCTGTCTCCGTGCTATGGTCCAACACCATACTAAGTACGTCCTTGCAAGTGTTGGTCCCCTGCAATACATGCTTGGTGTAGAATAATATTTTGATGTTTTCTGTATACGTACTACCATGTCTTGTGTCTGTACCCACTTACGTGCCCCTGCAATGACACGTTCTGGGTTATATATATACAGGTTGATTCTAAAATCATGGGACAAACATTGAGGGGTGGTANCCCTGCAATGACACGTTCTGGGTTATATATATACAGGTTGATTCTAAAATCATGGGACAAACATTGAGGGGTGGTAAAGCTCACTACAACAAACAATTATTGTATAGGAATATATGGGCGGAAGTGACGCGTTGAGGCACAAAAACAAAAACNGAGCTCACTACAACAAACAATTATTGTATAGGAATATATGGGCGGAAGTGACGCGTTGAGGCACAAAAACAAAAACATAACACTTTAACGGAAACATAAAATGTTCATTAGCAGCATACTTAACGAGTGATTCCGTACATAAAATGTTAAAAAGTTGCTAGAAATGCATTCACCAACAGTCACGCATGCTTGGCGACCTCTACATATGGCATGATNACCAACAGTCACGCATGCTTGGCGACCTCTACATATGGCATGATTGGCTGACAATGGTGGCATGCGTTAAATACCCAGCGTATTTGAATCTGTTCGCCAATCCCTCCACCGACGCTGTCAGTGGTAGCAATTTTGAGCAATTATTATAAACATTGCTGTAAAAAGGCATTTAGCGGCGACGTTGTAAATAAACAATGTGTTGCATTTCATGTGTTGTTTTTGTGTTTGTGCCGCCACGCGTCACTCCCACCCATATATTCGTATACAATAATTGTTTGTTTAAGTGAGCTCTACCACCCCTCAATGTTTGTCCCATGATTTTAGAATCATCCTGTANATATATATATATATATATATATATATATATATTACAATTGATGTATTTTGCTTGCAACAAACATTTACATGCAAAAGAACATACGTTCAAACAAATGTTGTGTGTGAACGTATATATATAGGTGCAGTGTGTGCCCTCAAGCACTCAGGTCTAAAATTAATCAGTGCCTCTTTCCTGACGATTCCCAAAAATTAATAAAATATCACACCCAGAATGTCCGTTTGATTTTGGTTTCATGAGTCTACAACGTGTTTAGGAAACGTGTACAAACTCGGGCACGTGATTCAGGACCGGAAAAGAGGACGAATGATACAGGACACCCATGGTCCATCTCAAATAATAAGGGCTGTAGAAGACCTTAAAGGCGGAGTGCGACAAGCATATTATGTGGGATATTATGTAAAGTACATGCGTTAGAGGATCACAAATTGCTATACGGATTAATTAAATCAAAATCTTGGATAAAAGGAAGGTATGATACGTCGTACGTTCCCCCATTATGTAAATACCAGGGGTTGGCACCACCTGATTGCATGCAACATTTACACCGTGAGGTTAAATTGATTGTGGATATCACTGGATGAAGCAGGACGTCGTAATCAGCAAATAAGGCCCCCTAGTTGAAAATCTCTAGGACCCACCATTTCCGGTTAAAGCGCAAACTACGTGTTCAGTGTTATCAATACAATGGCTTGGTGAGTAGGCAACCCTTCCTGCCCCCGGAAGAATACAGCGGGGATTCCCAGTCGAATGAGTATGGCCAGGAACCAACACGCAGCAAACAGATTATTATTAGGAAATGTGTTATACCAAAGTGTAGCTGTGTAGGTGGCAGATTGTGTAGCACAGGTAGAAAGGAAGGAAACAGTATGTTGGTNTTGTGTAGCACAGGTAGAAAGGAAGGAAACAGTATGTTGGTTGCACTTGCTAACTGTGACCGTATCCGTGATAAACACACGTTTGGTGCGTCCAGGGATGATGTGTAATGTGCAATTGAGTCGGTGTTACGATACATTGAGAGTAGTTATAATGACCTAATGGGTCCAGTAGCGTGACTCTGTACTGATGAGTGTAAACACATGTAGATTCCGTGACGTAGCAATGCGTCATCGGTACTGAAGGCACTACCCGACAGCACAACATAACAAACACTGTAATACTGCAATCATTCGAGATTATGCAGGTAGCGTATCAAAACTAGTTTCACAACAAATGTTCAAAATNTTGCACTTGCTAACTGTGACCGTATCCGTGATAAACACACGTTTGGTGCGTCCAGGGATGATGTGTAATGTGCAATGGAGTCGGTGTTACGATACATTGAGAGTAGTTATAATGACCTAATGGGTCCAGTAGCGTGACTCTGTACTGATGAGTGTAAACACATGTAGATTCCGTGACGTAGCAATGCGTCATCGGTACTGAAGGCACTACCCGACAGCACAACATAACAGACACTGTAATACTGCAATCATTCGAGATTATGCAGGTAGCGTATCAAAACTAGTTTCACAACAAATGTTCAAAATNGACACTGTAATACTGCAATCATTCGAGATTATGCAGGTAGCGTATCAAAACTAGTTTCACAACAAATGTTCAAAATATACCCCTCCGGTGTCAATGAAGTAGTTCATACGTAGTATTAGAGACTGGCGGGACGCTGAGAAACTCCTGGTGTGTTTTGCACTTGATCACAGGCAGCTATCACCTTCTTCAGATGCCACGGGTGTCTCGTACACACGCCTTAAGAAATCCCCACAGCAGAAGTATAATGGCGTGAGGTCTGGCAAGCGTGGTGGCCAAGCACGACGGCCAAGACCATGTCAGTCATTTCAGAATGTATGTACTTGTTCATGTTCACGTCTGTGCTATCTAGTGAATCGAAGCAGTGGCAGGCTGCGAATAACAGGCTGCTTGGGCAGACGGGGTGGGAAACTACACTGCTCTGGAGGGGGCAAAGGGGAACTAGCTGTGGCAGGGAACATCGTGTATCACACTACCCAGATGTGTTTACCACCAGGTCCGGTACGTGTTGCCTACCCACCAGGCCATCGGTTTGCTACCACTGTACCCTTCGTTTGCGTTTTACACGAAAACAGTGGGACCTAGTTAGTTGCAACAATCTCAGCAACTGCACTGGTGTGTACACTTTGTGCACCATAGCTGAAATGGATGCCCACTTTTTTTTTCCGTGACTGAAGCAGGATCAGCACAAAGCTGAGTGGGATCGGCTGATCTACTCTAGAGGCGAAGTAAACATGTCATTACTAACTTTTATAATGCGCAATATCAGATAAAATGGTGACGGATTCAAGACGGGAACGCCCGAGATAAACCTGGAAACCTTATTTCATTACATCATCCACTGCTATAGAGAAATCAGTGTTTCTTGAAAAATGACCTACCTATTGTATCTTGATGCCCAATCGCGGATATCAGATGGGAGATTAGTAACCACTCGGGCAAATGTAGGTCCTGCTTCAAATACATCTGGCTTAGTTATAAAATAATAGCACATTCTTGTCCAGCCTCCCTCGTTCTGGTAGGTAGGGCTACCNCAAATCGCGGATATCAGATGGGAGATTAGTAACCACTCGGGCAAATGTAGGTCCTGCTACAAATACATCTGGCTTAGTTATAAAATAATAGCACATTCTTGTCCAGCCTCCCTCGTTCTGGTAGGTAGGGCTACCTGTTTTCGCAAAAATTATTTACTCGCAGGCTAAATNCCTGTTTTCGCAAAAATTATTTACTCGCAGGCTAAATTTCAATATTCTCGTGCAAATCTATAGATTTAACTTTGGGTAATGGTTACGTGTCATCGTGAGAAGACAATTCTTTACAGGATTTAACCATTCAGAAATAAGTTACTCCGAATCTGAACGTCTGTGATTCTAGGGCAGTCAGGTAAAAATTGTGAACATTAAAATAACCCAGTCACAAATGCGGATTTAAACAAAACTGTTTTCGAGTACAAGTCGTGGAATATTTTCACGGAAAAAAATTCCCCATTTATATGTCATCAGCCACATTCGCCTGTACTAGAATTGACCACCAAGATAAACATTTCCAGTCTGTGTGTCTCTAGGGTAATCAGCCTGTTGTTTGTCGTAGATACGTTTTTACGCTGAATTAAATATTATTTAACTCTGTTAATTGAATATTTCTATTGTTTCCGCTAATAACAGTCACTTAATGCCGAAAGGCCGTCAAGGACACGCGTGGCATCATAAAAACCTAGCTCACTTAACTTAACCAGTCGTGGGACAACTTCGTAAAACGTGCCCCGGCAAGGAATCAAGTCTACACAGACCGGTCCGAGTCCGGGAGCAGCGACCCTTTCGCAACGTCGAATGGAAAACTGCAAGATAAAACATAAATCACAGCATTAAACGGTTATTTTTAGCCCAGAAGATACTTATTACTCTGTCTTTCATTCTGATTTTTCTGGTTATATTCGGCGCGGAATTCATAATGGTGAAACAGAGGTAGATCTCAAAACCTGAAATTTAAGCAAACCTCTAAAACTTACCTCGCAATCATAACTTAAAGTAAATTTTAAACTGACGTTAAATAATATGTTACTGTTATTAATTATGTGACTTCTTTCCTGTACGTGGGTATAAATAAATTGAAATGCATTTCTTAAAATCTTAGATTTAAAATAGGCCTTGACGCCTCGTTGACAGCAATATAATTAGAGATGGAATCAGCAATATGCAACAGTAGTGAGGCAATTACAAATGCACTCGTGCCTTGCCCAGGACTCTAACCCATAAATCCTCGTATCATAAGGTTTCGTGCAATCAACTGCATTACCGAGGTAGGATTCGGAGCATCAACTTTAGATGTAATCAGTCTAATATTTTTAAGGATAAGAATTACTATCCTGAAATAATGGGTGGAATCTATCGAATGATAATAAACACCAGAGTGGAGAAGATGAGCACAAATTGAGCATATTTTATCTAGGAACAAATTGACTATCGTCCATAGTTAACCACAATGGCAGTGGTAATGTTCAGGGGCAGGAATACAACGCCAATTATTAGGCAACAGGCAGTACAATGAAATTACAATTTATATACACATTTGGGCAGAAGGCATGGGTCTCACTGTGTCTGCTCAAATTGTTGGCCACCGTTGACCNTTACAATTTATATACACATTTGGGCAGAAGGCATGGGTCTCACTGTGTCTGCTCAAATTGTTGGCCACCGTTGACCGCTCAGACAGTGCAGCGCTTAAGAATGATGCGACGCACATTGCAAAGGTTTCCGGCGGGGCACTGATGGTGTCAAACTGCTCTCCATATCCGTGTCATGAGCTCATCCCTCGTGTCAAATGGTGTGGTATACACCATACATTTTATGTGGCCTCACAGCCAGAAGTTAGGTGGTGTAGCGTCAGGTGAGCGTGGTGGCCATGCTGTGGGGCCTCCCCTACCTACGTATCTACTGGTTCAGGGAGTGTAAGTCGAGGTGCCAGCGAACAGCAATGGCGATATGAGGAAGGGTNCCTACCTACGTATCTACTGGTTCAGGGAGTGTAAGTCGAGGTGCCAGCGAACAGCAATGGCGAAATGAGGAAGGGTCCCATCCTGCTGCAGCCACATCACCTCACGAGCACCTAAAGGAAAACCCTCCAAGTATTCCAGTAACAACAAACAAGTTATGAAGAACTGGGGTGACATTGAGACTGAGACCATGTGATACTGAGCGGTGTTATCAGGGGCGCAAAACTGCGCACAGGCTGGTAACAACGCCAAGGGCGCACAGTTGCATACCCGCCCCTGCACATCGTCACTGCTATTAGCGTGTTAACTATGGATGTTAGACAATTTGTTCCTTGTTGATATATGCTCAATTTGTAATCATCTACCCTACTCTGGTGTTTATTATCATTTGTTCGAGTACACCCGGTATTTACAGGGTCGTCATTTTGGAAATTAGTATCCAGCCAAATAAAAATCGCTTAAGTTTATATGGCACACTGTAGGGCTACTTAAGAGAAAAATTTGGTGGAACTTGAATGATTGGTTTCCGAAGTATAATATAAAAACTTCATTTTCTTATTTGGTGCTATCTTACAACAGTGCCTAGAAAAAAAAGGATCTGTATACGATGCTTGTTATATATATTTTCATTATTCACAGTTTAGTAGAATTTGGTTTAATTGTCTGATAGATATAAAAAGCTTACTCATATTATATATGCGGATGCCGTGTTGAAAATAAATGCCTGGTCTCACTTAATTCACGTAAGTTTACATGGCTTACTGTAGCACTATTAGTGCGCGCAAATTTGGTGGAAATAAGTTCAATACTTCAGGAAATGTGGCAAAATTGTATATTTTCTTACCTGCTACTATTTTACAAAAAGGCAGGCCAAAGAGAATATCTGGAAGCATAATTGATGATTCTAATGAATACTGTTAGCCTACAAAATGTGCTTGAAATGTTTTGAATTGTTTAGTGTGTATAGCATGTTAATCTAAATATTTGTATTACTGCCATTTTTAAAGAAAAGCTTTGACACACCTAAAACATGTAAATTTACATGTCCTACCGTAGCACTATTTGCGTGTAAAATTTAGTGGAACGCGGTTGATTGGTTCCAAGATATGGCATAAAACATAAAATTTTTCATGTGACGATCTTTTTCTAAATAAAAGGAAAAAGGTTTAATATATTACCACATTTGATGATTGTCATAAATATTGTCAATATATAAATTTAAGTTATAATCCGTTACATAGTTTCGTAGATAAAGCACACTTAACTAAAATCATTATATAAAAACCATTCTGAAAGTAAGTGTCTTGCTCACTTAAAGATGTACATTAATACGTCCTACCATATTACATCCTCTTCGCCAAATTTGGTAGGTGTAGGTTGATTGTTTTCCGAGAAATGGCATATAAACTTAATTTTTCACGTGGGGGGCTCTTACAAAATTGACGAGAAAAGTGTCTGTGTATAGACACATTTGATTGTTGTAGTAGACACTGGAAACATACAAAGTTAATTTGAAATTTGTGGCATAGTTTCGTAGATTTAACATACCGAATTAAAATGTTTGTATGGCTGCCTATTTGAAAAGAAATATCTAACAGACTCAAAATATATAATTTTACATGGCTTGTCGTAGAGTTATTTGCTTGACAAACTTTGTGGGAATTTGCACGTTTTCTCCAGAATTACATAAAATTTTTAATTTGTCATGTGATGCTAACTTNAAAATTTTTAATTTGTCATGTGATGCTAACTTGTAAAATGGCGGGCGAAAGAGACTCTATTGCAAATTAGTTCATAAATGTATTAAAGGCAACATGGTAATTTTTTTTAAGCACAACCCATACCACTTAGACGAGCTGCTTGAAGTTCTTTTTCTAGAAAATGTTTTCGGAAAAACTTATAAGTAATGAATGAAAACATACGTAGAAATTTGTGGACAATCATGCTAAAAAATGGGTGTACGACTTAGAAGGGTCGTTTTCCCCACAACTTTCACTTCCATAACCAATCTTATATAATTTACATACGCGTCTGCATGTCCACATTATAGTAAAAATTAAATAAGAAAACACGAGTGCTTATTGAAAAATTGCAGGATTTATGTGTTTAATTGATGTTTGTGTGATGAACAAACAGGGAAACATTTACTTCTTCCTTTTTAAACATAAGTTTTGATATTTGAAAAAGCCAAAATTTAAATATTTAATATTAATTTTTTAATATAGTTACAATTCAGTTGCTTTGGTAAACTTATTACTATTGAAAGAGTTGGTTGTAGAGCGTGTAAATATATTTGTACGGCATTCATTATCTATTTACAAATTTTTCCAGGGCTTTGAAACTTTCTTATACCTGAGCGTAAATTTCAAATAACCCACTATCACAAGCAAAATAAACGTCGTACAAAAATAAAAAAGATAATTTAAAAATTAAGACACATATAACGAATAATGTAAGTAACGTGTAATTGAGTAACACATGACACACAAATTTGTAAACATAAAATAGCTACATGAAACACAGTAGTGGACAATGAAACATGGCTTGGTTATCTACATTTCATATTAGAAACTACTTTGCCGGCATCCTTCTAAAATATGTACATAGGAAAGTGAAGTATGGTGTGTTGGGAGACGCCATACATATGGTAAGCACGATGGTTACGTAACCGGTGGTCACATAATCCCACGGAGGAATGCCTGGTTTCTAGCTGTTGTGGGCCGGTGCAGCGTAGTTTCTAGTTCCTGTCATCCTTCAGCCGCCAGGAAGTGAATGTGTAAGCAGCCACATTACAGCAGGCTTTAGCGTTTCTTTTGGATGTACACAGCCAAATTATGTCAAAAACACATAGCCGTCTCATTTGTATCCGTATAATAATTCGCCTGATACGAAACATAATACACTAACAACCATGCAGGAACTTCCGTAGTCCTAATGTAGAAATTTGTAAAATAAATGTTAGTTTCTGATTTTTGTTTTTATAAATACTGGTATCATCTGTTACGTTACGAAAACCATACCAACTTCATGAAAAATGTTTGCTCCTAGAACCCGTTTCCCAAATTTTTTATTTACAGAGTATCAGATGTATTTTCTTCCCTGTGTACAGCGCCCGCTAGCTTAGTTGGCGATGACAGCTGTTGAGTGGAGCGTAACATTCCAAGAATTCGAGCAACAGCAAAAACAATCACTACAACCATGAATTAAAGCATCGGTCCTAAGTTCGATGGTCATTCTAATTGAAAATATTACTGTTATTGCGCTGTAGTAATGTGGCTCTTAGCTCGCTCACCATCCGCCAGCTAATTTGGTGATTACTTTATCTTCGAAATCGTTTCAAGTAACTCATTGATTCCTATTCGGTATCGACAATGCTTTACATCGTAGTTCGTCTATTCTGCGCCAACTGTCCCCCACCTCATTTCCAGTTTCTAAACATGGTAATAGCGGCAGACGTCACCTCCGTTTCCTTCTCTTCTCTCTACGTCGGGATTCTCATTCCGGTAAATCTCTTGTGACGTGGTCATAATGTATAATGACTTTATTACAGCGTTAATCTTCTTTATTAAAAAAAAATAAAAGTACATTTTTTTTTCTTTTTTTTTTGTCACGTGCAAACACATAAAATACCCACTACTCATGAACCTAACTATAGTTCAGCATTACAAAATTGATATTTAAAAAATGGTATGACTATTGTTTCTACCTGGCGGGCGAAATTGGTTGCAGTGTATTTGTAATAAACGTAAGAGATTGTATTTTACGTGTATTCAGTTTTTTTTCACGCTAAAAGAAACCGTACTCCAGACTAGGGCGGATCACAACTTTTCACACGCTTACTACAAACACTGTCGACATTGCCAAACGACATTTTCAGACGATCGTAGGTTAAAATGTACTAAATGAATACCTGCGAAACCAGTGTAGGACACTGCATTGAACATTGCTAAAAACTTTCCACCAATAAAATTATAGTATCCACGCTTTAAGTCGCACAGAAATTGTGTACTACAGAAAGTCTACACTCCAGTTCGGAGACTTGCGCGTAGCGGCGACAAAGCAATTGGTGCGCATGTCAGGGTCACCTCTTGCCGCTTCCAAAGTTTTGTGCCTCAGAAGCGAAACATATCTCCAGGTCTTAAGCAGTGTGCCTACTAGTATATGAGGGGCCGTGGTGGCTGAGTGGCAAGACTGTTTGCCTCCCACCAAGGCGAACCGGGTTCAGTCCCCAGCTCGGTCATTCCCGGATTTTCGCAAGTGGAAACCATGCCAGACGGGTTTTCTCGGGATCTCCCGTTCCCCCCACCCTTGCATTCCGGCGCTGTTCCATTCTCATCTCATTTCACCCTCATCAGATCTCAAGACCTCGCTGTTAAGAGCCGCCCAAATCTCTCAACTCAGTTACAAGTATAGGCTATTCTTGGTAAAATAAACAATCTTTTAAATAAATTTTGAAAAAAAAAAACTTCTCATTAAATACGTGCTACAGTACACACTGACATGCAAGCTCTTGGGCTAAGTTGGCAGCAGATTTAAAATAAAAGTTCCAAGACTTGGCGTTGTACTGCGAGTGTAGTGTTTAAATTGATGTTAGATCAAGTTAATTTTTGGTTTTATACAAGTTAGAGTGCGAATTTGTATATTAGTATAACATTCACGTTGCTAACAATTCCACGGTTTTCCTCGGAAGGCGCATGGATAATGTGGTCAGGCCCATGGCAATGTTAGTATTACGCGTGAAACAGCGATACGAAATAAGAAGTAAAATAGCTCCTACGCGGGGTTTTCAAAAGTGCTCAGCACATAGAGCTGTGGTGAGGCAGCAGCGCTGTGACAGGCGGGAGCCGGGTCGTTGTGTTTGCCCTGCGACTGTACCCGGCTGGAGGTACGGCAGCTCCTAGGCAGTTACTTTGCGGTGGACGCGCGAGGGAAGATGCTCCCGCAACAGGCGGTGAGTTGACGCCCGTCCGGGATTCCGGTTCCACTGTTATACGCCCGCTAGAGAGGGGGCTCTCAAGGTCTCCGCGACACACCACCGAAGATGCCCGTGCTGGGAACGGTCCGTGGGCTTCAATGGATAAAAAAAAGGGGGGGGGGATATACAAGGTTAGCACCACAGATGTGCTGTAGGAATATTTGAGATACCAAATTCATGCGTCACTGAACACATTCCAGATCGACTTTTCAAACATCGCTGCCTAACACCGTAACTAGTTTAACACGTTCATGGGCTATTCACGGTAACGTCAGCACTTAATAATAGTTAATAAATATATTTTTTTATCCTCCGACGTTAACTTCCGAATGCTGTGGAATATATACACTGTGCTTGTTACCTGTTTGGCATTATTTTTTTTAAAAAGGTTGTTAAAGGATAAAAAATGGCTGAAAGGAAAAAGCAACTAGGGCCTCAAAAGTGCTCACTTTACCGTGAACAGCCTATACACCTACCGCCGTAGGCTAGTTTAGTGTTCGTGTAAGGCTGGGCCACCATGTACAAAACTGATAGGTGAAAACGTGCGTGCTAGTTATGATGACCTCCCACAGACGCATGCGCAGTAGGCCTACCGCGGTCTCAGCGGTTGACAGATTCTCGTATTTCATTGTTCTACGCGCCAAAATCTTGTTTAAAGTGTATTTTTTGAACATTTGGTTCTGGTATACGTTGTTCACGGTTAAATAAGCACTTTCGAAATCAACCTTTGAAAAATTTCACTGCCTCTAACTGCACGTATATTTACGGGCACATAGACAGGAATTCGGCCAGTAAAGTTGGTAACGATGGATGGAAAGTACTTCCTATAAGTACTAGGTAAGATTTTGTGGATACTAAAATAATTCCTATTGCTTTCTGTTTTTTTTAATGCATATGAGGAGGGTATAAAAATAATCAAACATTTNCAAAACTGATAGGTGAAAACGTGCGTGCTAGTTATGATGACCTCCCACAGACGCATGCGCAGTAGGCCTACCGCGGGCTCAGCGGTTGACAGATTCTCGTATTTCATTGTTCTACGCGCCAAAATCTTGTTTAAAGTGTATTTTTTGAACATTTGGTTCTGGTATACGTTGTTCACGGTTAAATAAGCACTTTCGAAATCAACCTTTGAAAAATTTCACTGCCTCTAACTGCACGTATATTTACGGGCACATAGACAGGAATTCGGCCAGTAAAGTTGTTAACGATGGATGGAAAGTACTTCCTATAAGTACTAGGTAAGATTTTGTGAATACTAAAATAATTCCTATTGCTTTCTGTTTTTTTTAATACATATGAGGAGGGTATAAAAATAATCAAACATTAAAAAAAATTTTTTTGTATTAATTTTACAGTTTAAAATGACCGACGCATGAATAAAGTGATAAGGCCCATGACCATTTTAATTTTTACGTTTGGTGGAAGAATAAAAAATATGTCTATAAGTAGATCGTAAGCAGGGCTTTCAAAAGTACTCAGTTTACCGTGAACAGCATGTGCTGGTTTAGTTTTTGTTTTATACCCCTTAGACCATAAACTGGTGCGCAATCACCATATTAATATACATATTTCCAATAATTCTTTGTTTTTCCTCTATCTACGCACTGATGACCGGCGTAAGTGAGTGAGTGAATGAAAATATTTGAGTGGCTCTTAACATCGAGGTCTTGAGAGCCGATGAGGGTAAAGTGAGGTGAGTACAGAGCAACGCTGGAATGAAAGAGCGGGGTAAACGGAAGATCTCCGAGAAAACCCGCCGACAAGTGGCATCGTCCGGCNCAACGTCTTAAATTAGGTTGCGGCTGGGAGTCACTTATGAAAAAGTGTAACGCTCGGTAACGTTACGATGAGTCACCGAACGAGAGAGAGGCCCGCCGAATGCCTTGCGTCTCTCTCCCACTCAACTATGATCGGTCTGCCGCGCGCGCAGCACTACGTTGTCACGTAAAATCTTCGCCCGTAAAACCGACTTTACAGGCAACCATTTGTTTTTTTTTTTGTATTAATTTTACAGTTTAAAATGACCGACGCATGAATAAAGTGATGAGGCCCATGACCATTTTAATTTTTACGTTTGGTGGAAGAATAAAAAATATGTCTATAAGTAGATCGTAAGCAGGGCTTTCAAAAGTACTCAGTTTACCGTGAACAGCATGTGCTAGTTTAGTTTTTGTTTTATACCCCTTAGACCATAAACTGGTGCACAATCACCATATTAATATACATATTTCCAATAATTCTTTGTTTTTCCTCTATCTACGCACTGATGACCGGCGTAAGTGAGTGAGTGAATGAAAATATTTGAGTGGCTCTTAACGTCGAGGTCTTGAGAGCCGATGAGGGTAAAGTGAGGTGAGTACAGAGAAACGCTGGAATGAAAGAGCGGGGTAAACGGAAGATCTCCGAGAAAACCCGCCGACAAGTGGCATCGTCCGGCACGATTCCTGCTCGGGAAAATCCGGAGTGAACCGGCCGGGGATTAAACCCGGTTTGCCAATATACTTTAGTGAAAGCATTCATATAGGGGGAAAAAAATAAAATAATTTGGACATTCAAAAGTTTTCAGTGAGCTGTGAACACACTACAGAACTTATAACGATATGACTACTACTAAACAGAGCTATCTAACATAATGACCAGCAGCTTACCTGGCAGCCTACCTGTGGCAGAAATGACTGATGTCCCGTTGAAGGTAACCGGAAGGCGTCTGTTCGATTCGCGACTTCAGGTAAAGGGAGCCTGTGTCGTTTCAAAAGACCCACCGACGGCAATGGCATTGCTCAGAACTGCAACGCCGATATTGTCAACTGATTCTAAGCCAACCATAATAAATAAGTTTTTTAGGCATTATCCTGTCATTCATTAACAGTGCAAGGTAAAAATTTACCCGATAAGTGTACGGGCTGGAATTGTCATTATATTGCCACAGTTTACACGTTAAAATGTTAAGTTNTTTCCCCCCCCCCCCCTCGTTTTTCTATTCATGGTCATTTTCGCATCCTTGACGAAATCCTGACACGGTAGTCACGGCGTGCGGTTGAGACTGAAGTGAACCTGGTGCCAGCCCTACACAGGAGTCCTTGACTCCGCTCTATGCTGTCTCAGTGGATGAAATGAGGAGAAGATAGCTGCAGTTGGAGGCCGTAGAATTATGTTGGGAATCCGTGTAAACGCACCGTACTTCAGCAATGCTCTAGCCACGTCGTCCACATGCAAGCAAATACCGATTCCGAATAACCAGGTTTTTAACTGTAACCACAAAACTTGTGCAAATTTGATTCTTGCGTACACTGTAAAAAAATTTGCTGGTTGACTTCCTAAACTGTAATGGAATTTTCTAACCTATATATAGTATGGAAATAGTACCACGTGTCAGACTGCAAATATAGGAATGTTGAGCGTCGTTACTGTACAAGCTTGGCAACTTCCCTACGCATTTGACTGTTTCGGAAGCGAAAGTAGGAACGCTACCATGGATGTATGGAAATATACACTGAAGAACCAAAAAAAAACTGTTATAGGCGTGCGTATGCAAATAACAGTGGTATGGAACCAATCAGAGTAATGCGATGAGGTCGGAAGCTAGATCGGTTTCTGCTGCTTCAATGGCAGGTTATGAAGATTTCAGTGAGTTTGAACGTGGTATCATAGTCAGCGCACGAGAGATGGGACATAGCATCTCCGAGGTAGCGATAACATTTGGATGTTCGCGTACGGCCATTTCACGACTGTACCGTGAATATCGGGAATCCGGTAAAACATCAAATCTTCGACATCGCTGCGGCCGGAAAAAGATCGTAAACGAACGGGACAAACGACGACTGACGAGAATCATTAAACGTGACAGACGTGCAACCCTTTCTCAAATTGGTGCAGATTAGATTTGTGGACCGCCCTGCAGGATTCATGGTGTGAATTGCCTCCTGCATACCTTAAGATATTAGTCGAATTCATGCCACGTCGTCTTGTGCCACTTCTGCGTGCTGGGTTGTGGGGGGGGGGCGATATTAGGCAGTTGTACCAGTTTTTTTTGCTCTTCAGTGTAGTTTACAATTCGCACGTTATCACTATTGGTATACATTGATATGACAATTTTATGAATATTTTCTTAGAGTGTAGATGGAAATATCGTGTCTATATTCAAACTCTGACCCAGTTCTGAAATAAAGGCAGCCTTCTGTCCTTTCAATTACGATACAGCACGAAAATGCGCTGTTACATGTGCATTCAAAATCAAACCATATAAAATTATAAAAACAGTAACGACTTATAATTTACGGGTTTCCTGTTGTGGACGTCCCTCAGATATGTGGTAGCATAACCAGGAATTCGTTATGAGAGGTTTTATGATGAGAATGTAAACGCAAAAAAATATATAAAAACTTGGTGTTGGGGAAATAAGGAATTTTGCTCCACATTAACTTGAAATGTTTTGGGAAAATCCTCAATATCTTAAATATTACATGGAGCTATACATATAAACGTAATACTTCCGTGTGGCTACCGTTTATGTTGCTATCGACCAGGAACCTTAAAAATTCAAAAGGGTTTTTAATGAACTTATAAAAGTAGTTATGTGCCCGTTATCAATGATATAACTGGGTGTGAAATTATATGTATAGAATATTATTATTCTGTGCGCTGTTAATTTATTGATATAAAGTGATTTAAAAGAAATCGCATAAAAATTTTGTTAATAATAGTACAAAATTATTTTCAAATGTATAATAGATTTAATATAATAGATCAAAATACTTTATTAATACGTTACATAAAAAAAATTACAGAAAAGTATAACTAGGAATACAACGAGAGGCTTACATTTGGTCTTAGACTTTATTGTTGAGTGTGAAAATATTGTTTTCTTACTTTTCCGAATATCTTCAACGGGTAGAGAATAATTAAACTAGTAAAATTGATATATATAT
>NQII01000847.1:251673-304540 GCA_002778355.1 Clitarchus hookeri | reverse complement strand
GGGGGGGGAGTAAATATTAACTTTTTAAGATTCCCTACTTTATTATTAATCTTATTGACCGTTCGTACTATTGCCTTTCTTTAGTATCGAATGTAAACATACTCTCACGTTCTTACGTCTGTCATATGTGCTGTTCCATCAATTTACATATAAAATATTGAATGGAATCATCAGAAAAATAATGAAATTATCTTTTTTCTTAATAACACGATAAAATGTCCTCAAAAACTTTAGCTCAAAACTGTAACTCAAATGTTAAAAAACCACGTAGTCCAGTTCTTTATGTTTCTTTGGAAAACTTTAACATCCAACTCAAATGTATTTTAATGAGAAATGTGACCAAAATTACGGGTTTAAAATGGCATAAATCAACCAAAATATAACAGCAAAATCAGAAACATGTCTCTAGAGGCTTAGAATATGACTTTTAGTTACTAGCTGACAAGTCATCCAAAACATACAAAATATCCACAGTATGTAACCGCATTTGAGATACCGAAGCCATCTTCAGAATATGGCACCGCATACCAGTTACTGAGCGATATTACATCATACCATTAAAGTTTGTTGGTTACATTGTTTTCAAGGAAAACTACGATTACTATGGCAGATTATCCTTCCAAAGCAAAACTTGTTGGAAACATGAGTAAACTTTAAGTGGTTTTCCTGCATTACGTCTGTTATACAAGATTTCAATTTAAAATTACTATATAAATGTACGTTTATACACACATATGCACCAAGAGAGAGAACTCAGATATAAATTAAATATAATAGACCAACTTGTATCAACTCTCGTACACTGCATGCATACACACACAGAGAGGTTGTTGAGAAACTCCCCCGAAAAATTCCGTCATTGCAAATGAGGTAGAAAATACAATGTGGCATACAGCCTGTCTCAATTACTGAGGGTGATACATATTCCTAAAAATCGTATTTATAAACGGTATTTTGGCAAAATATCAGAAATGACATGAAATTATAAATTGCATTTCACGAGTCAGTGTTTTAAGTCATAGAGATCTTCAACCTTCGTAAAAACTCTATTTAATAGAGCCTGCAATAATGAAAATGACAGCGGTGGCCCCACTATTAATAGCTACATTTTTGCCTTCATAAAATTTTGATGCTGGTTTACTGAATAGTACGGCATAAACAACAAATATCGCACTTTTTTTATAATGCCCAGAGCTGTCATTTTAGTTTAAAATGAATGCATAGGTTTAAGCGGTTTTGATATAAATGGCAGGCACGTAGGCTTTCATGGTGGTAAGAAACTGATCATCTACCGACGATTCCCGAAAGCCACAAATGAAACGTACAACGATAGAATGCGTGTGTTGTGCTTCAAAGAAGTGAGCATGTCTAAAGTTTACGTGAAGAGAACTAGCCTACATACATTCGCTTACGGCGCAGCATACTGCAATGACCTGACAGCATGTTGCGTGTAACAGCAGAGATATCCAAACCGCACGGCTCCTCGTCATGGGACATCATGGCATTTTAACGATTCCTAAGGGAGACGTTGACCATCTTAAAAAAGAGCGCTGCGTCTGTATTTAGTCCCAATGGACATTTATGCATTTATAAGACAAATTAAATGAAATATACACGTTAGTATGAATACACTAGATACAAGAAATACAAATATACTGTAGCGTAAATGTATTATAATTTGCACCTATGTATTAAGAGTGCATTCTGCGTGGAGCAAAGTGTACTGCTACATATTGGCAGGGGCAGACTCGTGTACGATCACACGTTCATTAAATTTAACACAAAATTTTAACGTAGTTTTGAATGACGCCTCTCTTACGATCTAATTGTAAACGTGCTAATTATCCTAAAATTCATATGAAATTTTAATTTAGGTGAACTCTCCACACCACGGTTACATCCCGCATAAATCAACACAACCTGTAGATTTTTCGACAACCCTCAACTAGCATCCGCCGAGTTTGTAAGAGCAGTTCGAGTGGCCCACTCTGCGGTTTGAAATGTTCTGCACGGACAGTGCCTGTCGATGACATGTGCAGCGCACTCATATTTTACCACTGCCATATTTTCCACATCGAGCCGAAATTGCGCAGCGGTTCCTCCAACGCGTGGCTGATAGCACCAACTTTCCACACATGGCTCTGTTGACAGACGTGTATAACTTCACCCGGGATACTTTACTCAACAGTATCGTCAGTGCATGGAATGATACAAACCTTCATGCCATTGTGATGCAAGGACACTGACAAAGATTATCTGTCAACTTAATGGGCTGGTATTGTTGGCAACTACATCGTTGGACTGCGCGTGTGAATCGGACCTTTAACTTGCTGAGATGTTGTTGAGATGCGAGAAAAAGTCATACGTGAGAGAACGTGCTACCAGCACGATAACGGCCCGCCTCACTACTGCCGGGATGTGCGGCAGTATCTTGACACCGCAAACACGGGTGGGTGTACAGACCGTGAGGGTCCTGCACATGGCAGCCAAAATCTCCCCACTTGTCCGCGATGTATTGTTTTCTACGGAACCGTGTCAAGATAACAAGTTTACGAGACTCTTGTAACTAATGAGAAGGGCCTCATTGCGGAGACTGTGACAGTCGCCGGTGGCGAAAAGATAACTCTCGTGTATTGGACGATATGCGTCAGTCTGCGGTGCACCGCTCTACTCTCTGCATAACCAATTGTGGTGGGAATTTGGAACACTTACAGTAAAGATTATGTACCCTACATTTATCAGGCCACAGTACTGAAGCTGTTCGTTTTTTTTTTTTGCATATTTGCTCACGACGACAGTCAGTGTGCTATTATCCGCAGAAAGTATTGTTATTGTCTACGTGTCAGGCATTACATCAATGCTCTGAAACATGTGTGTGCGTTTTAAACGACAATTGTGGGCCCTGGGCAGTTGCAACATGAGAGCCTTTGTTGTTAATTAAATCGCACAACTCCATAAACCGGCATTATAATTCCTTTGAACCTTAAGTTATAACTGTTGTTTGCAGTGGGACCATTGTTATTATTTTCATTAAGGTGAGCAATATTGGCGAGGTTTGTAGTTTGAAAATCTCGATAGTTTTAAACATTGTTCCGTGAAGTGTAATATGATTTCACGTCGTTTCTGATGTCAAGCAAACGCGCCTCTTACAAATTCGATACTCAAAGGTGGATATTATCCTCAGTGAGTTGCGCTTAGGTCGTATTGTATTGTCGACCTTATTTTTCATAATGTATTACTGCCTGAAATAATTCGTGTGAATTTCCCTATAGTATGTGTTTTTATATAGGTATGCAATAGATACATACACATTGTGGGTATCGCAATTTAAGATAATAACTTCCAAGCGAACTTTCAAAGCAAACACTACTTAAATCAAGGCTATCTTGTTATCTAAACCTTATTGTTTCAGTGCATGAAGGAAAACATTGTAGCCCGTCCTATCAGTGAGAAATACACTTAATCGAGGAACTCCAGTAAGAGTTGTACAATTTCATTTAAGGCTATAAGTATTTATGTATCATAAAATTTGCATCTTCCTTTTTGAAAAGGCAGTACGATCATGCTTTTTGTTGTAAAAGTTATAATTACGCGTAATACGAAGTTGTTAATATTTGAAGACGTTGTTCAATTANACATTGTAGCCCGTCCTATCAGTGAGAAATACACTTAATCGAGGAACTCCAGTAAGAGTTGTACAATTTCATTTAAGCCTATAAGTATTTATGTATCATAAAATTTGCATCTTCCTTTTTGAAAAGGCAGTACGATCATGCTTTTTGTTGTAAAAGTTATAATTACGCGTAATACGAAGTTGTTAATATTTGAAGACGTTGTTCAATTTGTTTTTTTTAATAGTAAGCCAATAACTAGTTTATTGCTTTTCAGTGTTAGCGAAACTCAGAAGTTTCGTAATAAATGTTTGCTGTTGACATGAGTAGAAGCCCCACACACTTTCACGCCGAAATACCAGTTTTTTCTTATCTCTGCTAATTATGAATTACTTTGATCTTATGTAAACGTTGGGCTGGACATAAAAGCACTACGTTATTGGAGTATTTTATTATTACTTTCTACCATCAGAATTAACTATCTAAATTACCAGTGTATAAAGGACGGGAAAAACCAACTAGGCTAGTACTCATAAACGGATTTTAAATAATATTAATAAATAACAAAATGTAAAGAAAGTATTTCGCATAACACTCGATATTGTTTTAAATATCAAATAATTTGAAAGAAGTATCATTAAGTGAATAGTAATCACCATTCAACATCAATTATAAATAATTCTGAACCATATTACTTTAACAGAATAATAAGAACAGTACCTTCTTGAGAGAAAGTCCAGGGAAGTGTCTTGATTCAGAAGTTTTATTGTCTTAGCCATATCCTTAACTGAACTCCAGTGCATTTAGAGATCTTTAGTTAGGAAACTGATAATTTCAAATTGATAATTACGCGAAATTTTGATACCAAAGTCCAAAATATTATATTTTTTGACAGTTTCTAAACTTTGTAGTGTAATTATAAAAACCTGCCTTAACCAAAAAGAAGTATTTACGCCCGTTTCGTAGTTATAACGGTCTTCTACCACATAACTCTCTCAGTATTAGCAGTAAAACTGCATATTTTGCAAAAAAAAAAAAAAAAAAAAAAAAAAAATACTGATCTGAAGTGAAAAAGTAAGTTCTAAATATTTTTCACAGTAAATAAACGCATGTTAACTAAACTTAATTCCAATCACAAGCCTATTTTATATATCTGCGTCTACGAGGTGTCATGTTAACTGAAGCATAGCCATTTGTCCAGCTACCTACCATGAAAATAATGGTCTACACATATTTTTCTCATTCACTGCAAAAAAATGAATGTTTGTGATTCTTGTAAGATTAATAGTTATACTACAAACACGTTGTATACTTATGGACTTAAAATGTTCATAATTGTTATCAACATGTTTTGTTTGGCGAAACTGACAGATAATAATATCTCACCAGGCACTACGCTTAAATGGCTCCGTACATGCCAGGTACTAATAGTATCGCAAAACAGCATCACGTCATGAAAACTCCCCAGCCTGCGAGAAAGTTCGAGACTTCTTAGAGACGCGGCAAAGTCACACACTAATAGATCAGAGTTTAAACCCGTTCTTCAAAGATTAAGTAGTGTGTTCAGTTACCTGAGGTATTGATAACACAGATTGGTCCTTGCAGTTACAGAGTTGCTAAGTCTAAAGTGCATATTCAAATAACAGGCATTATTACATAACCCGAAGAGGCTAGACTTTTACGGAGTTCAGCAACACCGATCTTAACCGATTCAAATTGCTTGCTGCACATTAAGATTTTCTAAGTAAACTTTTTGAAGAGAACATACTTTTCTTAGACATGGGTTATGAAAATAGTTTTGACTATGCCTATGTGCAAAATTTCAGAAACCGAAAAGCGTTGTTTTACGTTCGTTGCAATATACAATTACGTAGGTAAATAAAGATAATGGCTAAAACATAACTATTCGGAGACTCGTTATTCTATTTCTTATGTTGATATATTACCGCCAAGTAGAAATTTGTCTCATAGTTAGCCGCTTCCAGAAACTAGATACGGTTTTATTTATGGAAGGATACGAGAAATGAAGAGCGCGTCATATGAGCTATATATAAAGCCCTGCTTCAACAAACGCCTAAGATTACCATGAATGAATATTAAACAATGAAGAGTTGAATCATTTTGGGAACCGACACAGAGGAGGATATGGTAGTAAAAGAGATGATGATGTGCTCCAGAAGAAGAAGAGTCAACAGTGAACAAGCCGAGCAAACGCAGCAAGTATTTTCCATTTTAGGCGCTGTCCATTTACTATCTTCATTTTAAAACCACTTTCTCTACTATTTCAAACAGAAAACTGTAAATGGAAGCATTGAACACGTGTTCCTTCATCGTCGGCAAGATTTCAAAGTTACACGATTCATTTAAAACAATAGTATAACGTTTTACTACAACTTGGGTCCGAGTTTCACTTAAAAATAACCACCGCTTTATGGAGGTTAAAAAAAAANAGTATAACGTTTTACTACAACTTGGGTCCGAGTTTCACTTAAAAATAACCACCGCTTTATGGAGGTTAAAAAAAAAGCTAAGGTTCGCCTACTTATGGCTGGAATATAAATGCCTGTCCTCAGAGTCATTTCTGCACGTTTANAAAAAAAAAAGCTAAGGTTCGCCTACTTATGGCTGGAATATAAATGCCTGTCCTCAGAGTCATTTCTGCACGTTTACACTGTGATACACCATGTTTATTGTTCAGGAGTAAAAATTTCTGCCAAAGGGTTTTTTAATCCATCGCGTCTGGCTACTATTACCAGGAATATCTTTTTATTCATGCGTCGAAATCAACAACTTTTACTTAATAGCAATTCGTCCAGAGAGCTTTACGGTTCGGTCTTATTTCATGCGTTCCTATTACTCATAGTTTTAAAATTACCCTCTTATTTTTGTACGCAATTCTCGCCGAGTTGCTCAAGCGAGCAACTTTTACAACTATACTGCCAGAGCTATTCTAATTGCGACGTTCCACTTCAATAAACATGCTGCAGGTCTTCAGGTAGACCAGTTCAGTACAGCGACGCAACACGGCGTAGCGATTACTTTCACGTAACCGTCGCAAACTGGCTTGTGAGGGCTGATCTGGAAATAAACCTTGCGCCGAAGAGTTCCTATTGGCTCCACCAGCCTCTGGCAAATTCTTCTCTAGGCGCTGGCCTTGTGCCACATTAGGAGGATAACAAGTTGCGGGAATTTCCCCAACCAGATTGGGGCAGTGCTGCCACCACATCAGCCTGCCAACCCAGAGATAACAACAAGCAGATGATCATGCCATTCCACTTTCATATTTTGCCGCTTCGTAACAGCGCTCGTCCCACAACGCATCAGAAATGTCCCTAGCAAATGCAAAAGCATTAATTTAACTAAGCAAAGTACTAAAATGGAATACCTCAAGTGAGAATGCGGAAAAGTACCCTCGTGGCAGAATGTGTAACCATCATTTGTACGTACTTACATACATATATTCATGCATACTTACGTACATAATCCACATANTGGCAGAATGTGTAACCATCATTTGTACGTACTTACATACATATATTCATGCATACTTACGTACATAATCCACATATCTATAAGTGGCATATGTTTAATCACTTTGAATACATTTGACCTAGTAAGTTTTTGTTTTTGCTGGTGTTGTTTTAGCCACCGCTCAAAAATAAAAAGCTATTGAGAGAGAAATAAAATGTCTCCACGTCTATCATTTTAGTATTGCATCTTTTAATGAACGAAATGCACTGGTGGACATTTGAACTGCTATTACAAATGCACAGAAGTGAAAAAACTGTCACGTTTTCTTGCATAAATAAGTAAGTTTTATTTGGATATTAGCGTCTTGCACCCATACGCCACGATACAATGTTCTGTACCAGCTGCGGCAGAATCTTCTACGAAACCTATTATCTGAGCCTGCATGCCAGCAGTAACGGCTATTTAAAATGGAATAACCTGTCTCGCGATATTTTTTGTCTCACANCTATCTGAGCCTGCATGCCAGCAGTAACGGCTATTTAAAATGGAATAACCTGTCTCGCGATATTTTTTGTCTCACACATAAGCACACGCGTATATAATTTGATTTTACTTTTTCAAGTTTTGTTCCAGGACGGAATTCACTCTCCAGGTCCTAGAACAGGCATTAATGCAAGGGGCCTGGTTGTTTTGTTGTGATAATTATTGTATTAAATAAACACGAATGTTCACAATAATTTTACATAATAAAACTATTGTAACACCAATATATTTTCACGGTTTTTATTTTCTATTTAACTCACTCTTTCTAAAGGCCTTATTGTAGCTTCTCAAAACTAAACACACATTAATTCACACCATCGCCACTTGAAGCACACTACTACCACTCGCCACTCGCTATCTGACTAGCTGGAGTTTTCAACTTGTATAAAACATCCCACTGAAAAAATACCACACAATAAATTACAAAAATGCCCATGAAAATGGCCAGTAATCTGATAAACCTCTCTTAGAACAATCCATACCAGCAGCCATGCAAGTTTGCTTGGAATCTTCCAAAGAAACTTCCAAAGTAGAGCACGGAGTTTAGTGTATTTCAATAAGTAACCAGCAGTTAATGTATGTAAGTTTTGAGTGCCTGCGAAAATCTTTATTTTCAGTGTTATGGTGGTCGAGAGCCCCGAGGAGATACTTTCAAGTGGCCAGAGGGCACTGATGGTGTGAGACCGACTCCCTTCGTGATTTATAAGCATTGCGTCTACAGAACCGTTCGTACTTTCTCTTTACTTCCATAGGAACCGCGGTGGCTTAGCGGTTACACTGATTGCCTCCCACCACGACGATCTGGGTTCAATCCCCGGCCGGGTCACTCCCGAATTTTCGCAAGTGGGAACCATGCCAGACGATGCCGCTGGTCGGCGGGTTTTCTCGAGGATCTCCCGTTTCTCCAGCCCTTGCATTCCAGCGCTGCTCCATTCTCACCTCATTTCACCCTGGGGCCATGTTGGAGAAATGGTTAGACTACTCGCCACCTACATAGGCGGACCAGGTTCGATTCCCTGCGGGGTCACCCCCGGATTTTCGCATGTGGGAATCCTTTCCTCGGGATCTTTTATTTCCCCTGCCCTTGCTTTTCGGAGCTGTTCCATACTCAACTCGCTTCACCCTCATCGGCTTTCAAGACCTCGATACTGAGACCCGGCCAAATATCTTCACTCTCTTCACTCACTCATTTCACCCTCATCTGTTCTCAAGACCTCGTTGTTAAGAGCAGCCCAAATCACTCAATTCAACTCTTTAATTATATACAGTGACGTGGGAATGGGAGATACAGAGGTACACTGTACCTACAACCTCCTCCCCAGCGAAACAAATATTGTGAGTGGGGTACAGAATAGTATTTGTAAAAAACCCTCCCCCTTNGGTACAGAGGTACACTGTACCTACAACCTCCTCCCCAGCGAAACAAATATTGTGAGTGGGGTACAGAACAGTATTTGTAAAAAACCCTCCCCCTTTTGTATTACTCTCGTGCTCCTTTGAAGAATAATAATAAATGGTTCCCCAATAGCAATCGTTATTCCAACATTTTATAACATGCTGGAGTAGAAATTTTTAAACTTTAAATAGGCCTGTTATAAACATGAGAAAATCNAAGACCTCGTTGTTAAGAGCAGCCCAAATCACTCAATTCAACTCTTTAATTATATACAGTGACGTGGGAATGGGAGATACAGAGGTACACTGTACCTACAACCTCCTCCCCAGCGAAACAAATATTGTGAGTGGGGTACAGAATAGTATTTGTAAAAAACCCTCCCCCTTTTGTATTACTCTCGTGCTCCTTTGAAGAATAATAATAAATGGTTCCCCAATAGCAATCGTAATTCCAACATTTTATAACATGCTGGAGTAGAAATTTTTAAACTTTAAATAGGCCTGTTATAAACATGAGAAAATCCCACTCGCTCAGGTACCCGATTTATTTTGTATTTTCACAACTTTTAAATTTTGCTAATCCTCCATAAGTAACATGTAACTCCGTTGATTTTGTATATTCGTGGCAAAACAAAGGTTTGTAAGCAAAAAAATGGCAAGGGCTCACGAAAACGTACTTTCCACGGTTCAGTGAGTTGTATTGTAGTCCGCGCCCAAGTGGTGTTTGCCGAAGATGACAATAACTATTGTAAACTTTTTCTCCCCAAGTTTCGTGACAAGGAAGATAAAGAATTAGAAAAAAAATTGTTAAGATTACTTACGGTTGGTGGATATTTGTATTTCGTTTAGAGCACTTGCGGTAATATATACAGCTTTTAATCATTCAGTGAAAATCTTTCGTCTACAAGTAACCCCCCTGATAACTGCCAACACTGCAAGGATAAAATTCTTATTTAAGCTTACAATACTTTTGGCAACAAAGCAGGTAAAATAATTATTGTGTTAACTTCTCATTAACACATCATAATATTTATTGGTGTCCACTAAAATTGTATATGAATATATTATGAATATTAAAGTGCAAATTGGCGTCAACAGAAAATGTACTAATTTTTATGACTACTTCACGTAACTAACAAACGAATTATAATCAGCACACGCACGAAAGGAGCTTAATTACGTGTAGCGAGTGATAATGCAGTGCCTGGTATGTAATTTTTGATGTCATAAACAGAAAAAAAAATACTTTTTTGTAAATAGTTTAAATACCGGTAGGTACGTACAAGAAAAACAGAACACTGTCGCTTTATATATGCACACTTATTTGCAAAATAAATTGGTAACCGTGAACGAGTCGTGCGAGTACAACGAAGGTTGCCACATAGTATCGTCATAGCCCGACAAGTATCCCATTTGCGTTTAATGCGATTTGCTTGCGCAGATGTGCCACTAAGGGACATCCATGTCCTTCCATCACCCATAGCTGCAAGACAGTCATTAAAGCCGTAGTAGCAGTGTGTGCCACAGAGTCAAGTTCAGTAAATACGCAGCATGCCCTGACAGCGCATTTGTCAAGTCTTTTCCCAGTTGGATGAGTTTGAGAGATGCCGTATCGTTGGCCTCCGAGAGGTAGGTTGGAGATTTTGGCGGATTGCTTGCCACTTGAACCGTTCTGCCTACACTGTGAGTCGATGTTGGACGCAGTGGGGACAGTAGAGTGTACACACCTGTCGAGAAGGCTCGGGTCTACCCCGACGGACCACCAGCAGGGAAGATCGTTTCACTATGCGCCATGATGTAAGCACACTATGAGCGTCGCTGCGCACCATCCAGGGACATGTCACGGTAACTGGTGATGATACGCCTGTGTCCACCAATACCATATCCATGCGGATAGCAGAACAGTATCTGATGTCTTGGCGTCCCTTATGACGTCTACCATTAAAACCTGAGCATCGCCGAGCACGTGCGACATTCCGCCGGCAACGGGCAGCATGGCAGCTTGCGAATTGGCGATAAGTGGTGTTCAGCTACGAATTACGGTTCTGTTTGGATACTGACTATCGCGGAATTCGGGTCTGGAAACGTCCTGGCCGGCCAGCGCCGTGTACCAAGTCCCATTGTAGAGCGGTACACCTCCCCCACGAGAGGTGTCGTGGTGTGGGGTGCCATTTTCTATGATTCTTGCACTCCACTTGTGGTGATCGGAGGAAACTTAACTGCGTAGCGATACGTCCAGGAAATTTTGCGACCATGTGTGCTCACCTTCCTGGCGCAGCTTGACAACCCTATTTTCCAGCAGGATAATGATCGGCCTCACACAGCACGGGCATCTCTGGCCTGCCTTCGTGATGCCAACATGCTTCCTTGGCCAGCAAGGTCCCCCGATTTCTCGCTCATTGAGAACGTTTTGGAACCATATTGGACGGCAACTTCGGCCAGCGGCAACTACGGCGGATTTGGAGAGAAAGTTGCGTCAGATGTAGCATTATATTTCCCAGGAGAACATCTAACGTATGTATGCCTCCATGCCCGACCGTATCGCCACCTGTCTCCGTGCTACGGGTGGACCAACACCTTACGAAGTGTATGCTGCAAGTGTGGGTCTCCTGCAATACGTGTTTGGTGTGAAACAATATAAGAATGTTTTCTGTATACATCCTACTAGTGTCCTGTGCCTGTACCCACTTACGTGCCCCTGCTATGTCACCTTCAGGGGGATCATTTTTTTTTTTGCAAATGAGTGTATGAAATTATAACAAAAATATTATTATCCCAATATAACATTTACACCAGCTTCTTCAATTTCGTTAATATTCATGTAGTCTCAATCCATTTGATACTGTGCAATACACAAGTTGCTAAAAAAATTAATTTCGATGAAGTGTAAGAACGTCTCTGGATTTAAAACTATGATTAATCGTAACACTTACAACACTGCTGTCTCTCAGCTCTGCATTTCATTATTTTTGACCAGTCAATGGATTATACGGTAATGAGTTTAAATGTTTTTCCTTCCTTAGAAATTAGACTATTAAAAACTAGTATTCTTGCAAAATAAAAAAAATAAAAAATCTCGCAAAGTACTTCAAATAAACGGACAGGGTGTCATTAAATTTGTTTGCAAATAATTTCATTGAATTTGGAAATGTATTTTTGTCTTCATTGCGTGAAACAAAACACTTAAAAACCACACAGACTGAAAAACAGATTTCACGTGTCAAAATGCACTGACTCTGGTGGAAGTATGTTAAAGTAAAATATTACTTTCATGTTTTCAGAATATCACCTCGAGTATTTTAAATTTGAGAATGTGTGTGGCCTTGATTATATTATTCCTGAATACCCTAGTGACCCACCAATATCCTGCAGCCTTTTGAAATTGCGGCCTGCAGTTTACATGGGGTCTCAACTAACTCCAAACTTCAACTGTTCCAGCGCCACTGCTGCTGCACACTGTGGCAGTAAATCTGAGAATATTTTCTAGCTGCGCCCTGTGTTCAGGAAACGCTGCCTTAGTTTGCCTTTCTGCACATATATGTGCGAAAGTAAAACGCTAACATTAAACTGTCACGCTCCTATACCAGCAATACTCTGCTCCTGATGTTCAAGCGCTGAAGGCCCCAAAGTGCTTGTTCTTTGTGATGCAAGGATTAAGGCGTCTATGTTACTGCGAGTTTATTAACGACGTCATACGACATAAAATAACACAGCCAATATACCCTTTCGGAAGACAAATAATACGTTGATATGTAACCTAATGTGCTTGACATCACGGTGGATTTGAACCGCCAATTTGAAACGCTCGTATCCTCAGTTCAGGTAAGAATTTTTTATATATGCCTGCGGTATTGCGCTGGCATGTCACAGACTCCGGAGCCACTACACGTGATTTTATTCAGCGATGAACTCATCACAAATGTGTCTCTGTTGAACACTTCTGTCGGCTGAAGTGCGTCTCTACAACAGCCATTGCCACACCTCTGGCGCCAAAGGACAAGATACAGTGAGCAACTGGAAAGAAAAGAATGTCAAAGTCGTTTTTCAGCTTCATTTTGTTGAAGCGTGGTATTGGAGTTTGGCATACACAAGACATACTATGTTTTTGTGTTAATTTGTCTTAAAAAAACTATTAAAATTTAAAAACTGAAATAAGCGAAAAATGAAAGCGTTTAAAAAATACTTCATCATAATTCAACTTCAGTAAATCTTTGATCAGAAATTTGTTTGAGAACTTACTCATGAGTCGCGGGATACTTTAATCGTGCTGTTGAGAAATAAATAATGGGTTTTTCAGTTTATATAGGATATCTACATTACATATTTCCTATACAAAATGTCTAGAGGCCTAGAATAGTCAATAGCGTTTATTTTAAGCTGGAGCTCATGCATACAGCAAGTGCGTATGACATTCCAGGGATCACGCATTACAGCAAGGTACAAACATTTCCTCTCGCATGAACAGAGAGTCACGTCTTGTGCCTGTGTGGTTAACAGACATTCACTTTAAATTAAAAAATACATTTTAGCATATAATTAGGTCTAATTTGTTGTGATGATATTTAAATGTAGACTTGGCGCTAATAGGACCATTATTTATATAAAATGTCTTCACTTGAAGCTTAAATAAATTTTGAACATCAGCATTTCTGCATTGCACTTAACAATCTGTGAGAAGAATTCTTTATAACTTGCTGATTTAAACTGTTCTGCTATTTGCGGACAGATTTTAAATATCTATGCCCCGGTTACCGGTTGAAACTTTAATATTATTAACTTACTTGCCTTACGGGTGGAACATTAAGTTATCTTATGTTTCAATACTTGAACAACTCGGTACATTAATCTATGCCAATTAAATGAACCTCAACTTCCCAGTTGCTGATTTATAATAAGGCAAGCGCGCGCGATATTGTGATCATACTTCACACATAAATAACGGTGACGTTGTAGATAAAACAGTATACAACATACAGCGACAAACAGTAAAAATTAAATTCGTTCTTGCACGTTTCAACAACTAACGCCCAAGGAAGTAGTATATTTCTACGAGAAATATTTCCAAATTGTATAAGATTTTCCAAAATGAAAAAACTTTTTTGGTTGGTGGCCATATTGATTTTAATGTGGCAATTCGAAAACCTATAAATACTTTCCGAATTGGGAATATTTTTCCAGTGGGCCCAAAGCGTATGTATACACTGATATAAAATATGATATTTCGTTATATTGGTTAGCTTTAAGTACAGCATGTATAAAAATATTTCTTATTCGCAAGGCCTGAAACAGAAAATTAATGTGGATATGAAAGTGTTAATACATTTGACATACTGAGAGTTTTCACATTTTTACTCTTTGGCCATAGTTCAGAAAAAAAGCTTTAGACAGGAAAAAATTATAACTCCACGTATTTTATGTTAGTATTGTAACTTTTAGTTTATGTAATGCACTGGCGGACATTTATATTGATATTACTGCTAAATAGAGGTAGGCATTAACACAATCGTGTTAACTCAGATATACGCAAGTTGTTCAGTATTAGGGTAAGAGTGAGTTTTGATTAAGAATTTATTTGTTAATATATACAGAATGGGGATTATTCCTGACGGTAAAAAAGTTGCCTGAAAAAAGAGGGTGGTCAACGTTGTTATTTTCGTTCTAAAAGGGAGGTATTAATGAGAGCCTACACACTGAAAAAAATACTTTGTGGCTGCTACAAATGTTTTGTTGGTATACACACAGCCAAATAATTTTGTAGTGAGCACAAAATATTTCGTAGCCAACACAAAATTAATATTTAGAGGCCACATATGTTTAGAGGTGATAGCTAAAATATTTTTTGTTCATATCAAAATAATTTGACTGTGTGTATACCAACAAAACATTTTGTAGCAGCCACAAAGTATTTTTTTCAGTGCACTTAGGTTTAAAATCCCGATAACATAAAACGATGTTTTTGAGAATAGTTTTTTGATTTCATTTCATTCCAGATATTTTACAAAAAATACATTTTAAAATCTCAATTTTCAAGGGCTTGTATCTCTCTTATTTTTCAGTTTAGGTATCAAGAGTGTCAGGTATATTTCTGGCTGAATTTTTGCACAAGGAATCACCTCACGAAGTTCGTCGGTTGAATTCCTCCCATCGCAGTCCTCCAAGACAATTCTTTGCCCCACTGGTCTCCCACCTAGGCGAACCGGGTTCGATTCCCGGATTTTCGCATGTGGGAGTCATGTTGGACGATGCCACTGGTCGGTGAGTTTTCTTGGGGATCTCCCGTTTTTCCGCCCCATAATTCCGGCGCTGATCCATACTCACCTCGTTTCTCTCTCACCGACTCTCAAGACTTCGATGTTAAGAACCTTCCAAATCTCTTCACTCACCGACGCTCCTAGCTGAGGAAACCTCTAACTGGGACCTAGCGTGTGCTCCTCTTTCCTTTACATTCTACTTGGTTTGTGAGATACACCTGATCCTTCTTGGCCATTTCTATACACTTGAATTTCTTCACTGTGAAATTCTTGCTTTGGGTCCCAACGCTTTGACCGCAAAGGAATCGACCGGCCCGCTACCAGGCCACAGCCATCACTATTGCCCGTAATTCAAGCCCAGCCTGGGAGGCAGAAATCCCTTTTGGTAAACCAGGCATAGGGAACACCAGGGAGTTTCCCACATTTGCAGACTCCAATCACGTGTGTCACCCACTGGTACCACAAAGTGGTGTGGGTTTCCCTGAAGCTGCGCATAACCAATCATTTCCGCAACTGTGTTTCCAGCCGNTATTCACTGTGAAATTCTTGCTTTGGGTCCCAACGCTTTGACCGCAAAGGAATCGACCGGCCCGCTACCAGGCCACAACCATCACTATTGCCCGTAATTCAAGCCCAGCCTGGGAGGCAGAAATCCCTTTTGGTAAACCAGGCATAGGGAACACCAGGGAGTTTCCCACATTTGCAGACTCCAATCACGTGTGTCACCCACTGGTACCACAAAGTGGTGTGGGTTCCCTGAAGCTGCGCATAACCAATCATTTCCGCAACTGTGTTTCCAGCCAACCATATGATACTAAGGAGGGCAATCTCCCCAACACAATTCTCACCCCCATCAGGAATGATGACACAGCTCCAGGCCAACATGGGGAGCCATAGGCTGACTACAGAGCGCTCCGCCCCCGAATGGGTCCAGAAACTGGCACACACCTTACAGCCATTAAAGCCTGTGCCCCGGCTTTCATGACACTGAAAAGAGCGACGAGAGTCATAGTTACTCCCACCTAGCGGAGTGGCATAGCACATGTGCCAATGGCGACATGATAAGCAGTAGGTAAGTGGAATTCGAGGAGCTGCTCAGAGTTAGTTATATTGTTTTCCTCGCCGTTTGTGTGCACGGACGGAATAAGCATACTGTGTCTAAGAACACGACAACCGTAAAAACAGGTTATCCCCTTTGACTTCGGCAGAATCGAGGGCTATCGGGATTGTGAATTATCCTCAGCGATGTTGGCCCTTGTGTTGGAAGAAATACAGCTACAGTGCATAGTATATGGAATCAGTGGGTCGAAAAGGAACAGGCTGAGTGACAGTAGGAAACCAGTGGCCCCATCGCACCAACCAGGGTAAGGGCAGACATCTGGTGCCGGTTTTTCATTGTAAGAGGCGAGTGGTCTAACCACTGCACCAATGCAGGTTTCAAATAGGTGGTCCTGAGTTGAATAATAGATGATGACAGTAAAACGACAAATTTATATATTCTTAACTTAATTTATGTTTTATCTGTATTGACAGTTATGGGCTCGCAGAATGGTCAACAAAATTTTGTAGTCGAGTGTCCAAAACACTGCACAGAGTATTGCTGAAACAAGTGAAGTATATGGTATAAAATAAATAAAACACAAAAAATATATAACCAAAATAATAATCTATTTATAACATATTCTACACATTTGAAAACTGCTTTCTCGAATGCTTCCTGCTTGTAACAATTGTAGTCTTGTTAGTAAAAAGCGTGGTTTATGGAGGTATCGATGATAACAAATGGTGTTTTCAAGTAGGAGAAAGAATATTGCATTTGNTTTTTTTTTTTTTTTTTTTGTAGTATCGCTGCACTAATTCTGCGCAGAACAGTTACTGCTGCAGCTAAAAATTTCACGGGGCTGATTCTTCAAATTCTCGCTTTTCTCACGTCGACGAGCAGTGTAGCCGAAGTGTTGCCATAGTACCTCGACGATCTCGTGAAGAAGGTATACGCCTTGGGTGCATAATCGTCGCAGTCAATCGTAAGCCTTCATATGCTTTTTACATTTTCAAGAAATTGGGTGTGAGATAGAGAGATCACATTACCCAAACAATATTTTACATTTAAATGATAAAAAGAGAAATTCGCCCCTGGTGTCTATCACATCTCTATATACACAATTGACTCTGGAGTCTCGCATTTACAACATAAAAATTTGTACTGTATAATTACATAGGGAAAAGTATGTATACCATCTTCGCATGCGATGCACTTGTCATCGGCACAACACAAAACCAATTTATTNTTACATAGGGAAAAGTATGTATACCATCTTCGCATGCGATGCACTTGTCATCGGCACAACACAAAACCAATTTATTTACGCTCTGCATGTAAAGAGAATGTTGGTGCGCTAATTGTGTCCATTCTAACATGCACTGTTTTTAGTTCTTCCAATGTAGCTATGTAATCAGAAAATTCGATTTTGTCTTGTATCACACACTTCTGAATTACCTTAGCATTTTTTCGTTTCCTTGCCATTGGACATGTAGGAGTATACACTGAAGAGCCAAAAAACTGGTATAGGCGTGCGTGTTGCAAATAACAGAGGTTTGGAACCAATCAGAGTAACGCGATGCGGTCGGCAGCTAGATCGGTTACTGCCGATAAAATGGCANTAAAACGACAAATTTATATATTCTTAACTTAATTTATGTTTTATCTGTATTGACAGTTATGGGCTCGCAGAATGGTGAACAAAATTTTGTAGTCGAGTGTCCAAAACACTGCACAGAGTATTGCTGAAACAAGTGAAGTATATGGTATAAAATAAATAAAACACAAAAAAAATATATATAACCAAAATAATAATTTATTTATAACATATTCTACACATTTGAAAACTGCTTTCTCGAATGCTTCCTGCTTGTAACAATTGTAGTCTTGTTAGTAAAAAGCGTGGTTGAGGGAGGTATCGATGATAACAAATGGTGTTTTCAAGTNTTTTTTTTTTTTTTTTTTTGTAGTATCGCTGCACTAATTCTGCGCAGAACAGTTACTGCTGCAGCTAAAAATTTCACGGGGCTGATTCTTCAAATTCTCGCTTTTCTCACGTCGACGAGCAGTGTAGCCGAAGTGTTGCCATAGTACCTCGACGATCTCGTGAAGAAGGTATACGCCTTGGGTGCATAATCGTCGCAGTCAATCGTAAGCCTTCATATACTTTTTACATTTTCAAGAAATTGGGTGTGAGATAGAGAGATCACATTACCCAAACAATATTTTACATTTAAATGATAAAAAGAGAAATTCGCCCGTGGTGTCTATCACATTTCTATATACACAATTCACTCTGGAGTCTCGCATTTACAACATAAAAATTTGTACTGTATAAATACATAGGGAAAAGTATGTATACCATCTTCGCATGCGATGCACTTGTCATCGGCACAACACAAAACCAATTTATTTACGCTCTGCATGTAAAGAGAATGTTGGTGCGCTAATTGTGTCCATTCTAACATGCACTGTTTTTAGTTCTTCCAATGTAGCTATGTAATCAGAAAATTCGATTTTGTCTTGTATCACACACTTCTGAATTACCTTAGCATTTTTTCGTTTCCTTGCCATTGGACATGTAGGAGTATACACTGAAGAGCCAAAAAACTGGTATAGGCGTGCGTGTTGCAAATAACAGAGGTTTGGAACCAATCAGAGTAACGCGATGCGGTCGGCAGCTAGATCGGTTACTGCCGATAAAATGGCAGGCTATCAAGATTTCAGTGAGTTTTAACGTGNTGGGACATAGCATCTCCGAGGTAGCGATAACATTTGGATGTTCGCGTACGACCATTTCACGAGTGTACCGTGAATATCGGGAATCCGGTAAAACATCACATCTTCGACATCGCTGCGGCCAGAAAAAGATCGTAAAAGAACGGGNAAAACATCACATCTTCGACATCGCTGCGGCCAGAAAAAGATCGTGAAAGAACGGAACAAACGACAACTGACGAGAATCATTAAACGTGACAGACGTGCAATCCTTTCTCAAATTGACGCAGATTGGATTTGTGGACTGCCCAGGATTCATGGTGAGAATTGCCTCCTGCATACCTTCAGGCATTATTCGAGTCCATGCCACGTCGTCTTGCGGCACTTCTGCGTGCTCGAAGGGTGGGGGGCTACACGATATTAGACATGTGTAACAGTTTTTTTTGGCTCTTCAGTGTAGTTTGTCATGTAGGCCTACGAATTCCGTCATGATCTTCTAATCACCCTCGTCCTTGAACTTGCCGACAAACTTTCTTGTTGGTGGGTGAAAAGCACTTGTGGTGCATGGGATAGCCGCTCGTGTCAAACTCTGCATAAAACTGTGTGTCCGAAACCATGTTGTTGTAGAAGTCCTGGGTTCTGATCTCAAACAGGAACTAGTTGGTATCCACATACAGGAGCTCGATGTCTTTTTCATACTGGGCTTTCATTACATCGTAATGGAATCTGTACATGAGAGTTTTCGACAAGTCGAGCACCGCTAACCCTGCATATATGGGTTTGTTGAAATGTATGGATTTGTACTGTAGTCGAATCAGGGAGAGAGATTCATTGTATATCGATCGGTCCAGAAAAGTAGGCTTGGTTATCAGTTTTTTGTGTAATTTTTTCGCTGGAGCCCAGCTCCATTTTTGTCATTTTCTTTTGTTCTCTATCAATTTTCCGAAGATTGCATTATAAGCTAATTTAAATAATTCCTTCTCGAAGTCGTTGATGGCTGCGTATCGCTTCGAAGTGTTGATCTCGATGTAAGGCTTCAGCCATGCTTCTTGCTAAAATTCTAACACACTGTGAAAATTCTTTATCCTTAATCCATGGCATAGTGCCTGTTTAAGGTAGCAGTCGTGGATGATATAGCTTTCTTTGTCTTCGAGAGTCGTCATCAGTTTCGAATTCTTGGAGCCCAGCAGACACCGGTTGACAGGTAGGAATAGCTGGTCCTTGTATGCTTCATACAGGGCTGCTGGGTACTCGATATCCACCTCTAGGATGTATCTGGTGTTACCATCGTCGGATACATCCATTACATTTATATCTGTATCGAGCCACCTGAAGTTGCGTACTGGGAGGTGGCATCGGCATTGCCCATCTGTACTGTGGAAATAAACAAGTCCCTGAAATTTCAAAGACATCGGCCAGGAAAAGCATATCTGTCGTCAGGTGCAAGTCCGAATACTTTCCCATGTTTGCATAGTTGTATTTTCCATACTATCTGGGCATGTGCGTAATCTTCTCAGTGATGTCGGTGCTGGTCAGCTAGTTGTGGGATTCTTGTCGATGTAATTGTATGGAAACACGCCTATGGGTGTGACGAGTGACAGTTTGTTATGCCCAAAGAACTTCTTCATGTTAAATTTTGAAGGTGGCGGGTACTAGACCAGGGATGCTAGACTGTGGGGCATGAAACTGAATGTATCTGCAAACTGCACCGAAAATCTGTCTCCCGGCTAATTCGAAAATGTGATCATTTTCTCGCTCGTATGGGAAATAATGATGTCTTTCGTATCATACCTCAGCTGTCTAAAAATCAAATTTGATTTGAAGTGGTTTAAATATATTTGNACTGTAGTCGAATCAGGGAGAGAGATTCATTGTATATCGATCGGTCCAGAAAAGTAGGCTTGGTTATCAGTTTTTTGAGTAATTTTTTCGCTGTAGCCCAGCTCCATTTTTGTCATTTTCTTTTTTTCTCTATCAATTTTCCGAAGATTGCATTATAAGCTAATTTAAATAATTCCTTCTCGAAGTCGTTGATGGCTGCGTATCGCTTCGAAGTGTTGATCTCGATGTAAGGCTTCAGCCATGCTTCTTGCTAAAATTCTAACACACTGTGAAAATTCTTTATCCTTAATCCATGGCATAGTGCCTGTTTAAGGTAGCAGTCGTGGATGATATAGCTTTCTTTGTCTTCGAGAGTCGTCATCAGTTTCGAATTCTTGGAGCCCAGCAGACACCGGTTGACAGGTAGGAATAGCTGGTCCTTGTATGCTTCATACAGGGCTGCTGGGTACTCGATATCCACCTCTAGGATGTATCTGGTGTTACCATCGTCGGATACATCCATTACATTTATATCTGTATCGAGCCACCTGAAGTTGCGTACTGGGAGGTGGCATCGGCATTGCCCATCTGTACTGTGGAAATAAACAAGTCCCTGAAATTTCAAAGACATCGGCCAGGAAAAGCATATCTGTCGTCAGGTGCAAGTCCGAATACTTTCCCATGTTTGCATAGTTGTATTTTCCATACTATCTGGGCATGTGCGTAATCTTCTCAGTGATGTCGGTGCTGGTCAGCTAGTTGTGGGATTCTTGTCGATGTAATTGTATGGAAACACGCCTATGGGTGTGACGAGTGACAGTTTGTTATGCCCAAAGAACTTCTTCATGTTAAATTTTGAAGGTGGCGGGTACTAGACCAGGGATGCTAGACTGTGGGGCATGAAACTGAATGTATCTGCAAACTGCACCGAAAATCTGTCTCCCGGCTAATTCGAAAATGTGATCATTTTCTCGCTCGTATGGGAAATAATGATGTCTTTCGTATCATACCTCAGCTGTCTAAAAATCAAATTTGATTTGAAGTGGTTTAAATATATTTGACCACATTGCCAATATCTACTATTGCTTCCATGAAATGCCTCTCCGCATCCAGCCCCCTATAAAGTACTGGTTGTTTAGGCAGTGACGAGGTGAGCGATTCAGGAATTACAGTATTATCGACTTGCACATGCATACAATAGCTGTATGCCTCATGCATCTGGTAGATGCATGTGTATGAGTGGGTTGGTTTGTGTTCACAGGTGTGCACTGGCATGAGCAAGGCTTCGAAGTCTGCATAGAGAACAATCGGCAATTTATTCATGCGATGGTAGTTCTTGAATTTCAAAATGGGAGCCACCCATCTTGCTTTGGCCGCCGCATTTCAGCACACAGTGGTGCATTTTCCTTTGAAGTATTTCATGTGTTTTTCTAAACACTGCTACCCTGTCAGCCCGGAATTTCGTGGTAAATCATGGTAATATGTAAAGCACCGCTTATATATGAATTTTGTGGCCCTTAGTTGTCAATTGTGAGCTGACTATCCTTGAAAAATTCTTTATGTAGCTATAGTGAATATTTACCTCAGTAGTCAACAGCAGCAAGTCAAAATGTTCGAACTTCTCCTCTTTCACCACTTGTACAGGCAAGACCTTATCCTCGTCGGTGAGCGNTCAACAGCAGCAAGTCAAAATGTTCGAACTTCTCCTCTTTCACCACTTGTACAGGCAAGACCTTATCCTCGTCGGTGAGCGATTACACATTTTCTGATTCTGCAGGATTATATCTCTCAAATATCTGTATTTGCCACAGAGGGATAGGGTACTCCAAACCTCCAAAATCAAATTTGGTTACCAGGGATTCATATTGGGGATCGACTCGCTCGGGATGTATGCCTTTAACGTATCTAGCAAGCAGACTCCACTTGAATGAAATACATGTGGTTGCTGATATTTTTCGGGTTGATGGTGGTTTCTTTCCTCTTGACTGATTCTGGCAGTTTGATGTAAGATGAGGCACTCAGAGGTTCCAGCTTGTTGAATTTTTGAGAACACCCACCCCGATCCACGTTCTTTGTATTTTTCTTCCTCTTCGCATATTTTCCTTATGCAGGATTTTACGACCTTTTTGATTTCACCAATTTCGTACACAGGTACATTCGCAGTCTTGAATGCTCTTTTGTTTGTACCNAGGTACATTCGCAGTCTTGAATGCTCTTTTGTTTGTACCTTCGTTTGAAGTATTCGGTTTCACTTGAGGTCACATATTAAATATAATGAGGCCCTGCTCACGTATTTCCTTGGTGAGTTGTCTAAACATATTTTTCTTCATGCGAGCCAAAAATGTACAAATATTTTTTGAGGAACTNCTATTTCCTTGGTGAGTTGTCTAAACATATTTTTCTTCATGCGAGCCAAAAATGTACAAATATTTTTTGAGGAACTGCTCTTGTTTTGTGGGACATACGTATTTAAATTGAGCCGGAAAGCGGTTTCGGCGTACACGAAATCATTAACATTAGCTTTTCCAGACCCTGTCATGATTCTTGGATAAAAACTGATGTTCACATTACGACGGAGTATCTTTTCGAGTTATTGGTTCAAATGACGATGGAGACTGTACACGACGCATTTAGGCAGGCAAAGGACCTGTAGACTTTCAGGTTTTCATGTGTCTCTGCAAACTATCGCATCTAGCAAATGTTATGTCGCAATTTCCACACTTATATGTCATTTGATCTGCATTCTTCGCGCAGTCTTACTTCTCGTGCCTTTGAGCAACGTGGTTGAACATGAAGGTTTTATTGCAGAATCAACATGGGCGTCGCTGTATCGCATTTGCAGATCCAGTCGATGGTAAAGCGAATGGCATCGCCGACAAAGTAGGCAGTCTAGCTGAAGGCAGCGTTCGTACAGCCGAAGACGAAGTCGGGATGTCGGATGCAGGCTCCCCTTAAATGTACGCTTTATCTTGATCTCTAAGGGGAATATATAAAAAATACCAAATTATTATGTAAAAAGGTTTTAGGAGCCACGTGATAAGTGAACTCCACACACACATAGCATAGGAAACTAAATATTTAAAGAAATATATATTGCAGTAAGTTTTATTTAAAGCTGTGAATGCTCAATGTAATATATCATGGAATATATGCTGTAATGGTTCGCTGGTTCGAGCAGGTGTGTAAAATTGAGGTTATTATTACTTAAGTGCGAAAATATGTACGCGTATTCAAGAGTACGACTAATTATAACATGCATACTGTGATGGATGAGCCGAATGCATTATAACTTTACAAAATGATAGCTAAACAGGTCAGGAGAGAGACGAGGATCTGTCACCTGTTTCATCAGACGAAGAACTAAGACGATACGCGATTCTGCATGTCTTATATAACTGTTGAGGCCGATTGTTACATGACCAACAGCCNACGAAGAACTAAGACGATACGCGATTCTGCATGTCTTATATAACTGTTGAGGCCGATTGTTACATGACCAACAGCCTCTCGTGAGCTAGCAGTGTAGCTTAAAAAAACTTACCAAAATAATAGCTACGAAGGTCAGGAAAGGAAAGGTGATTTCGCATCAGATGAAATATGAAGCTGGGTGATTATTTTTGTCTTTCATATACGTAGAACTTGAGATTTCTTGAGCAAGCAATGTAGCATCTCATCAACAAATATTTTCTTCCACCGGCACACTCAAGCTAGAAACTATGGAAACTGTAGCTATCGGGCAAATATTATAAATGAAAGAGGTGAGTGCGCATGCATGCATGTTCGCATGGTCATGTTATGCCGGACAGACATCACATAGCCGAGAAGCTGGCCTTGGATGCCCTGCTGGATGCCAGCTCCCTACTGCTGCTTGTACCCAAAGAGAGAGAAAGAAAGAGAGAGATAAAGACGCTTGCAGTTGTAATAATATTTTTTTTTTAAAAAGGCCAGTAATGCTGCTTTACACTTGGTTACGCTTAAGTGTCCTTAAAATAAATTATATATTTCTTTACATCATAAAACACGGCCAAGTCTAAAATATACACCTGTATGGGGGAAAAAAATACCATGATCCTTGCTTGTTTCTATACTAACGCATGGAAAGCTAGCTCGGAAGTGTGGGGAAAGAGGCATAAACTTTAGCACTCGTACATTTCCTCGTGTGCATATACACCGAAGTGCAAACCCCAAAGCATTTTACTATGTCTCTTTATCTCCCCTCTGGATTAAAAAAGAAATTAATGGCATTATTTCAACAGGCGATGGTTGCTAGTGATATTTCGCTGCCTGTGGTGTAAATGCATGAAAATTATTTTTAAGGTGCTAATTAGTACGAATTTGTAACGTGAAAAAAAGTTTCAATTGAGACTATTATGTATTTTTTTTAATTTGTTTGTGCTGTCCTTTCATGTTTTAAATGTTGAACTTGTATGTATGTCTTGACGGGTGGGGTTATCAGGAACCATACTATTCTTACGGCGTGACTCGAGGCCGGGAGGTGGTCGGGTTTTAGTTCCTCAGACAATCATCACGTATAAAAACTGCACGAATTATCATCATGAATTTAAAAAGGCAACTCGATGAATTAATATTTTGAAAGTAAGACATATATATTTGATGGTAAACTGGTGTTAATGGAGAAACTGAAAGAGAGAGAGAGGCGGCAGAGAGGAAGAGAGAGAAAGAGAAAGAGACAGAGGGAGAAATAGTCCTCATAGTTTCGCAAAAGTCGTTGCACATACGAATTTTAAAAGCTGCTTAGATTTAATTTGTTAAAAAAATTTCCTTGTTATTACATTAAGTTATTTTTATATTGACTTAACAAATCCAATAATTATGGTTAGAAAAATTTACACCACGTGCATTTTATTCTTAGGTACTCCGTTGAATGAAAACATAATTTTGAAAATACGATAATAAATACAGATATTCGATTTGGCATACCGTATGCCTATAAAAGAAATATGGCTGACAGAAAAAGGCATATATGCTTGAAGGGTTAGTGGGCGTAACCACTAAGCTCCTTCGGGTAGGTCAGCAATCTCGAGTCGAACCGAAGTAGGAGTCCCCAGATCTTCCGAGGCCTGCCGAGCACTACCGAGTCGAGCCGAAGACTCCCAGTCACAGCTACAGCCACACAATACTATTTAAAATACATTGTCCCCGCTTCGGCATATATACAGTACTTGTGTGTATTATTTGTTAATGAGATGTACATGTTTTGCAGTCAGCAGTAGTGCTGCATTGGCAGCAACTCAACAGCGGTCAGTTCACGGTGAACAGCCCTATAGTTCCTTGAACACGCGTGTTATAGTCTTTTTTAATGAAACCTTTGAAAAATCATCCCATGTACGGCGTGCTTGGTTTCCTAAATATATAAAGTATCAGAAGCGTTGTATACTTCTTCACATAAATGTATCTTATTTTGTGTAAAATGAACTTTTACTTATATTTTGAATATACATTTTAATATTTAATTTATATTTAATATTAATGAAACAGGGAGCAAATGGGTGTGTTGGTAATGCCTAGGAAGAAATACTTCTTATGCGAAGTATTATTACACTGAGTTCGCAAGGATGCGGTACGTAGTCTCGTTGGCGTAATTTTCTAGACTCGGTTGAGCTTTGTTTGCATGAGACGGATAAATATCCTGGAAGTAGAACTCTAGCAGGGCTTCAGAAAAGTTGTAAGTAATCTAGAATGGACGCCGTGGGCGAGGGTGGTCGGACGACCTGCATTAGCGGTGGAATTTTCCTCCCGACAGGACGGGCAGGAGAGGTGCCGGGCTGGGTTTTCCCTCCCGCGACCGCCTTGCGAAACCGCGCGCCACCTCGCGAATCCCGCGAACTGCGAGCACGAGCACGGCCACCCATTAGCGATTGATAGCTGGAGTGGAGGGGGCGAAGGCAAATCAGCCCGCTTCTCACGTACCGTGTCTAATTCCCCGCCCGGCATGCATTTATTCAAAGGCCCGGCCGGCGCCAAGCGGCATTCGAAATGAGCCTCGCGCGAACTATTTTGGGTTAACGTCCTCGTGCGCGCGCTGCGCTTGAGCCGATTTTTCCTCCGAGCCTTCATGTAGGTCTCCCGGGTACCCTTTGATCTGCCTCGCGGAGACTTTCCACGTGCTAATTGGGCAGTGGCGGCTGGTGGTGTATTTTAAACAGTGGCGTAGGATGGTTGTGTGTGGTGCAAGTGAAACCCTGCTCTACAATCACCACTCACAGCGTTTTACACACACCAAGTACCTTATAAATACAAGCACGGGAAAATCTTGCTATACTCCTTCACAGTTACTTCCAACTTTTCTGAAGACTANAGTACCTTAAAAATACAAGCACGGGAAAATCTTGCTATACTCCATTCACAGTTACTTCCAACTTTTCTGAAGACTACTAAAGTTCTTCTTCCAGGATATTCCTCCACCTAATGCAAACAAATCTTTACTATGTGTAGAAAAACACACCAAGACCAGCGCACCACATTCGTCCACACTGGCTTCAATAATATTTTGCTGTTTTGCATAAGAGCTATTTCTTTACTAGGCATTACCAACACACCTATTTCCTGAATTTTTTCCTAATAAATTTAAAGTGAAATATCATAATTTATAGATAAAATATAAATAAAAGCTACTTTCATGTATAAAACGCTTTTTATGCATGGCATATTAAGGAATGAACCAATCACATGATACATGGGGTGATTTTTAAAAGATTAATTCGAAAAGTGTGATGAAACCGTGAATAGGCTATAACGTCAATAAATAAAGAAATTTTTGCTGGGTAGTAACATTTATTTGTAAAGTTTACACTCTTGTCGCTGTGTTCGTTGTCACTAATACTCCCTCTGCCTTTTTAACACAAAATTCTGAATTCTATACACTGATCAGACTTTTATGTTTTCTTATTAAAAAGTGCGGTTCTGAAATAGTTTACAAGCTCAAGTGTTGCAGTAATGTAATATTTTGTTTTGCTCTGTACGTGAGTCGAGCGTGCTTCCCGCAACGAATGAACAACGTGCTGAGTGCGCAATGATACCATCATTAACAAGTCATAAACGATAAGTACAGAACTTGCCATAAATATCCTTCATCTTTTACATGTCCTCAATCATAGACCCGTCGACTGAGAGGTTAAACTGCAAATTTGAATTTGATTATACGTGGTTGCACGATTAATTATTGGACAGATGGTTAAAGAGGAAAGGGTAAAAAAAAAAATACTAGTAGAATTAACAGTAATAATATAATTCCACTTTTTAATAATAAATCATATTTTTAAGCTGAACTGTTTAGAGTATTTACATCTTGTAAAATATATTTAATGCAGAAAATAGAGGATAAAAAACGTATTAAATGCCTTCAAGATACACTAGTGGCCCATGGTATAAAACCTACAGAAACTTAGTCTATCCCGATATCCATATGCATCTAGGCGTCCCGGAATATGCTGGTTCCTACTGCCTAATGAACTATAATACGTAAGGAGATGTCAGGAAGTAATATAAGTATTTTAAGGGTGTTGTNTTGGTTCCTACTGCCTAATGAACTATAATACGTAAGGAGATGTCAGGAAGTAATATAAGTATTTTAAGGGTGTTGTAGCAGGAATTAATAAATAATTAATATTATTTTATAACTTTCAAATGTCAATACATTTTTTATTCGAATAATATTTTTTGATACACTAACATTTACGCGTTTCGGCTGACAAGGCGCGAAAATAAGTGGCTTGCACGATTAATTTATTTCAGATTTACACTTAAGAACAGCTTAGGAAACAACATCTTATTACTTTTTATAAACGGGACTTCGTTGTTATAGGGTAATGGTTTAGCGATCTTGGTCAAGGATCTTGTCTAACAGTTTAAACCACAAGTAAATTTTTCATTCAATTTGGGAAGGAAATATTTACTGAATATGTAACGAAAGTTAGACCTGTGAGCAAANCACAAGTAAATTTTTCATTCAATTTGGGAAGGAAATATTTACTGAATATGTAACGAAAGTTAGACCTGTGAGCAAATCATCGTCAATTTTTTTAGGAATAATTTTTAGAATAATTTAAGTTGATTGCATTTCGATTATTGGAAATCTCCAGAAAATCTCAACACAATTACCTTTCGTTTTATTCTAATCTCAGTACATTAGTCTCGTTATTTCCAAACTATGTCTAGTCAGACACATCTTGTCCTTCGAGATATTGAGAAATGTTATAGATAATTTTTATAACACTTGATTACAACAAAGGATGCTAAGATTCTGATTCTCAGAATAACCGACATATTTCACTGTATAATATGTATTATTTACATTCATGTGAAATGCTTAAGATGGAAACTAACATTGACGAAACTATATTCTTTAGGGCAGTNATATGTATTATTTACATTCATGTGAAATGCTTAAGATGGAAACTAACATTGACGAAACTATATTCTTTAGGGCAGTGAGACTTTAAAAAAGGCCAGTACACTCATTTACCACTAATATTCATTCATTCTTTATACTATTTGCATCCATTCTCCACAAATGTAATGTTGGGATTCCCCATTTGACCACGTGGCTTAAGTCTATTTTAAACTTCCGAAAATAATATTTGTCATTTTGAGGCTAAATCATATTTTCCTATAAAAGTGTTTTACTAGGATTGCATTACAATTTTTATCCGGGTATTTATGACATTTGTAAAAATAGCATTTTATTCTAATGTTGCAATGCGGGAACCGAAACTACAAATGTATGAAAAATATAATCGCTCTTACGTTCTTCTTTAATATATTTAAATTTCTTTACGTTAGGTCAAATTATTTTTACCCATACGGACGACATTATTTTTGCAACTTAAGTACAAATAACAACATAGCCGAAAGAAAATCTCAGAAAACGTTATTCAGCTGATCAAATTGACACAGTACTAAATACATTTGGTGATTTTAACAATGCAATTGCCGACTTATTTTTGTTAAGCCCTTTTCAAACACAAATAAAACACCTATATACTATCAATTAGAGTATGTCATACGTTACATTAAAAAATTAATTTACCATACTGCAACGTAATAACACAATTTTACATTTTAAAAAATATATTAAACGTATTGGGATATATATTTTAAGAACAGCTGATTCTAGTATAAAATGCGACAGCTAGTGAAACTGCTACGTAATACATCTCCTCTTAAATATTTCTAAGGTTTACTCCGTCAGTGCTCGATTCTTAACGTCTATAATTTAGTGGCAATTCCTTATAACTATTAGTTTTCTCTGCAATATACGTTAATGTATTCCCCACGGCGAATGTTAGCAGAACAGCTTACTAACTCAACATTAATGCTAGCGGAACGTTTGCCGGCGGTAGGAACTGAGCTTACATCATCTCGGTCAGTATGCATCGTGTTCCTCTTACTAACGGTCATCGGTCATCGACTAATTTTCCTGAAGGTGACTCGATGCAGCTACATCAGGGAAGACAAGGTCACCCTCCTTGTGTAACTGTTATTGCGCTAGTCTCGTAATTACCGTACCAGTAACGTAAGTAATCAGCGAAGAACTTACCTGAGGTGTTTAATTACTTTGTAAATTACGATATATAGAGTATATTTGTGCATGGGAAGATATCGAAGTTCAGATGGAGATATGAGAAAATTTTCGACAGAGTTCAGTGTCTATCACAGCTCACCAAAAATTAGTACAGGCATACAATTATTTCTTTCCTAAATTATATCAAACCCGAAACGCTCTTTAAATTATGAACCGAGTTTCCGGCACTATACATTTACAACCCACATCTAAAAAATACTCTACAAAATGCGATAGCTCAGTCGTCCATGCCTGTTGTCTGTGGTTTGACCAGTGCCGACTTCTGTTCGAGATATGAAGTCTCTTATGTTCTTAGGAGGTGTAGAAGCTCTTAGACTGTTGCCCAATGAGTGTCAACATCTTTATGTGCCTTCGTGGTGCGAGTATAACGTTGACTTGATATCAAAGTCTAGAATGCTGGCTTGGCATTAACGGAAGCAATGATAATGATCAAAATAACGTTATGTGCATGAATTCCGTCAGTATGTATTTACGTATATTCGGTTGTGTATTGATGTAAAAGAGTGATACTTGATATAACATGCATCACTAGCATGTTTGTAAATAAAATTTATTATTTCTAGTGCACAAGGGGGGGCTACGGTGGCTGAGCGGTTAGCCTGCTCACGTCCCATTAAGGCAAACCGGGTTTAATTCCCAGTGGGGCCACTCCGAATTTTCGCAAGTGAGAATCGTGCTGGACGGGGGGTTTTCCCGGAGATATCCCGTTTCCCCTACCCTTTTTATTTCGGATCTGCTTCATACTTACCTCGCTTCACCTTAATCGACTTTCAAGACCTTGATGTTAAGAGACGCCCAAATATCTTCATTCACTCTAGTGCAGAATCGAAGATAATACAAATTTACAACAAAATTATATTAGTTAGTGGGAATCTTAACAAAAAGAAGTTGAAAATATTCCTTGTTGTTTTACATTTAAAGTTTCTAAGAATATTTATTATTTATAAGGAAACTAACGATTCTTTTTTTTTTTTCTAATTTAATCAATATTTACACGGCAATAGAAACATAATCTGTGAGTACTGGTTCATCTTTAATTTCTGTTTCGTCACAGTACATAAAATATTAGTTTCTGGTTCTTCGCGCAAATTCAGCTCCTTACATATCCCCTTTTGAGTATATAGTATTAAGGTTATTGTAATAATTTANATCAATATTTACACGGCAATAGAAACATAATCTGTGAGTACTGGTTCATCTTTAATTTCTGTTTCGTCACAGTACATAAAATATTAGTTTCTGGTTCTTCGCGCAAATTCAGCTCCTTACATATCCCCTTTTGAGTATATAGTATTAAGGTTATTGTAATAATTTAACCAGCTCAGCAAATGTGAGATAATTAAATCGCAGCTTTTCTGCAGAATCATCTACAATGGTCGTCTCATTCCAAAACGTTCTACAGTTACGTAGTAAGTAATAAAGATTTCAATCAGCTGCCCTAGCGGTCTTGAACGTCAACTCAGAAAGTACTGAAAGATGTGGACAGCATGATATTGAATGGAGTGCCCTTATTTCTCTCTCCAGGACTGCCCCTGCTAAAATGCTTCTCGTGCAAAGACATACAACGCCCCTTCTGAACAGTAAGCGTCTGATGCCTAGACTAACGATACGAGCTGCATTTAATTCCAGTCCGTAAGAAGATGTTTTTATTTTGCAGTTTGGGTCAGATGGGAGTTAAGGTGAGTAATGAAAGAAAACATGTAGCACCCACGGGGTAGAAAAATAATTGAAACACTTGTCGACAAGGTGTCATCTGTATCCGTTATAACTATGGCGCTTACAGGGATAAAAGCCTGGAGCGGCAATTCGTTCAGTACTTAACCTTGTGACGTATCACTCAATCGTAATTGGTTTAACTCGTTGACATTCGTATTTAACACGTGGTAAGGCATGCATTGATAAGGTACTCATAGGGGCTGGTATATCTTTTGGCTTATCAGTATTTCTATGTCTGCTTGTGNTAAGGCATGCATTGATAAGGTACTCATAGGGGCTGGTATATCTTTTGGCTTATCAGTATTTCTATGTCTGCTTGTGATATATCTGTTGTTATAATGCTCTGACGTTAACAAAAAAAATTTTTATCGATTGTAAGCATAAATTGTGCACAAAGTGACGAACGTGTTTAAAAATCGAGGATAGGCAATGCTCTAAAACAAAATTATTATAAACTACTTAAAAATTGTATGAGGTCAAGAAATCTGTCACTTCGTTTAACATACAAAATACATTGTGACGTTAGCATAGTGGATGGAAACGTGGTAAAATGCGAATGCGAGCAGCGCAGTATTCGTTCACCGTGTGCCATCTATATTGGAACTGCTTCTCTGCCCATAGCACTATGAAGTTGGTGTCCTCTTTGTGTAAGTAAGCATTTAGAAAGGTTTGTACGCTTATTCTAACCCAGTTTAAATCCAATTAAATACATTTAAGTTAATCAAAAACTTAGTAACGTGAAAGAATACGACTGTTGAAAATTACATTATAAACAAATGNTACGACTGTTGAAAATTACATTATAAACAAATGCATTCATCACTGTTGACCATGTGACTTTGCCAGTTATACTGGCGATGGGAGACTGGACAAGACAATGTTGGAGACATGCACAAAACACGAAAATTGGTCTACCCTCCTAATCTAGGGTCTGTAGTTCGCATGTGCAGCGCGAAACGTGTATGTTATATTGATTTATCTTATTACATTATTATTATTCTCTGTTGATACAATGCAATGCAACAAATTTCAATTTCTTTCCAAATTTAAAGTAACGTAATGTTAATCTATTAAGCTTCAGGAAAGGCTAAAGGCAACANCAAATTTCAATTTCTTTCCAAATTTAAAGTAACGTAATGTTAATCTATTAAGCTTCAGGAAAGGCTAAAGGCAACATCAGCACACAATTATGAACTATACAGAGCACTGAAAAAGCCCCAGGTAAGGAGTTGTGTTATTTAAAGATTTCTTACCTAAAATAAATCTATTATATACGGTGGAGAGTGTTTCAGAAACGCTGCTGCAGATTTATTGTGGTCACACTGCCCACAATAGCATTGTTTTATGCGAAAGCGTTCATACAAAATTTACGACGTAAAAAAGCAGCAGACTCACAGGTCTGTACTACGTCATCTTTCTGGGTCGCTCGTAGCACTCAGTTTGCCAACTCCTTTCTTTTGCAGCGAGCTGACTTAATCTTCGCCAAATAGTAACCGGCCAGGTAATTGATAGGTTTGTCCAATGATGTCTTACATTAGACGGGATTTACCTTGACACTTTCTCGCTGCATATAAGCAAGGAGGCTTGGACTGGCCTTAGCAAACTTGGCATATCTTGTATAACGCGAAAAGCAGAGCACAAACGCGGCACGTACGTGCTGGTCCCAGTTGTGTCACTAAGCACGCGAGGTGCGGCTGAGAAGCGAGCAGTCCCCCGCTCCGCAACACTTTCTCTCTCTCAGTGTTACAATTACCTGCTAAAACAATGTGCTGTTTTGTTGCAACCACGAGGCGGCACAAAGTTCGCCGTTACTTTGCATACTAACCATGGACAGTGTGTGTATATATATAGTTCGTGGTGGAATACGTGTGAAGTTAAACTCATAACCTACAGCAAAAGTACCATTTCGGTAATGGACGAAACGGTAATGGAATCGGTGAATTAGTATTGAATTTTGGTGTTATTATTTGGATATATTACGAGCATTAACACAACCTTAAATTGCAGGTTAATTCCTTATTTTTTCTAAACTCGTGATAATATGTAACCAAGTATAACGCGATAATTTCCGTTACATTAAAATTGCCATGATATATTTATTGCCTTAATAATNATAATATGTAACCAAGTATAACGCGATAATTTCCGTTACATTAAAATTGCCATGATATATTTATTGCCTTAATAATCTGGAATACAAAAATCTCAAAATAATTTGCGAACATGCAAAAATTGAAAATTTTTATGTTACCCTTGGAACTAGGTCGTCCTGGAGAACTCAAGAATGAAAAATTTTAAGTTACCCTTGTAANATAATATGTAACCAAGTATAACGCGATAATTTCCGTTACATTAAAATTGCCATGATATATTTATTGCCTTAATAATGTGGAATACAAAAATCTCAAAATAATTTGCGGACATGCAAAAATTGTAAATTTTTATGTTACCCTTGGAACTAGGTCGTCCTGGAGAACTCAAGAATGAAAAATTTTAAGTTACCCTTGTAAGTAGGTCGTCCTGGAGAACTCAGTATAAAACATTCGAAATCAAGTACTGAATGCCGTGCTACGTTGTCAGAGGTAAAACAAGCTTCTCACTGGGTCAAAGGCCAAACAAATAGCAGACGCTTGAGTATTTATATTAAACTGTGAAGTTTAGGCTATAGGTCTGTGAGTTAGTGAGATTTTTCCATCCCTATCAGTGAGCTAATGAAACTGTAATTGGGACCTTCCCAAGCCTTAGTCATAGTAACTTCAGGCACTACTCTCACACGAATGGAGTTCACGTCGTAAAACTTACGGACAATGATAGAACAAAAATGTATTGTTTCTTATTTTCACGCAACGTCATCAATGCGTTACACCATTTTGCTTCATGTAAGATTAGTTCTGACCTTCACGTTGGAGATTCACGGGAATTTTTTTCTCTGGTGTGCACTTGAGAATATTCAGTAGGTACTCTGCGGAACAAAACACTATCGCAAAATGTAAGAATCGAAGAGAAACTGGAAACGCAGCATATCAAAACATCCCCATGCACGAGGTCACTAAAGTAAGCACAAAAAAAAATCACTTCAAAACAGCATTACATTATAACCTAAAAAAAGACTCGCTATAATTTTATATGGGAAGCGAAAGTTAAAGTGGTACTGGGTGAGGCTGCGTAGTAATTAATTAATTACATACTGGCCTTTATTTTTGGAGGACACGGCTTCGATTCCCGGCCCGGCCACGATGAATTTGGTCTTCCATGGTTTTCCGAAATCAGTTCAGCCAACTGCCGGGATGGCTCAGTGCAGGCCAAGGCCACCTCGTTCCCCGTTCTCAACGTTTGAGATGTTTGTCTATGTATCTTATGACGTTGCTGTCAACAAGACACTAAAGGGCCTCCCCAGTAAAATAATTTAAAATCTTCAAGGTCACATCCAGCTATAAGAAAGCATTGCGACGGCGAGGAAGATGGAAACTACATAACAAGCTTTGCGCATTTTCTATTCCCTCAGTTTTAAAAGGTGGCTATAGGGTTTTATAACAGCCATTTCTTCAGACAAAATACAGCTTTGTCGCTGTCGTTCAGATTACTGTTTTACAGAAGAACGAATATCGTAAACTGAGTGTTTCTGGCAGAAGTCTTTGCTGAATTCGACACTTTTCAAAGACCACATTTGTAGTTCATTAACCACATTTATGAATTGCCAACAACAAATAGTCTTTCACTTCTATTTGTAAAAATATTTACATAGAAATATTACATGTTTTTTTTTTTAAATAAGAATAGACACAATTCCTTATGAGAACCATATGACAACTAGGAATGCCCTATAATGCTCNGTTTTTTTTTTTAAATAAGAATAGACACAATTCCTTATGAGAACCATATGACAACTAGGAATGCCCTATAATGCTCCCATCTACCTATGGCTTTTTTCTGCGTTGAGGCTGAGAAGTGCGAGAGCGATAAGGGCGACACTGCCACACTCATCAAGTGCATCATCACTTCTAAGCGCAAGGCCCTCAACAGGCGCGTAGCGTTCTCGTCGCTCTGCATGTACCTGTGGGACTTTAAGCGGTGGCCCTGTTGTTTCATTGGTAGTTTTGTATGTATCTGACGCGTATATTTTCAGATACAACTCTTTTAAAAGGCGTTTTGGCCTATTTTGGAATGTTCTTATATGGTGTTTCTAATGTACGTGACATCTTGAAACTCTTAACAGCTCTACCCTGAAGTGTGTGTCATTTTCGTAGATCAGCATATTGGACGCAGGTTTAATAGTTTCGTAGAAAAACGAGTGTTTTTTTAAACACCGTGCAACCCATTTCGAGCGCCAGGTATGCGGGAGCCTTAAGAATGAAACACGCATCCCACGAAATAACCTAGAAAGCAGAGCAGAGCCCGCGTGCGTAGTAGATTTATGTACACGGCGTTTCTTACCAAACAACAAAAAAACTGTTGGAGTGTCGTAAATCAAAATGGTTTCCCGTGCTTTATGNGTACACGGCGTTTCTTACCAAACAACAAAAAAACTGTTGGAGTGTCGTAAATCAAAATGGTTTCCCGTGCTTTATGCGGAAGACATTTGTTTGCTTTCGTAAAATAACTCCAACTGCATTTTTCTGTAAAAATTTTACTAAAACGTTTTTTATAAATTGCCGGNAATTTTACTAAAACGTTTTTTATAAATTGCCGAAAAAATTACTTTCATTGTACAGTCTGGGTTTGATGACTACTTTCAAAAAATAGCGTTCGATAAAACTGAAATATAAATACTTAAATGTTGCTATTTTAATAAAATTATTTGACCCACTGCTAATTTTAAATTCTTCAAAGAGTATGTGTATATTAAAAATTGGTGTTACAAGATAGTATTTTGTCAATATGTAGTCCGCCAATGGTATATAACTTTAACAATATTGTATATCAATCATACAATTTTTATATTGTAAATGTACAGGTTTCCCAAAAAAATTCACAGTTTGAATAGAATGGAATGAATTATTCGCTTTATTGCATATTTTCAATAAAAGCCATAACTTAATTTCTTGAAATTTAAAAAGAAAAATGCTCCTTGTCAGTAAATAAAATAATCGTAGGATGCAAAATTTTACATTTAATCTGCATTGTGACTTTTTCAGTGTCTCATGTCATTGACAATGATTCATGGAAATTAATTATAAAGTCATGTAATATGAATTGTTTGGAATAATTCTTTTGATTTCGTTTTCCGCAAATTAAGAGATTGGTCACAAAATCTGTGCTTCTCGTAAAAGTAAAGTNGAATAATTCTTTTGATTTCGTTTTCCGCAAATTAAGAGATTGGTCACAAAATCTGTGCTTCTCGTAAAAGTAAAGTGTTTTCGAAAAAAACTCTATTACCATGATAATTTTCTTTCGCTTTTGAAAATAGCATTGTAAGAAAAGTTTCATTCGTTGTAACCATTGTTCATCAAAATAAAAAAATTGTGGGGAAGTACTTCTTAACTTTTAAGAAAAAACTTCATAAGTGTTGGCGAGAGTTGATACGTGTGTGTGTGCGAATGCGTGTTGGTATATATGTGTGTGTATGTTGTATTAGCACATCCTTAATTGGTTTGTCGGTATTATGAAATCGTCCAAATAGTTATATTTGAGAAATCGTATGTATAATTTATACAGAACATTTTCCTATTATAGCTGCCATTTATGGAGTGTTGAGAATCGCGTACTGTAGAATATAAATTAATCTCCAATGCTACGTATAAAATATTAAACGAAATTACAATATCCCTAAAAATTATTGTCGATTATTTTGGGAAAATGTTATTAAAATCAGTTAAATGATAAATGAGACATAAGTAATTAGGGTCACAACTGCGGGAACATTGAATTGTAGGTACACAGGCGTTTTAGACGCATTAAGAAATTCACAAACTCGCAAACAAATAAATCTCTTTAATGTAAATTATGAAAGAAAGTTAGACTGAATTGACGTACTGTACGCAATACATAAGAGCATACCTGGTCTGTATGGAAGTATAAATAGTATTTCCTGAATACGTGGTTCTGTCTGGCTTTGTTNATACATAAGAGCATACCTGGTCTGTATGGAAGTATAAATAGTATTTCCTGAATACGTGGTTCTGTCTGGCTTTGTTCCTAGGTAATATATTATGTCCGTTGTAGGGGTTTTTGTCAGTCTCCCCTTTTTTCATTCCTTTCCATTATTATTCTCACCATTCCCACCCCATTCCGTTATTTCATCCATCAGTTGTGTAGCAGAGTGCTTGTTTCGCGCTGGCATACGCGCTTCTTTATTTTTCTGTGCCATGTTGTTGTTGTTCTTGCTGTAACGTGTGAAAAATCGTGTCAGTAAACACATTCTAAAATCAAATCCATTTCATCATCTCCGTTGTATTTCAAATGGGCCTCTATTGCCTGAAATATTGCAATTTTCCAAACGTGATGCATAAAAGGACTGGAGGACTAGATAATGGTCATGTGGAAAATGCCAACGGGAAATCTAAAATCAACGGAGATGCTACAAGGCAGCATTTTTCTCAAGATGCTGGTTGCAATTAGGGCCGAACTTCCGGACTTACTCGTTTACTTCAAAAACGCCTTCTTTTGGTGGAATAAGCTAATGACACTATATTGCATACGATAAAAACTTGTTATAACCAAACACAAAATGAAGCTCTGAATACACCGTAAACATGAGAATGTAAATAAATATCTGTCATAACGCAAAAAATAAAAAAAAATATATATATAACTATTATGTGGCAGGATTGGTATGAAAAGGAGGCCTAAGTAGGTTTTTTGCATCTGGAAGAAAGTAAGAAGAAATAATAGTTCGAATATTACAACTTATTGAACATTAATATCTTATTATCAAAGTCTATACGTTTGAGAAGTAAGTCGAGACGCAGAAAATCAGGTTTTTACTACACTTAGAAAATATCACAAGACAACTCAAAGCGTTGCCACTTCCCATGAAATGAAAACTGCTAAAATTCTGCAAAGGAAAAATACAAAGATAACTAAACATGAAGTACCACACACCTTGAAACACATTTATTACAAAAATTTTAATCTGAAAACCGCGCCTCAGGTTACAAGCACATATGTCCACCGGTGCTGTAAAATCTAATTTAATCGTTACATAGTCATTTCCAAAAATGATAGTTCTTACAAAGTCATAGAAGAAAGTGATAGTAAATTATAAGAAAGCTTCATCTCATAGCCACGTGTTACATGAATAATTTATAGAGCGTTGTGCCAAAATGTCCCAACACAGTTTTATACAAATACAAAGGAAGGCATTAAAAATAAAATATCCTCTGTATCAATTTTGCTGAGAAACTGTGGGAAGACCAAAATTCACACATTATAAAGGAAGAATAAATAAATAAAACAAGAAATTAACGAAATTATGCTAGTGTACTTTAAGTAACCCTATTGAAGCAAATAAAACACTCACCAAGAAAAACAGTTGCATACGTTATTGACAAGTTGAGACAAGGTGGTACTTTCAACTTTGAATTTTACAATCGCATTCTCGCTGTCACAGGCAACCATCATTAATTGCATACAACTTATGGTGCATAAACAAAAAAAATAAGTTGCTGACATAACTAATAAATTTACTTTCCTCAACATGGGTGCAATTTATGTTTAAATGAGTTCTTCAATCTGAGTTGATATGTAGTACTTGACTTTTCTTCACAAGCAGTAACATTATAAATGAAACGAGAAACAGAAACAACAGTAGTGAGACAATTACAAACACACTATCCTTACGCGGGACTTAAATACAGAAAACCTCCTACAATAAGCTNGAATTTAATCAGACTAATTTTTTTAATTATTTTTTTTACTAACCAAAAATATTTACAGGGCCACCAATTTGAAAATAAGTGACTGAGCCACTTAAAACATGTAAGTTTACATGGCCTACTGTAGCGCTACTTGTGTGAATAATTTGGTGTAAATCAGTTTTTTGGTACATGATATATGGCGTAAAAATTTTAATTTTCTTATTTGATGTAATCGTACAAAATTGCCATAAAGGGCGGCTGTATATACAATACTCCCAATGTATACTACTTACATACAAATTTTGGTTTGGTTAAATTGTTTATTATATGTTGCATACTTACTTAAATTATTTATGACGCCACCATTTAGAAAATTTTTTCTGACCTATTTAAATCATGAAAGGGTACTTGTACTTCTGTGGAATTTACAGTTTGCACAATTCGGTACAAATTAGTTGAAATGTTCCAATGTAACATTTGGTGGGAATCGGTTGTTTGGTCCTCGAGATATGGCACAAAACCTCCATAATTTTCAAACTACGATCTTCGTAAATGTAGGACAAAAAAGTAAAGTTGTAGCACATTCGATAATTGTATGCTGCCAATATTCCAATTAATTGAAATATATTACATAGTTTCGTATATATAGCTCACAAAACTAAAATTATTTTACATCCACCATTCCGAAAATAAGTATGTCATATTTAAAAAATACATACACTAATATGGCATACCGTAGTACAACATTCGCCAAATTTTGTAACAATGGGTTGATATGTTCCCCGAGATATGATATAAAATTTTTATTTTTATTGGTTGTAATAGGGACTGCCAGCATACAAAATTTGGTAATTTTCTACTTGAGGGGCTTTCCTGAAAATAAGAAAAAAAACTCCAGAAAGTGGTATATTTCGANAGTCGAAATATACCACTTTCTGGAGTTTTTTTTATTATTTTCAGAAAAGCCCCTAAACTAGAAAATTACCCAAAATTTAGTTGGAATTTGTTTCGTTGATAAAATATTCTGAACAAAAAAATACATGTCCTCCATTTAGAAAATATGTGCCTGACCTACTTAAAGCATACCATTTGACACCACCCGCTGCAGTACTCTTTGTTAGCCAAATTTGGTAGAAATCTGTCAATAGTTTCACGAGATGACATAAGCACTTAATTTATTTGCATGTCGTTATCTTACAAAATGGAGAACAAAAGAGGCTCCGTGTAGAAACTGATGATATTACAACAATATCTACTGCCAGTATACAAAGTTAAGTTGGAATTGATTACATGGTTTCTAAGCCAAAAATGACTATATGGCCGCTATTTGGAAAATAAGTATCTGACATGCTACTTAACATCATACTACTTAACATCACCTGTCTCGGTACTACTTGTCTGACAAATTTTATAGGAATTTTTGAATTGTTTCCAAAGATATGACATAAAATATTTGATTTATTCACAGGGTGCTATCTTGAAAAATAACGGACAAAATATGCTCCGTGTAGATACAGTTGTTAGTTGTAGTATCTACTTCCAGCATACAAAGTTATGTTGGAATTGCTTACATAATTTTGACTATCTAGCATTCTAAGCTCAAATGGCTATATGGCCGCCATTTTGAAAATATATGTCTGATATACTTAAAACGTATCACTTAACACCATCTAAATTAGTACTACTTTTTTTGCCAAGTTTGGTAGAAACCGGTAAATTTTTTTCCGAGATAACGTTCTTTATTCGTATAGCGCTATGTTCCAAAATGGAAGACAAAAGTGGTTAATTATTGGAATATATGTTGCTTGTAACATATACTATGAGTATACAAAATTTGGTCTAAATTTTTTTAATGGCCCGTTAGATATACTAGATAAACCTAAAATTATGGCCGCCATTTTGAAAATAATAACCTAGTCAAGTTCAATTACTAATGTTTACCTGGCCTTTAATAATATTACTTACAGTCACGGTGCGTAAGGCCGTGCTCTCGGGTTCTAGCACTGGCCAAATGTTCGTACAGTTTGCTAAATATTCTATTTAATCAGAGTTTCATAAATGAAGTATTATTGACTCAAAGTTAATGCTATTTTCCTTTAACAATACAATATCACTTGGTTAGAGCTCAATTTTGTTGCCGGAGATAATTATTTGCAGGTTCTTAGCATCGCGCGCACCACCTCAGTGCTCTACTGCAGCTGAGCACGGCTGCTGCGCCTCCAGTCAGTCCCTCGCGCTGGCTGAAGCTAGCTGTTAAGAAACACGGGAATCTCGCCCTTATCTTCGCCTCTTCTGTGCTCCTTCAGCTTCTGCACGGGGCAAGAAACTCAACAGCGCTGTGTGCTCGCTTCGCACGGCCGAAAAACTTTCAAATTAATCTTGTTGTCACTCGAAAACTATACACTCAAATAATTTCACAATTTTACTGGCAAATCAATGACATTTATCAACCATGATGCAAACATAATATTTTATTTACTGAATATATTTTCTATGTAAAAAATGGTAAAACAATTACCTGTTTTGATTATTTCTGGGCGTGCACAGGAAGAAAAGTAGCAAGCGAGAGACTTATTTTGTTTTAAGAGATAGATAGGTGATATGCATATAAAATGAAAATAAACACCAAAGTTTACTTACATGTCCCTCTTAAACCATTACCTCTCAAGATTTACTTGTTGCGGTGTGTAGAACTTCGAAAATATTTCAACCGCATACGAGAACAGTACCTACAGACTTTCTGCTTTCTGTTATCTTCATTACACTGTATCTACATAGAGTTAAAATAATATTTCTAATTATTAGTTAACATTTATTAACTATGTAGCAAATATTACTATTGATATCAAGAATCACAAATAAGACAGAGTAGGTACCTAAGTATATTTCGCTACGACAATACACAAGTTACTATCGATTCCAAATTACACTTTCCTCACACAATCATATTCACAATCACAGTTTACAAAGTTTGCGTATTACATAGTTTGCAATCATTGTTGTCATTTTGCAAACAGTCATACTATGCGTGCACTTATTTCTTATTAAATCTTGCACAAAATACATATTTAAGGGGAGGTGTTTTCTGTATTTTAAATATATTAATCCATTACTGATATTAAAACATTGCTATCCGTTTGCGTTTGATGAGTGATGGAATAAATACGTGAATTATGTTTTTGCATCTGTCCATGGCTTTGATCCATGCAGACCCGGCGTCCACAATTATTGTTTACATAACGAACAGGAAATATATTTTTGGCCGGCGCTGTACACTGACGAGGCTCAGTACCCAAGGATCATTTGTGTGCGCAATGATTCGTAAACCGTACAGCGTGCTACTAGTCTAGGTTGTAATATTTCATATTGCTGTAGCCGAACTCGTAGCCTACAGTTCATTGGTTGTGATTACTAAACAAAAGTCGTTTAGACTACAGCGTTCATAAGAATTTTTTTTTCTTTCGGAACACCTGAAACAGCGAATTTATGTGGGTCTTAAAATTAACCATTTCTGTAATTAAACTGAAAAACACTTCTCAATTTTCTTGTACAACCCCAAAAAATCCAGTATGTATCGATATCGCTACCAGACGTAGGTTCAGAAATATCAAACCCAAACTGTAGCTTATGATCTGGAATGAAACTAATTTCTATAATTAGTATTTAATTTTCTGTGTTTGTAGTTTTATATTATTAATTTTAAAATTACATGGCTACTGCACTTTGTAAAAAACATTAAATGGAAAGTAGCTTTTATAGAATGTTATACCACTAGGTTTACTCGTATAATAATAGTAATAACCCTAAAAAAATATATATTATAATTAACAAATCCATAGAATTACATAACTACCAGCAAATTAATTAATAATTGATTACTGCTGCTACGGGTCTTGATAAAGGGCCGAAGAGTATTGCCAATATTACAAAAAAAAATTCTACAGCTCTTGCTAATGTTAATTAAAAATAATGGTCGAATTCTGGTTTTCATTTAAAATTTACTTATTTCCATTGCATATCAATTAATGAACTTCTATTATCCCGCATACTCTTATATCTTTGGAAGAAAAATAGTGTGGCGTGAGTTCTAATAATTTTAATTTCTACTACATCTTCGATGTGTAAACGAGTATTGAATTTGGTGGCAGAGTATGAAAATTACTGTTATCAGTGCTGACATCTGACATGTACATACTGTCCCAAATACGTTTTCCAGCTTCTCATAAACCAGTCGGTTTTAAAATGACATCTGGTTTTATCTCTATGACTACACTGCCAGTTTGTCTGACCCCAAAGAAATGAAGGATGAATATTTGAACATGATATGGGCGAAAATGTGTCGCAAGGTATTCTTTCGTTGAATAATAACTAAGAATAGTTGTAAATTTGCAAAATGAAACTAGTTAGATTATAAGATATTCAGTAGAAAACTTTTTTTTTGTAGATGTAAAAGTAGCGGACGTGCCGTAACGTTTATGAGATTAATTTGGGGTTGAAAGGTGTAGTTTTACGAATAAGACAGCTGGATGTGCACAAATTGTTTATAAAATATACGTCGATGAGTACATTATGGCCTACTAATCCTCATATTTTCAGGGGAGTGGAGGTTATCTCTACCTACCCACATGCTGGTAAAAAATTTTTTGGGGGAGAGTTGAAGATGGCTACATCAATAGCAGGGGGCTTATTTAAACTGCTGGCCACCACCGATTACTTACATACCAAATTGGGAGAAAATTAATTTAATAGTTTTCGATAGATAACATAAAAATTTTATTTTTCAATTTGGTTTCTTTTTTACAAAATGGCGGACAACAACAATGTCCATCATAAAATTCAATGCTTACTTGATGCTCTGGCAGCATACAACAATTGGTTTAAATTGGTTGAATGATTTCCCATATATGATATATCATCCCAAATGTTTTAATGGCAGCTACTTTGAAAATAAATACCCCACGTGGTCTAAAACCATAAAAGTCAGGTGTCCTTACCAAGTATTATATGTGGACCAAGTATGTTAAAATTCGGTTCACGCATTCTAAAATTGAAAAGGGGGACACACACACGCACAGCACTCACATAGTCATACACACCTACACACACATACACACATACGCACACATATACACATACACACATACACACATACTCACGTACACACACATGCACATATATACACAGACAGGAAAGTGATCTCTCGAGTTTTTTTTTCCTTCGGAAGTATCTTGCTCAAACGGTAAAGTGTTAATAGGCCAAACTGGCAGGAAAATAACAAGCAGAATAAAAGAAAACATCAGGGCCTACAAGTATGAACACCAGCAGTCAGCTAATCCAGAACACTCCGTGAAAACCAAACATAGTATTGGTTTTGACAAGAACAGCACAATAGCCAAAATACGAAATTATATACCAAGAACCATTAGAGAATCAATAGAAATATTAAAACATCCGAATAACATCAACAGAGAAGAGCTTAAGTTAAACCAAATATGGAAACATCTCTTCATAGACGACCTGAAATCCTGTGATGCGAGAGCAGAGACCACAGACTCACAAGGATTGGCCGACCACCTCACCCAATCAGGAGGAAGAGAGACTGTAATTGACCGGAGACTCCAGCCAATCAGGGCAGAGACCACATCCTCACAAGGATTGGCCAACCACTTCAGCCAATCAGAAGGAAAACAGCATGTGAAGAGCCGAAGGGCCCAGCCAATCAGGAAACAGCCCTCCAGAATTGAAACTATGTAAGGGCATCTTCCTTCGACTGTCCTCAATGCATTCGTCATTCTCACTTGCAACCAGGCAGCGGTTGAGGAAGACTAGCTCTCCCCTTCTGGCCTAGCCTTGCTACCCTTCAGGTCACTTGGTCAGCTACCGAGGTCTTGGGTTGGTAGGTACACAAGGACACAATAAAGTCGACAGGGCGGCAAGAAGTTAGAGGTAAGGAGCACAGGGGAAATGCGATTGCTGTCCCTCCTTCCTCCACAACGTCGAGCTCAACACAACAAAACACAGAATGCCACCAATCAAGTAGCAAACATACAACACCACCAGGAAATAAAACGCAACCTCGAGTGGCTGTTCCAACCAAAAACGCCTTCTCACGACTGGGAGAGGAGGAAAACACTTTAAGCGATAGCTTGGAGAGCTCCGAAACGGCTAAAACACACGAAAACACTCGTCCAAAATCACATGCTACACTTTTTGAAAATCACAGTCACCAACAGACAACACCTGAAGGTACTTGTAAGAAGGGGAAGAACTCTGCTTTCTGCAGGTTTCTACGACTGTATATCATACCCTATTACACACACGCTAAAAAGAACGAAAGGCCAATTAAAATAGTCATCAAACGACTAGCACACAACTCAGAAACACTACACATAAGGAATAAGCTAAAAGAATATGTCTTTAGACCAATCTCTGCTTGGTAATTCCAAACACCAGCTAACATACCTGCATTTTGTCTGTAGTACATCCACACAATGAACTCGACGTACTGAAACCACCCACACTATATTAAACGTCAATTCGCATAGAACTGTATAAACACCACGCTGAAGATATGGTACAGTGCAAGCGATTTTGTGGACTGAGCCACATTCAGAAATACTGCACACTTAGGCCTATCTGCGCTCTGTGTGCCGGACCGCACACAAAAGAAGATTGTAGCTTTAAAGAACAGGACAAAGCAAAGTGGGAATGTACACTCTGCAAGAAAACAGGACACTCGGGTGAACGGAAACAGTGCAAAGCAATCCAGAAGAACGTTGAGGTACGCAAACAAAGGATGGGACATAAACCCGCCAAACAAACACGAGACACTAGGCAGGAAATCCGGTAAAACACGCGAGCAAACATTCAGTCAAAGGCTGAATTCCCTCTCCTTCAATCACAGAAAAGGCAGACTGAACAGGGAAATACTCACAGGGAACAAGCACCCGCACAACAGCAAAGGGAAAAATTACAACAATACAGGAGAAAGGACAACAACACAACAGAAATTACGGCCATGTTAGCAGAAATTCACGATCTGGCCGCTTTATTGAGAGAAACACACTTCGTAACCCTAATGGACCACTTTAGGCACATAATTAAACAGGCGAAAGCCATGACAACAATACAGGAGAAGCAGATGCTGCTTCTCACAGCACTCACCAATTTACCTAATTAAACAAACAAATAGTTGAGGACAACATTCATTTATAATTAATACTTAAAATTGAAATAAAATCTACAATAAACATAAAAATGAAATAATTCACAATAAACTGTCACGAACCGCAGAAAAACGAAAAATTTAACACTTACACACATATTTTTGCCTCGGAGTTCTCTGATCGGTCCACGACGGAATTTACCCCGTTTAATAAAACTACATGGCTCTAGCCGAAACACTTCAGTCGTCCGCACACAGGGCTAGAGACAAAAACTTAGCTACTCTCTACACTATACCAAAGGCCAATAAGTACACTGCACCGGTCACATTGGGCGCCCTGCCCAGGCTGGTTATGTGGGAATTTGGGAAAGGTGAGAAATAGCCCCAACCTCCACTCGTTTTCCAGGTCGAGAGACACACATGGCAGTCCAGGTAGGGGTCGGTGGGCTAACCAAATTAAACTAAATAAACTTAATAAATTAGACTAAACAAACAGATAACAAACAAACTTTTTTAAATAAAAAAAATTATTTATGAAAAAAATTAAATTAAAAAAATGTATATATTCATATATATATACTACACTTGATACTAACTACTCATACTGACGCACCGACTTGATAGTTTGTAGCAGGTCGGGAAGAAGAGGACTTTGATTTCGGGGAGGTGGGCTCTACTGTTACTGGATTCTGTATAGATTTTGGTATCATGGGCCCCTCCAACTCTAGTATACTATCAATGATTGTTTTTCTTTTTGATGCCCCTTCACGATGAAACGATGAAACTTTCCCTGAGGGCTTCCCTGGGAGACTAGGGACTCACCTACTCATTATATGCGATATTAATTAGCACACTTGAACACAACAGGCCAACGTGTTATACAGACATCACGACGCTGACATTCACTCCATCCAGGGCGAGGGGGGCTGGAGGGGAGCTTCACTCCCCCGCCGAGCACACGAACACTTAAATTTTACTTCTAATAGGCAAGACCAATACACAGCCTTAATACGGGTCCGGTGCCCAAGAAAACACAGTTACACTGCGCCCCACCGCCGACGCAATGATTTGAGAGTGTCGGAGTGCATTTGTTTTACAAACACCCAGTGAGTTATGGGAGTCAAGACTCCCGGTCTCATGACACCAAGGCCATTCGGTGGCGTATGAGGGTTCGGCGTCGGCGGACTGTCCTCAATTCTTTTCGCACCAAGCTCCGATGCTGAGAGGACAGACTCTCAAAGGCCTAGCCTGTGCTCTCTTCAAAAGTACGTCAGCCATCGGAGCAAAGGTTCTAGGCGAGTCGGTAGCGACTCGGAATCGAGGTAACAGCACATGGTCTGAGCCTTTATCAAGGCATGAAAAAGTGCGGCCACAAGTCCGAATTAGGTACGGACAAATATACAATGCTGACATTCCTACAGGCACAAACACTAACTAACAATATTTACAGCCCGCAGAGAAGTACCGCGGACACCCATTTGATGGGAGAAACAACGCAAACAAGCACGCCAGAGAACAGGTGAAAGGAGGGCCTTACCAGCCCCCACATAAGTGCATGTGGGGCCAACCAGTCCCAGTTTGACGAGGTCGAGTTCACGGATGAGTTAGCGAACGTCACCAGTGGTTCAACCGGTGGTGGCGGGAGCAGACGATCCAGTAAATAAAAAACACAAAATAAAAAACAGACACAGGCACAGGGCAACGCACTTCTCTTCCAAGGGGCCCTGACGAGGAGGGGTTTATCTCCCCCAGAAAAAAAAACAAGTTCAAAAAAGAAACTATAAATGACAGCGGAAGAGCAAGAGCTGCTCATTAAAAACAGTTTGGAAATCCTGGCAGAGAAGGTCGCATAGGAAAGAGAATAAAATCGCTCATCAGCACAAACACCATGACCACAAACAACAGAAAAATGCAGGGCTGTGCCAATAGTAATCCCAGACAGCAGGTTACCCAAAAACTTGGCCCAGCTGCTCTGTCATAATGGGATAAGTTTCCAAAACATATTCACTCTGAGGCGATAATTGAAATTTAATTTTTACACTCGGCCATACTACGAGAAGGCCTGACCCCTGCTCGCAGACACCACTCTCTATACACACGCCCACCCTGATGTGAAGCCTCAAAGGTATGTCATCAAAAACCTGCCCAAAAGGGGGTTGACGAGGACGCTATCCGCGATGATATTATCGAGTGTGGGTTCAACATACTGGACATCCGCAATTTCAAGCTTAAATCCCGCCACAACACTCCTGAGAATGCCGAATATGTACCGACAGGTACATGGTCTGTAGCAATACAGAACACAAAGCAAGACTCTCAAGGATTAAGAGGCTCTATTGAACCGCCGTTCACATAGAGCCTTATAACCCGCTGCCGGAATATGTGCCCAACTGCCGCAACTGCAGTCAGTGGAGGCACATATCCGAACGATTTAACATTCTCCCAGTGTGCATAAACTGTGCGGGCCCGCATTTGCACACAGCGCAAAGAGAACACAATCAAAAATACACGTCCGCAGTTCACGCAACACGCGCCAAACCACACAAATACTGCACAGTTCCCGCAAATACGCAGCTCACCGCGAAAACACAGCCCCGAGGTGCAGGAGCTGACCCAGCCAGGGTCAGTTTGGGCCGAGGAGGGCACCGGCGCGGGCAGTCAGGCTGGAAGCAGCAGGGCTGCGGCCGGCGGCTCCTCTCGGGGTTCTCCGGGCACTGGGGAGAAAAGGTCCAGCCCCTGGGCAACGACGATGGACGACCACAGGCTACCACAGCAGCCAATCAGACGTTCGCCTCTCTTGGAGACCCCAAAATAGCCACCCCAGCTGGATGGAGGTCTAGGTGCCACATTATTTGCCACATTCGGGAACTAACAGAATTAGTTCGCGACACGCACTTCGCAGAATTAATGACACACATTCGACCATATTTTGGCCCATCATGCAGAACAAACAATTGGTGACAAACCATTACTTTTGCTACAGGCACTAGCTACTCTTCCGAAAAAATGGCTAACCCTTAAACAGAATACACACTAAACCTATTAAACTGGAAGGCCTGCGGGATCAAATCGCAGATATATGAATTACAACAACAACTTATAATATACAGAGTTGACATAGTTTTTTTAACAGAAACAAGATTCAATAACCAGGTCAAAATAATTTTTCCAATTTATAATATATAAAGATTAGATAGGAATCACAGAGAAGGAGGAACAGCTATAATAATTAAAAAGAACATTCATCACCATCCAGTAAAAATAAATAAATTAAACCAGATTGAAGTCACAGCAATAATAATTAAAAGTAACCATACCCACATCCAAATGGTGGCAGCATATTTTTCCCTCTTATCTAACGTAAACGAAAAAGATTTAAATAATATTATGTACGGTACAGGACACTTTTTAATAGCAGGAGACCTAAACATTAAAACTACTGAATGGGACTGCTTGTATAGCAATGCAAATGGAAGGAAACTACGTAGACAAGCAGATTAAAATAATTATGTAATTTTTCCACGACCTAAACACATTCACTTGCCAGACAATAGCAACACACCATAAAAATTAGACTTAATACTCAGCAATATCCCCAATTCTCTCATAGAATCATAAGTTTTAGACGAATTAGACACAGATCACCTTCCAGTCTTTACGAAATTAATTTTAAACACACATATATCTAATAATGAACACAAAGTAAAGCGACCAGTAACAGACTGGAAAGGTTTACAAAAATATTTAATAGAAAAATTTGAAACCCCGCCAGAAATAAAAGACGAATTATAACTTAATGTGCGGACAAAACTTTTTACAGACACAATAATGGAAACGATAAAGCAAAACACTAAATACATGGATAAAAGGTAATACACAAGAGTAAATTACTCAGGAGTAGATTATTTAATAGCTCTAAAACGCCAAGCACGAAACAATTTTCAGAGAACACGAAATCTCGTAATAAAAACAGAATACAACATGCTTAAAATACAGGTAAAAACCAAACTTGAAGAACTAAAAATTAAAAACAGGAGCGTAGCCACAAACAAACGCAGCTCACAATCCAAAATAAATTATGCACATTAACTAAAGCATAAACAGGGAAATGTAAAATATTAACTACACAAGCAACAGAAACGCCCCAAGATAATGTATATACTGGAAGGGATAAGGCTAACACAATCGCCGACAGCCTAGAGAGACAATTTTACCCCAATCAAGATGTGCAAGAAAGACAATTCTCTTAATCAGTAAATAATGACATAAACGAATACCTCAAACTAAAAGAAACATCGGAATATGACACAATTACATTAAAAGGACTATTAAAAATAATTACAACACGCCCTAATAATAAATATGGAGGACCAGACGGGATAAAATATGAAGGCTAAAAAAAATTACCAGTAAACGGCCTAGAATATCTCTTAAAAATGTGTAATTCAATGTTTAAACTATGTAGATTCCCACAGGCCTAGAAAAAGGGTAAAGTAATAACCTTGCAGAAACCTGGAAAAGACCCTTCTAAACCATTAAACAAACGACTAATAAGCCTTTTAAACAGTATATGTAAAATATTCGATAAAGCCCTACTATACAGGTTTAAAATCATGTAAATTTAAATATAATAATTCCAGATAACCAATGTGGTTTCAGAGCCCACCACAGAGCCCACCACAAAACAGTTGAAAACTTAACAGATGGATTTAATAATAAATAACAAAGATAAACAATAATAACCTTCTTAGACGCAGAAATAGCATTTGATAAAGTCTGGCTCCCAGAACTAATATATAAATTAAAAAACTACATATTTCCAGAAACTTATGTAAATTTATTGGCACACTATTTAAATAATATACGTTTTTACGTAACAGTAGATGGAGCATACACTAACACTAAAATAACAACAGCAGCAGTACCGCAGGGGTCGGCACTTTCCCCTTTACTGTACAGTATTTACACAGCCGACATCTCAATAACAGATGCACGGATGCATAACGCTAATATCCAAATGTACGCAGACGATACAGCAATAATAAAGCAACACTACCACATTAAATTTGCATTAATAGCCCTACAGTGACAATTAAACATCCTCGAACAATGGTACACGAAATGGCGAATCAAAGTAAACCCAGGAAAATACGAGACAATAATAATTACTAAAAAATTACCGAAACCTATCAAAGAATTAATACTATTCAATAAAATAATCCCGTACGTTAAAAATGTGAAATATCTAGGTATAACGGTAGATCACACGTTAACTTGGCAACTACACATAGTGAATGCAATATATGCAGCAATAGGAAAACTTAAACAATTATATCCAGTATTAAACGCAACTGACTTTCCACATAAGAAAAAACCCCTATTATATAATTTAATAATTACCCCAGCTATGCTATGTTATATGGATGTGGAGTTAGGGGACACACCACAGATTTCAGGATTTAAGACTTGCAAACCAATCAAAACAAGTACTTGAGAATAATAGCTAACCAAGATAGATTCACTTCCGTTAAAATTATCGATGAACTTTTATCAATAAAATACATTAAAGAAATGATTGCAACAAAAATTAGAATTTGTATAATACTCTGGCAAATCATGACAATCTTAACATCAAATTCCTTGGTAATAATGATCACGCAGGAGTAAGAAAATTCAGAAAACCTAAACTGCACTGAACACGACACGAGTGAGAAGGGGCCTGCGCGCTGATTGGCCA
>NQII01000847.1:151748-251626 GCA_002778355.1 Clitarchus hookeri | reverse complement strand
GTGCTCGTGGCTGCTCTCTATCCGGGATCTGCCCACCCCTTGGGACCAGCGAAGGCGAGGACTTCTGTGAGTACGGCGGAACTGCAGCAGCTTGAGTGCGGCAACTATTCCGCAACTCGGCGTGTCCCCAGGTGGCGGATAGGGGATCCCCAGGCTCTGGGGTAGCTAGGAATACTCGAACACCAGCCTGCGTACCAACTGACCGGTGCGAAAACGCCGTCGTCGTGGACGTCGTAAACCTGGGTAGCTCAGTACGAGATGGCGAAGCGCATCGTGCAGGAAACAGCTCAAAGATCAAGGCGGGGTGCCACGGGCGAAGTGTAGCAATGTAGCATACCTAACTGCTGGATTCTGCGGGCTGCTGACTGCTGATACGTGAGGAATGGAATGGAATGCGTCCGACCTCGGAAGCTTCCTGCCATCAGCCTTCACTCCTGGGCCAGCTGATTTGCCATCAGGCCTGGTATGCCCCGGATGTCACGCCGAGCTTCAACTCACCCCGATCGACGGACTACTTTGGAGGATGGGGAGTGGGTGGCTCCCCTGTCAGGACTCCCCGCCTTCACCCACGGTGTGGATACCCTGATGTCAGCGCAGAAGAGCGAAGATGGTGTACGTGCCATAACTGAGCTGTCCAGTTGTTGCGACGCACTCGACGAGAAGCAGGGGGGCCCTGCATTCAATAGCTGCTGTCAACATTATTGTGCTGGTTAGCCTGCACAGAAATATTGAAAGTAGTTCAACCTCAAGGGCGCTTGCACACACAGCCCCGCCCCTTTCTCTCTAGACATTCAACTCCACATTAAAGAGCATGAAATCCACACCTGATGCCTCCTGTAGCATTTTCAGTAATGCATGAAAGAACTTATTTCCTGTTGGGAGGGTTTTTACGGTGCCTGTGCCGGTTTTCCCCTCCCCAATCTTAGCTATAGCCCCAGCTATAAGTACACGTAGGGATGCAGTTCATGGCCCAAATGCTGCCATGGCTGCCGTAATCCCTTTCTGCCGCGATGCACGCCTCCTTGCATGTAGTTCCCTCTTCTGTAGGCGTATGGGGCCTAACCCTGAGACGCACTAAAACTCCCGTCCCTTCCTCGGACGTACACTTAATACTTAGCAATAGGGTAGGTTAGATAAAAAAAATCCGCAGTCGGGGAGCAGCCAGCGAGAAGGTAGCAGCAGAAGCGCGCGTCTGCAAGAACAGATCCTAAGAGATCTTCAAGGCAGCAGTATTGCCGAGTAGGTCTTATTAGAGCTACTCGTGCAAACGGAAGGCAAACTAGTGCGGTTAGTTCTTGCTAGAGCTACTGCATGACCCAGGATCGGCAGTCCAGCGCACGCGTCGAGCAACTGGCCTCGCAGAAGAGCGTGCAGCAGTAGAGTGCGCATGCCGACTGAGCCCCAGCTGTGCACGGCTCACCACACACACCGCAATACATTACACAGTAAAAGCGCACACGCACAAACAAGACAAGAAGACACAGAGGCGCACTATTTCAGGGGTCAACTGCGTGGGTTCACGGGCAAGGAGACCTGCCCCAACCCCATTCGAGAACCAGGCCTTGGGGCACACGTATTGGTCCAGGGAAGAGTGATCTCAAGGGGGCAAACTATAACATTCAATCATAATAATAATTACCTAATTCACTGTATATATCACTTAGATTGCATAGCAAATACTGTACATATCGGATAATATTAGTAGCAAAAATTATAAATATATCAATAAAAATAAAAAATGTATATAATAATAAAAACATTATTAACAAATAAAAAATCATTAAAAACAAATAGTAAAAAAAATATAAACATATTATGTACCCAAAATGACGCGTCGACTTGATAGTCTGTTTCAGGTCGGGAAGAGGAAAACCGTACAGCACGGAAGAGCGGATGGGAAGAGCCCTGCTTTGACTAGCATCCGAATAGATTCTGGTACCAAGGGCCCCTGTAGCATACTTACAATGACTTTTTCCTCTAAACAGGTTTGCGCCTTCAGTGCTTAGGCAAAATAAATTTCATCACATCACCCTCCCCCTTCATTTTTGCAAGTTATCATAATTGAAATGAAATAAATCAGGCAAAGAATAAAACTGCTTCAAACTTACAAATTTCCTAGCAATTTACAAAAAATAATTCAATTTTAGAATATGTTACTTTGGACTTTCTTTTAAAGCAACCCACATACCCCACTGAGAATAAACTCAAGCGCCAAGGGAAAAAAAAGTATGTCATAAGAAAATGTATATATTTATAACTATTTGTTTTATTGTGTTATTAATTCAATATAAAAAAACCATAAATTACTAAGTGCCCTCAACGCATATATGATTTAAAAAATGTATTTACTATATTACTACACGACCACACGATGAAACGTACCCCGTGGGCTGCCCCGNCATATATGATTTAAAAAATGTATTTACTATATTACTACACGACCACACGATGAAACGTACCCCGTGGGCTGCCCCGGGAGACTAGGGACTCACCTACACAATACATGCGGAATTAATTAGCACACTTGCACACAACAGACCAACATGTCAGATAGACATCACGACACTGACATTCACTCCAGCCGGGAGGCTGGAGAGGAGCTTCACTCCCCCGTAGAACACAAAAACACGTACTTTAAATTAAAAATAGGCCGCACCAATAAACAGCCTTAATACGTGTCCGGTGCCCAACAAATCACAGCTATACGGCGCCCCGCCACCGACCCAATGATTTGAGTATGTGTCGGGGTGCATTTGTTTTACAAACACCCTGTGAGTTATGGGAGTCTAGGCTNCCGACCCAATGATTTGAGTATGTGTCGGGGTGCATTTGTTTTACAAACACCCTGTGAGTTATGGGAGTCTAGGCTCTCGGTCTCACGACACCAAGGCCATTCGGTGGCGTGTGAGGGTTCGGCGGCGGCGGACTGTCCTCGATTGGTCAGGTATTGTTCCCTGATGATGGCAGCTGCAACGACTGCCGAAACGTTGGAGAAGAAATCCTCAACGCGGCTCAAACCCACAAGCCTAGAAATCGAAATTCTTTCTGAAAGTAGGCCAAAACTGTATTCGAACTGTTGGCTACTATGTTGCATAAAATGATGTTTCCTACCTTACTGCAGAAAAATATGCGGTGAAACACCCAAAGTTTTTATATATATAAATTACCGAATAAAGTAACAAAGATACATTTCTCCATACTACTGCCGTTTTTGTTTGTGCTGAGAGCGTTAGCAATTTATTTTGTGTGCTCTACGTCAAGAAACGACGAGAAAAGCAGAATTATCTTCTAAACCATTGCAGTAATTCTTCAAGCGTGTGCAAGTAAAGGAAATTAAATGTAAAATAGCCCGAGTTCTGACAAGTATGACACACATTACGATAGTTCTCTTCCATGCTGTCGTACTGCAATTTGTACCATTTCAACTACGGTACAAATGTGAGAATAATATGTACAGGGTTAGTGCTGGAATTGAGGTGCTTAATCACTAGCAGTTGCAAGTAAAAAGAAACTAAATAGCTCCAGAAAAAAAGTTTAAACTAATGTAACTAAACGAGCATGAATTACTCGTTAAAAAACCATAAATGAAACAAAAAAAACTGATGAGAATTGAAGAGGAAAATTTTGAAGACTGGCTTATTAATAAGAGAGAGAGGGGCACTATATAATTAAATAATTAAAAAGGAAACATGCAATCCTCACGTTAAAATTAACACTGACATGAATCTTAAGTCGCTCAAGTAGTAGTATTACAAAATTTTGGAAACAAATAAATGTTACTTTTAATTCATGCTATTCGGAAGGAAGGGTAGTCACCAAGAACAAGCAATGATTAAAAATTGAGACTGGTAAGACAAATATTATATTTATGTTTTGTAACATCTCTCAGAATTAAGTCAGATCGCCATGTTTGTGAATACATTTCTGCAGACATCGCGGTATAAAGTTGTAGAGGACACCAATGGTATCGTGTGATAATCCATCCCACGCATCTTGAATATTCGCTCGCAATTCCTGCAGATTTTGCGAAGGGGCGGAGTATCGATAGAGCGGCCAATAGTATGCCACGCATTTTCAAATGGAGATAGGTTTGACGATGCGGCTTGCCATACAGAATATCCACGTCTTAAGGCACGCTCTTGAGACGGCAGCGGTATGAGGACGAGCTTTGACTTGTTGGAATAGAGCACTGGCATGTGCGTTCACTAACAGCAGGGTCGCTGGTTGCAGGACCTCTTGAACGTACCGATGGGCTCTAAAAGTGGCCGTGATGAAAACCAGCGGTGATCGGGAATCGTACGAAATCGCACTCCACATCAATATACCAGGCCGTCTGGACGTGTGACATTTGACAACAAACCGTTCATGTTGGCTTTGCACATGTTGCCTCCGCACGCGAGTCAGTTGGTCGTCGCCAACAAAACAAANTGACGATGCGGCTTGCCATACAGAATATCCACGTCTTAAGGCACGCTCTTGAGACGGCAGCGGTATGAGGACGAGCGTTGACTTGTTGGGATAGAGCACTGGCATGTGCGTTCACTAACAGCAGGGTCACTGGTTGCAGGACCTCTTGAACGTACCGATGGGCTCTAAAAGTACNTGTGCGTTCACTAACAGCAGGGTCACTGGTTGCAGGACCTCTTGAACGTACCGATGGGCTCTAAAAGTACCCGTGATGAAAACCAGCGGTGATCGGGAATCGTACGAAATCGCACTCCACATCAAGATACCAGGCCGTCTGGACGTGTGACATTTGTCAACAAACCGTTCATGTTGGCTTTGCACATGTTGCCTCCGCACGCGAGTCAGTTGGTCGTCGCCAACAAAACAAANTCAACAAACCGTTCATGTTGGCTTTGCACATGTTGCCTCCGCACGCGAGTCAGTTGGTCGTCGCCAACAAAACAAAGCGGGTCTCATAACTGAGGATTACCCATTGCCAGTCTTCATGGCAGTCGGTTACAAAAACCATTGAAGTCTGTGGCAACGTTGATGTGGTGTTGAGGGAAGTCGTCGTAAAGGTCGGCGTACATATACCCCTGCGTTGTGCAGTTGTTTACCAACGGCACTGGCAATCAAAACTTGCCGCAAAGTGGGCATCACTGTTCGCTGGACGTCCGCAATCNCAGTTGTTTACCAACGGCACTGGCAATCAAAACTTGCCGCAAAGTGGGCATCACTGTTCGCTGGACGTCCGCAATCCCGCGTATATCGGAAAATCCGTCGATCCTCCCTCGGTCTGGTTTGTGTCTGTTTGAACATCGGGTTTATCTTATATAGTCCAGCAAGTATAACGACAAGACCCTCTTGCTGACGTCACTTGCACGGCCGAGCTTATTTAAAAAGTGAATAATCTGCATACCTCACATTGTTAAACCTACCCACAACGTTTCGTTTTTGTGAGTGAAACGATTTTTGACAATAAGTGTAACTTAAACAAAACTCATTTCAGCAGTTAACAATTGAAATATTACACTTCCAGTAAGACATTAGAAGACAGTGAACAATTTCTCCCTAACTCGTGGCCAGCATGACTACAAGCACTTTAGTCAATGTGTACGTTAAGATATACGTAGTTTAGGCCACGAAATTCTTTCGAAAATTTCGAAACTATGTATTTAATCGAGCGTGAAAATAAGTAGAGTTACCTAGCTGTAAAAGATATGATAAAATGATAAAATAAAGGATAAAAACTATCATTTTAAAGTATCAAGTTGGAAAGAAGAGTGTGGCCTCATGTCCGGTCGTTACACGCATCGACAACATCTTCACAGTTAATCCTATTACTAAGAAGCAAAAGGAATTGAACGTCGAAACTCACCTTGCCGGAAGAGAAGTCTGGGGAAGATCTGGAAAAGAGATAGAAACCCAGACAATAGATCAATGTCATAGGAAACTTGTTCATTGAGACGAATATTGTAAAAGAAAGCAATCAAAAAACTGGACACGGTTGTGAAAATGAACACGTTTCACGCTAAGGCTGCAGTCCCCATAACTTACGCTGGTTAATACCTACATCGTCAGCATATAACAACTGATGGGCATATTATTTCCAATATTATATGAAAAATAAATTTAACAAAGATTTGTTGCCGAACGAACAGATAATTTTTCTGATTGAAATAGCAGAATTCTTTTACAACTTCTGAAAGGACTTTGGAATACGAAACCAAGCAGAATGCTATCTTGCAACTCTCTCTACCTCCTTCTCCTTCGGACTAGGGTAATACGTTACTTTTCTCGACTATACATCATAAATAGAAAAGATTTATATAGCCAATCGTCGTTTGTTATAAAAAAATTGCGTTGTTATGTGTGTCAGTAGAGCCGTGTTGAACAAAATTTATTGAAACTGATTTTCCATCAGACAATGTTGCCTTCTTTTTATATCTTACCTTTACATCCCTTTTCACGGTTTTGTTCTTCGAATGTTCCTTACTTTGCGTATTTTTCAAATGCTTCACACAAACGACACTGATCGCAACATTTAACATACAGGCGGTTTATGGCTTGAATGTTTAACTTTGGATACGAAGACCTCCGCTCTCTATCTGATAGGGCATAATGTGGTGAGATAATATACGAGCTTTTATGCATTGTTTTACTTCTCAGAAACATTTTTAACGTACTCTCCTCTTTTAACAATAGTAGAAGTTTTCACAATTAACCTTTCCAGTGCTATGTAATCTACCATCTTTTATTTCTAATGTGTTGAGAAATATGGTCTTGGGCACGTAAGCACTTGCTCAATTACAGGGAAGAAAGAAATATCTGCTGATTTCTTCCTGATAACAGCTGAAACAGTTTTCATTCTTGTTTCCGCCTTATTCAAGTTTCTGTGAATGAAATCTCATTGATATTCATATTTTCCTGTCCAATAAGCATCAGCATTAAGCATTTCCTTCTTATTTTCAAGTGATACGTTTGTTTGAGATTTACTTTTGCATTTGGATACACAAGGTTGTCCCATTTTTCATGCCTTTGGTTTTGTGGCCCCTCGAGCCCATGCTCTGAGACAAAGGCTTAGTTGCAGATACCAAGTAAATATGCTTGAAAAGTATTTGTTAACAATGAACAATATTTGGTTTACTCAACTACTATGTTGTTGCTCGAAACATCTGCATTCGTTCATCTAAAATGCATAAATCATTATAAAATAATTTGTCTGGACAAATGATTATTTATTTATTCTACAATCATATGTTTATATTTATTTAGTAGTACATAAAACTATTTTGAAAGTAAGTTCAACAAGTCGGTTTGGCTNAGTACATAAAACTATTTTGAAAGTAAGTTCAACAAGTCGGTTTGGCTACAGTAACTTTATAAATATCGTAGTAATGTCAAATCAATATTTCGTTCGATGTTAATAAGCATTTGGTTACTTCGAACAATCTGGCGCCTATTATTGTAGAATTTGTTACGGCAACATAATCAGCTTGGTACAGTGGTGTAATATTTTTGGTGGGCTGTAGAGTAATCGGGTTAATAGGTTGCCCACGTTCAAAAATACGACTCGAGAGTTTTTTTGTAATTTTCGTGACAAATAGGATAGTAACAGTGTTGTTACTATACTTATTTACGTTTGACAATAGTATATATNAATCATTATAAAATAATTTGTCTGGACAAATGATTATTTATTTATTCTACAATCATATGTTTATATTTATTTAGTAATACATAAAACTATTTTGAAAGTAAGTTCAACAAGTCGGTTTGGCTACAGAAATTTTATAAATATCGTGGTAATGTCAAATCAATATTTCGTTCGATGTTAATAAGCATTTGGTTACTTCGAACAATCTGGCGCCTATTATTGTAGAATTTGTTACGGCAACATAATCAGCTTGGTACAGTGGTGTAATATTTTTGGGGGGTTTTAGAGTAATCGGGTTAATTGGTTGCCCACGTTCAAAAATACGACTCGAGAGTTTGNTTTGGTGGGCTGTAGAGTAATCGGGTTAATAGGTTGCCCACGTTCAAAAATACGACTCGAGAGTTTTTTTGTAATTTTCGTGACAAATAGGATAGTAACAGTGTTGTTACTATACTTATTTACGTTTGACAATAGTATATATAATCCCAATTAAACTTGTTCAACAGCAGACAAAAAGGAAAAGCAATAAAACTTGAAAACATTTATTTACGTTAATATCGTATATCAACATATTAAGTTTTTAAAAATCATAACCATTATGTAAGTAATCACATCAACTAGTGTTTCCAAGGCGTAGCATTCGGAGGCTTAATTGCCCGCTTCGAAACTTAGTCGTGCGGTAACTTTTTCTTATGATGGCCGAAACAGTTCAATGTACGTAGCCATTAAAATCTTTAGTTGCACCAACCAAATTTTACAACTTCGTGGCAACAAAATATGAAAGACAAAATAATTAGGTAATAGCGACAAAATATTTAATTGACACTATACAAACAATTAATTTGATTGGGGCAAACAAACTTCGTTTTATTCAACGGATACTTTTAGAAAGTACTGGCGACACTGGTTTTCTCATTGCTTTAATAAGGTTCCTACTCATATTCATCACTGGAGATATCTGCAAAGGGAGAAAGATAATTTTATTCGTCATCTGTCAGTATTAAAATTGATAATTATTATAATTAAATTAGGCCTTATTACTTTCATAATTTTTATAACTTACTTTGTACTAAATTTCATTCTTCGTTAAAATTGTTAACTTCTGAATATGTATGATTATATATAGATCTTTCATGTCTTGTACTGTATCCTAGACTCTTTCACTCTCCTTCCAAATGGTATTTTTAAAAATGATATATAGTCACCATATTTCTGATCAGCTTTATTTCTGGATTCATCAGCTAAAATTTCTGCAGGAAAGTAAAAAAAATGTGTTACAAATTTTTTGCAGTCTATTCAAATTAACGTACGTATTGAATTAATGCCCTAATGTATGAATTCTTGGTTGAAAGTTCATCTTTGTTTGTACCTTTTAATCCTTCAACATCGTAATTTTCACACAGCTGGTAAATTTTTCAGATCATTAGCATTATATTCATAGTGGTTATAGTTCAGAATAATCAGAGAAGGCGTAGTTTCACAGGAAGAATCTGCAAAGTAACATACGTTTTATTGTAAAATATGAAATTAATTTAAGACCTATGTATTAAAATATACATACCTACATATTTCTAGTACTTGGTTAAAAAAAAAATGAACCTTACAGTTTTCTCTTTACAGCTTAAAATCCTTCTGCAGTGGCATTTTCAAGTATTAGGAAGACTTGTAAGGCACATGTAAGGTCAAAATCGCTGTTGTATTTCTGACTGGCCGAGTTTTTCTATCTATTGAGTGTTAAGTATGCAAATAAATATAATTTATTTCATAATAGCTATTTTTTAACATTTACCAAAAATTGTCATATTAAATAAATCATATTAAGTTAAATACTCGATTTTCTATATCTAAGGGANTTTTAACATTTACCAAAAATTGTCATATTAAATAAATCATATTAAGTTAAATACTCGATTTTCTATATCTAAGGGAAATTTTTGCCAGTGCGTGCCTTAACTGTTATTGAATTAAAAGCCAGATTGCGAAACTAAAGATAACGTTGTGCCTTGAGTAATAAATCTTGCGGGCACACAGTACTGACGTCATGTGCCACTCAACAGACGTGCGGTATACCACTCAACAGAGTTATTTAATGCAACATAAAAATGAAAGACGTGGAAACAATATACTGAGGTTATTTGCAAATAAAACATCATTTATGCCACATAATATGAATTAGAGAGATATTATGCTACACATCAGGCAATAATGCGCCACCAAATTTTGCGACCTAAAATAAAGTGATTGGCTGTACCCTGTCGAAGGGATCTAACCTCATTCCATGCACTGTACCGTGTCTAAGATATTCCATAACTAAACTCTTATTTCCACATCTTGGAATACTGCCCTAAGAAAGTTATTCTGTAATGCCAGGGTGGCAATAATAGATTCTAGAATCACATAATTGATCTTTATCTGAAGTACCGACGGCTGGAACAATGCCGACTACGAGGCGTTTTGCCTAAAAGCCTTATTTATAAGAACAGCAATGATGTTTGACAAAATGCAAGAGCAGAACTAGTTTGCGTTGTTGTGTAGGTCAAGGATAAGGATTCTGTTTGACAAAATCCATAGATGACCAAAACAAACGAACTGTTCCTGCAAAATGTTGTACTGAATATACATAATACCTCATATAGTCCATTCGCGGTATTTCACACTTTTTGAATCAAACCTTTGAAAAAACATCCCATGTGTTTGGCTGCTTCCTAAATACGTATGTCATCTATCCCAAGAGTTTTATACTAGTGTTAGATTTAAGTGCCTTATTTGTGGTTTAATTCAACTTTTACTAATATTTTATCAAATAATTTTGATCGNACTAGTGTTAGATTTAAGTGCCTTATTTGTGGTTTAATTCAACTTTTACTAATATTTTATCAAATAATTTTGATCGTCCATTAATAAGTAAAATTAGTAAAGGCAGTGAGAACATGCATGTGTTGGTAATGCCTAGTAATAAATAGTTCTTANGCCATTAATAAGTAAAATTAGTAAAGGCAGTGAGAACATGCATGTGTTGGTAATGCCTAGTAATAAATAGTTCTTATGCACAATTTTGTTGTACTAAGTGCGCACAAATGCGGTGCGGTGGCCTTCTGGTGTAAATTTCTAAGCTTTGATTGCATGAGGCAGAGAAATATCCTGGAAGTAGAACTTAAGCAGTGCTTCGGAAAAGTTGGAAGTAACCACGAATGTACTATAGTAGAGTAGATTAAGTATTTACCTAGACAGATAAAGTGTTTTATAGTCATATTAAGTGTATCACATAGGCTAAATAGTAATTTTGCTTAAATTACGAAATACTATTTGAGGACTGGCCAAAATTTTAAAATAATTTTCAGAGGACAAAGATAAATATTCAAGCAGCTTCTCTTTAGAAGAATATGTAAATAATTTATCATTTATACCACGCCACCAAATTCTAACCTTCTATGTTCTCCATCAAGGGCATCTAAGTTAAATTAATAATAAAATGGGGAATTATTATTATATGCATGAAATAACATATTAGAATCAAACATNAAAGTGTTTTATAGTCATATTAAGTGTATCACATAGGCTAAATAGTAATTTTGCTTAAATTACGAAATACTATTTGGGGACTGGCCAAAATTTTAAAATAATTTTCAGAGGACAAAGATAAATATTCAAGCAGCTTCTCTTTAGAAGAATATGTAAATAATTTATCATTTATAGCACGCCACCAAATTCTAACCTTCTATGTTCTCCATCAAGGGCATCTAAGTTAAATTAATAATAAAATGGGGAATTATTATTATATGCATGAAATAACATATTAGAATCAAACATAATTATAAAATAATGCTGTGAAATTACTGTGTCAGCATTATAAGTAAAGAATAAAGTAAGAAAGTTCTAGGTTAGGTTCACCAAAACTATGCCTAAATAATTAATCTACAAACGTGCACTTATAAAAGATAAATATTAGTTTCTTATTCTGCTTTCCTCTTTTCTTATTTAGTACCATGTGTATTATTCCTTGCCCTCAGAACTTCTTAAACTAAAGTGAAATACAATTTTTATCACTTCATTTAACGACATAATTAATACAAATAGCGCTCACTCACAATGTAACTTCTTACCAGTGAGCAAATAATTCACAGGAAACATAAACTGTAAGAGTGGATAAAAAATGTTGTCTTCTACTTTTTTCAATGAGAAAACAATATTCAAAATATTGAAAAAAAATCTTTAATTGCCTGCTAATGGCATTAAATATATCATATGGCATTGTTTTCTTTTTTAACTAATTCGGAAACTGGTCACCAATGGCCTCTCTCTAATAATCGAGAAAATNTCATATGGCATTGTTTTCTTTTTTAACTAATTCGGAAACTGGTCACCAATGGCCTCTCTCTAATAATCGAGAAAATTTTACCTACTTCTTTCAGCTTGTTACTGGAACAATAATATGCTGGGGTCGATAACTTATATTCGATTAATTTTGAGTTATACTGTATAGTTACAGTACTGAACACACGGATTATAACGGGAATGTAGAGAAATTCTGACATTAAAGGTTCCGCCTAGCTGCAATAATTCTGCGCGTCCAAGGCCTCGAAAAGCCTGAGTTGCAAGGCCGACATACGATCTCTGAACACTTGCCTCAACGCCTCTACACGCAAGGCGCTCAATTGGTGCGCAGTCTTCCCGTCAGCGACTCTCATCTGCGCAACTTTAAGCGGTGATCCTGTATTTTATGGCACGCTACAAAGATAAAAATGCTATGCTTGTCTAAAGAATACTTTAAAGTTAATTGTATAAAATACATATTAGCTAAAACTAATTTCAAAAACACACGTTTTATATATTTTCACGCCAAAAAAATAACTATTGGAGTTGAAATGAGAACTTTAATAATGTCATTATGCAAAAAGCTTTCTTTAATGCTGTTCGTAACTAGACACTACTGTAAAATCTCCAACCTTACTTTAATCACGTGTTTCCAACCCAGCCGAAAGAAAAACTTATAAAACGTTATTCAGCTAATAAAATTGACACAATAGAAATGAGATTTGGTGATTTTAACAAAGTAATTACTAACTTATAATTGTTAAGCCTTTTTCTAGCACAATTTAAATACCGAAATACTTTCGACTGCAGTTTTCCGTACTTTACATTTAATAATTAATTTACCAAAACTGCCAGGTATTACTACAGTTATACATTAAGAAATATAATTAAACGTTCAACACGTTTAATTATATTTTTTTTCCAAGAATAGCTGATTCTAGTATAAAATGAAACAACTAGTGAAACTGCTACGTAATACATCTCCTCTTAAATATTTCTAAGGTTTACTCCGTCAGTGCTCGATTCTTAACGTCTATAATTTAGTGGCAATTCCTTATAACTATTAGTTTTCTCTGCAATATACGTTAATTTATTCCCCACGGCGAATGTTAGCAGAACAGCTTACTAACTCAACAATAATGCTAGCGGAACGTTTGCCGGAGGTAGGAACTGAGCTTACATCATCTCGGTCATATGCATCGTGTTCCTCTTACTAACGGTCATCGGTCATCGACTAATTTTCCTGAAAGTGACTCGATGCAGCTACATCAGGGAAGACAAGATCACCCTCCTTGTGTAACTGTTATCACGCAAGTCTCGTAATTACCGTACCAGTAACGAAAGTAATCAACGAAGGACTTACCTGAGGGGCTTATTATTTTGTAAATTACGATATATAGAGTATATTTGTGCATGGGAAGATATCGTAGTTCAGATGGAGATATGAGAAAATTATCGACAAAGTTCAGTGTCTATCACAGCTCACCGAAAATTAGTAGAGGCATACAATTGTTTCTTTCCTAAATTATATCAAACCCGAAACGCTCTTTAAATTATTAACCGAGTTTCCGGCACTATACATTTACAACCCAAATCTAAAAAATACTCTAGAAAATGTGATAGCTCAGTCGTCCATGCCTGTTGTCTGTGGTTTGACCAGTGCCGACTTATGTTCGAGATATGAAGTCTCTTATGTTCTTAGGAGGTGTAGAAGCTCTTAGACTGTTGCCCAATGAGTGTCAACANTAGCAGAACAGCTTACTAACTCAACATTAATGCTAGCGGAACGTTTGCCGGAGGTAGGAACTGAGCTTACATCATCGCGGCCAGTATGCATCGAGTTCCTCTTACAAACGGTCATCGGTCATCGACTAATTTTCCTGAAAGTGACTCGATGCAGCTACATCAGGGAAGACAAGGTCACCCTCCTTGTGTGTCTGTTATCACGCAAGTCTCGTAATTACCGTACCAGTAACGAAAGTAATCAACGAAGAACNACTGTTATCACGCAAGTCTCGTAATTACCGTACCAGTAACGAAAGTAATCAACGAAGGACTTACCTGAGGGGCTTATTATTTTGTAAATTACGATATATAGAGTATATTTGTGCATGGGAAGATATCGTAGTTCAGATGGAGATATGAGAAAATTTTCGACAAAGTTCAGTGTCTATCACAGCTCACCGAAAATTAGTACAGGCATACAATTGTTTCCTTCCTAAATTATATCAAACCCGAAACGCTCTTTAAATTATTAACCGAGTTTCCGGCACTATACATTTACAACCCAAATCTAAAAAATACTCTAGAAAATGTGATAGCTCAGTCGTCCATGCCTGTTGTAGTGATTCGACCAGTGCCGACTTCTATTGGAGATATGAAGTCTCTTATGTTCTTAGGAGGTGTAGAAGCTCTTAGACTGTTGCTCAATGAGTGTCAACATCTTTATGTACCTTCGTGGTGCGAGTATAACGTTGACTTGATATCAAAGTCTAGAATGCTGGCTTGGCATTAACGGAAGCAATGATAATGATCAAAATAACTTTGTGTGCATGAATTTCGTCAGTATGTATTTACGTATATTCGGTTGTGTATTGATGTAAAAGAGTGATACTTGATATAACATGCATCACTAGCATGTTTGTAAATAAAATTTATTATTTCTAGTGCACAAGGGGGGGCTACGGTGGCTGAGCGGTTAGCCTGCTCATGTCCCACCAAGGCGAACCGAGTTTAATTCCCAGTGGGGCCACTCCGAATTTTCGCAAGTGAGAATCGTGCTGGACGGGGGGTTTTCCCGGAGATATCCCGTTTCCCCTACCCTTTTTATTTCGGATCTGCTTCATACTTACCTCGCTTCACCTTAATCGACTTTCAAGACCTTGATGTTAAGAGCCACCCAAATATCTTCATTCCGTCTAGTGAACAATCGAATATTATACAAAGTTTACAACAAAATTATATTAGTTAGTAGGAATCTTAACAAAAAGAAGTGGAAAATATTACTTGTTGATTTACATTTAAAGTTTCTAAGAATATTTATTTTTCATTGTGAAGAAATACTTCTATTCATAAGGAAACTAACGATTTTTTTTTTTCATCAATACTTACTTGGCAATAAAATCATAATCTGTGAGTACAGGGTGATCTTTAATTTCTGTTTCGTCACAGCGTATTAAAGATTCGTTTATGGTTCTTTTGTGTATATTTTGTGTTCTTTTGAGTATATTATATTAAGGTAATTGTAATAATTTAACATGCTCGGCAGATGTGAGATAACTAAAATCGCTGCTATTCTGCAGAGTGGCATATATTGCAATTTTCGTCCCATTCAAAAAAGTTCTACAGTTACGTAGTAAGTAATGAAGAATTCAATCAGCTGCCCTAGCGGTCTTGAACGTCAACTCAGAAAGTACTGAAAGATGTGGACAGCATGATATTGAATGGAGTGCCCTTATTTCTCTCTCCAGGACTGCCCCTGCTAAAATGCTTCTCGTGCAAAGACATACAACGCCCCTTCTGAACAGTAAGCGTCTGATGCCTAGACTAATGATACGAGCTGCATTTTATTCCAGTCTGTAAGAACATGATATTATTTTGCAGTTTGTGTCAGACGGTGAGTAATGAAAGAAAGCATGTAGCACCCACGTGGAAAAAAATAATTGAATCACTTGTCGACAGGGTGCCATCTGTTTCCGTTATAACTATGGCGCTTACAGGGAGAAAAGCCCGGAGCGGCAATTGTTAGCGCTCAGCACCCGACATTAATTTATGAACGCCGAAGTCGTTTGAAACTAGTTCTAATTAGGAAATCTCGTTCTGTGCTTAACCTTGCCACGTATCACTCAAACGTAATTGGTTTAACTCGTTGACATTCGTATTTAACACGTGGTAAAGCATGCATCGATAAGGTTCTCATAGGGGCTGGTACATATTTTGGCATATCTGTGTTTCTATATATGTGCGTGATATATCTGTTATTATAACGATCTGACGTTAACAACACTTTTGTAATTGATTGTTAGGAATCGTTGTGCACAAAGTGACGAACGACCCTGTAAAAAAATAGAGAATAAGAAATGCTATAAAACCAAATTCAGCGCAGTAGCCGCTCACNAAGTGACGAACGACCCTGTAAAAAAATAGAGAATAAGAAATGCTATAAAACCAAATTCAGCGCAGTAGCCGCTCACGGTGTGCCATCATCATTGGAACTGCTTCTCTGCAAATATCACTATGAGGTTAGAGTATTGTTTGTGTAAGAAAGCACTTTGAAATGTTTGTACACTCATTCTAACCTAGTTTAAATCCAAATAAATACATTTAATTTAGTCAAAAATATAAAAACATGAAAGCATACGTCAGTGGTCNTAACCTAGTTTAAATCCAAATAAATACATTTAATTTAGTCAAAAATATAAAAACATGAAAGCATACGTCAGTGGTCACTGTCGACCATGTGACTTTGACAATTATACTGGCGATGGGAGACAGGACAAGGCAATGTTGGGGACATGCACAAAACACGAAAATTGGTCTACCCTCGTAATCTAGGGTCTATAGTTCGCATGCGCAGCACGGAACGAGTATGTTGTGTTGATATATCTGAGCACATTATTATTATTCTCTGTTGATAAAATGCAATGCAGTAAATTTCAATTTCTATCCATCTTAAATTTAAAATAATGTAATTTCCGCCCATTAAGCTTCATGAAAGGCTAAAGGCAATATCACCACACAATTATGAAATACACCGAGCACTGAAGAAAACCCAGGTAAGGAGCTGTGACATTTAAAGATAAATTACCTAAATTAATTCAATCATATACGGTGGAGCGGGTTGCAGCAGTACAGTTGCAGATTTATTGTGGCCACACTGCCCACAATAGATATGTTTTATGCGAAAGCGTTTATTGAAAATGCGCGACGTAAAAAAAGCACACCCTCGTATGTAGAGAGCTGACTTAATCTTCGCCAAATAACAACCGGCCAGGCAATTGTCTCACCGTTTGAGCTGCTTGTCTTTGTCTCTTATGACGTCGCTGTCAACAACACACTAAAGGGCCTCTGCAGTAAAATCATTTAAATTATTCAAGGTCACATCCAGCTATAAGAAAGCATTGCGACGGCGAGGACGATGAGAACTGCTTAAACAAGCTTTGCGCCTATTCTATTCCCTGAGCTTTAAAAGGTTATAGGTTTTTATAACAGCCATTTCTTCAGACAAAATACAGCTTTTTTGCTGTCGTTCAGAATACTGTTTTACAGAAGAACGAATATCGTAAACAGAGTGTTTCTTGCAGAAGTCTTTGCTGAATTCAACACTTTTCAACGACCACATTTGTAGTTCATTAACCACATTTATGAATTGCCAACAACATATAGTCTTTCACTTCTATTCGTAAAAATATTGACATAGAAATATTTGATGGCTTTTTAATAGACACAATTCCTTATGAAAACCACATGACAACTAGGAATGCCCTATAATGCTCCCACCTATCTATGACGTTTTTCTGCGTTGAGGCTTAGAGGTGCGGGAGCGGTAAGGGCGACACTGCCACACTCATCTAGTGCATCATCACTTCTAAACGCAAGGCCCTCAACAGGCGCGTAGCGTTCTCGTCGCTCTGCGTGTACCTATGGAACTTTAAGCAGTGGCCCTGTTGTTTCATTGGTGGAACGTCTGTATGAAGGTTCAAGCAGGGTTTTTGAGTAGTTTTGTATGTATCTGACGCGTATATTTTGAGATAGAACTCTTTGAAAAGGCGTTTTTGTCTATTTTGGAAAGTTCTTGTATGGTGTTCCTAATGTGCGTGACGTCTTGAAACTCTTAACAGCTCTGGCCTGAAGTGTGTGTCATTTTCGTAGATCAGCACATTGGACGCAGGTTTAATAGTTTCGTAAAAAAACGAGTGTTTAAAACACTGTGAAACGCATTTCGAGCGCCAAGTATGCGGTAGCCTTAAGAATGAAACACGTATCTCACGAAAGAACCTAGAAAGCAGAGCAGAGCCCGCATGCGTAGTAGATTTATNAGCCTTAAGAATGAAACACGTATCTCACGAAAGAACCTAGAAAGCAGAGCAGAGCCCGCATGCGTAGTAGATTTATATACATGGCGTTCCTTACCAAACAACAAATACCTGTTGGAGTATCATAAATACACCTTAAAAAAAACTGTTTCCCGTGCTTTATGCGGAAAACATTTCTTTGCTTTCGTTAAATAACTCTCGCTACATTTTTCCGTAAACATTTTACTAAAACTTTTTTTATAAATTGCCGGAAAAATTACTTTTATATTACAGCCTGGTTTTGATGACTTCTTTCCAAAATAGCCTTCACTAAAATTAAACTAAAATACTTAAATTTTGCTCTTTTAAAAAAATTATTTCACTCACTTTTGAAATTTTTCAAAGAGAATGTGTATATTAAAAATTGGTGTTACAAGATAATATTTTGTCAATATATAGTCCACTTTAACAATATTGTATATTATTCATAGAATTTTCATATTGTAAATGTACAGGTTTCCCAAAAAAATGCACAAAATGTATGGAATAGAAAGAATTATTCGCTTTATCGCATATTTTTAATAAAAGACATAACGTAATTTCTTGAAATTTAAAAATAAAAATGCTCTTTGTCAGTAAATAAAATAATCGTAGGATGCAAAATTTTACATTAAATCTGGATTGTGACTAGTTCAGTGTCTCATCTCATTAACAATGATTCATGCAACTTAATTATAAAGTCATGTAATATGAATTGTTTGGAATTATTCTTTTAATTTCGTTTCACGCAAATTAAGAGATTGGTCACAAAATTTGTGCTTCTCGTAAAAGCAAACTGTTTTCGAAAAAAATCTATTACCATAATCAATTTCTTTCGCTATTGAAAATAACATTCTAAGTAAAGATGCATTCGTTGTAACTATTGTTCACCAAAATAAAAAAATTGTGGCGAAATACTTCTTAACTTTTAAGAAAAAACTTCATAATGTTGGCGAGAGTTGATATGTGTGTGGGTGCGAGTGTGTGTATGTATATACACTGGAGAGCCAAAAAACTGGTATAGGCGTTCTTATGCAAATAACAGAGGTATGGAACCAATCAGAGTAACGCGATGTAGTCGGCAGCGCCTATATAAGAAAACAAGCGTCTGACAAAGTTGCTAGATCAGTTACTTTTGCTACAATGGCAGGTTATCAAGATTTCAGTGAGTTTGAACGTGGTATTATAGTCGGCGCAAGAGAGATGGGACATAGCATCTCCGAAGTAGCGATAAATTGTGGATTTTCGCGTACGACCATTTCACGAGTGTACCGTGAATATCGGGAATCCGGTAAAACATCAAATCTTCGACATTGCTGCGGCCGGAAAAAGATCGTGAACGAAAAGAACAAACGACAACTGACGAGAATCATTAAACGTGACAGACGTGCAGTCCTTTCTCAAATTGGCTTAGATTTCAATGCCTCCTGCATACCTTAGGACATTAGTCGAGCCCATACCTCGTCGTCTTGCGGAACTTCTGTGTGCTCGCGGGGGCCCTACACGATATTACGCAGGTGTACCAGTTTTTTTGGCTTTTCAGTGTAAGTGTGTATGTTGTTTTAGCACATCCTTAGTTGGTATGCAGGTATTATCAAATTGTCCAAATAGTTNCTTCAGTGTAAGTGTGTATGTTGTTTTAGCACATCCTTAGTTGGTATGCAGGTATTATCAAATTGTCCAAATAGTTATATTAGAGAAATCGTATGTATAATTTATATATAAAATTTTCATATAACTACTACCATTTATGGAGTGTTGAGAATCGCGTACTGTAGAATACAAATAAATCTCCAATGCTACGTTTAAAATATTGAACGAAATTTAAATATCCCTAAAAATTATTGTCGACTATTTTAGGCAAAATATTATTAAAGTCAGTTAAACTATAACTGAGATCTAAGTAATGAGTGCCACAGGTGCAGAATCATTGAATTGTAGGCATGCAAACATTATTAATGCACTAAGAAATGCACAAACTCGCATACACTAAATCTCTTTAATTTTTATTATGAAAGAAAATTAGACTGAATTGACGTACGATATGCGAAATATAATAGCGTACCTTGGTCTGTATGAGGGTATAAAAAGCATTTCCTAGGTACTTGGTTCGGCCGGGCTTTTTTTCTAGGTAATATATTATCTTCGTTATATTTTAGATTTGCCTGAAATGATGCAATTTTCCAAACGCAATGTATAAAAGGAATGGAGAACTAGAGGAAACCCATTTTGTAAAATGCCAACAAAAAATCGAAAATCAATGGGGAATCTAGAAGGTGGCATTTTTCTCTTGATGCTGGTAGCAATCAGGCCCGAGCTTCCAGACTTACTCGTTTACTTCAACAACGCCTTCTTTTGCTAGTATTAGCTAATCACATCATACCGCATACGATAAAACCTATTTATAACAAACACGAAATGAAGCTATGCATAGGCCCTAAACATGAGAATATATATATATATATCAACGCGTCACTTCCGCCCATATATTCTTCCTATACAATAAATGTTTGTTTTAGTGAGCTCTACCATCCCTCAATGTTTGTCCCATGATTTTAGAATCATCCTGTATATATATATATATATATATATATATATATGGCATATAAATATGCCATAACGCAAAAATACAAAAAAAAATATTATAATTATGTGGCAGGATCGAAATGAAAAAGCAGGCTGAAGTAGATTTTTAGCATCTGGTAGAAGGTAAGAGGAAATAATAGTTCGAATATTGCTACTAATGGAACGTAAATACCTTATTATCAAAGTTTAGGTTTTAGAGAAGTAAATAGAGAAGCAGAAATTCATGTTTTTTTACTACATTTAGAAAATATCAGAAGACAACTCAGACCATTGCAACTTCCCATGAAATGGAAATTGCTAAAATTCTGCAAAGGAAAAATACATACACAACTAAACGTGAAGTACCACACACCTTCAAACACATTTATTACAAAATTTTCAATTAGAAAACAGCGCCTCAGGTTACAAGCTCTTACGTGCACCGGTGCTCTAAAATCTTATTTATTCCTGACATAATAATTTCCAAAAATGATAGTTCTTACAGATTCATAGAAGAAAGTGACAGAAAATTATAATAAAGCTTCATCTCATAGCCACGTGTTACAGGAATAATTTATAGAACGTTGTGTTAAAAATGTCCTGACACAATCTTTATACAAATGCAAAGGAAGGCATTAAAAATAAAATATCCTGTGTAAACATTTTGCTGATAAAACGTGAGAATATCAAAAGTCACAGATTATAAAGGAAGAATTAATAAATGAAACAAGAAATTTATGAGAAGTATGCTAGTCAACTTTAAGCAACCCTATTGAAGGAAATAAAACACTCACCAAGAAAAATTGGATAAATAAAATGAGTGACCTGAGGCATCCACAGAGAATTCTGTGTAAGTACAGCCAGGTACAAGAACCCCTATTTCTCAAAACAGTTACATACGTTATTGACAAGTTGAGACGAGGTGGTACTTTAGACTTTGCATTTTACAATCGCATTCTCGCTTCACAGGTAACCATTATTAATTGCATACAACTTATGGTGCATAAACAAAAAAAATAAGTTGCTGACATAACTAATAAATTTACTTTCCTCAACATGGGTGCAATGTATGTTTAAATGAGTTCTTCAATCTGAGTTGATATGTAGTACTTGACTTTTCTTCACAAGCAGTAAAATTATAAATGAAACGAGAAACAGAAACAACAGTAGTGAGACAATTACAAACACACTATCCTTACGCGGGACTTAAATACAGAAAACCTCCTACAATAAGCTATCGTGCAATGCACTGCATTATGGAGGTCGGATTCGGAGAATCATCTTCGGATTTAATCAGACTAATGTTTTAAATTTTTTTTTTTACTAACCAAAAATATTTACACGGTCACCATCTTGAGAATAAGTGACTGAGCCACTTAAAACATGTAAGTTTACATGGCCTACCGTAGCGCTACTTGTGTAAAATATTTGGTGGAAATCAGATGTTTGGTACATGATATATGGCGTCAAAATCTAATTTTTTTTATTTTATGCTATCGTACAAAATTGCCATAAAAAGAGGTTGTATATACAATTATTACAATGAATACTATCTACATACAAATTTTGGTTTGGTTAAATTGTTTATTATATGTGGCAAACTTACCTAAATTATTTATGACGCCACCATTTTGAACATCTTTTTCTGACCCATTTAAATCATGAAAGGGTACTTGTACTTCTGTGGCATTTATAGTTTGCACAATTCGGTATAAATTAGTTGAAATGTTCCAATGTAACATTTGTTGGGAATCGGTTGTTTGGTCTTCGAGATATGGCACAAAACCTCCATAATTTTCAAATGGCGGTCTTCATAAATGTTGGACAAAAAAGTAAAGTTGTAGCACATGCAATAATTGTATACTGCCAATATTCCAATCAAGTTGAAATATATTACATTGTTTCGTATATATAGCACACAAAACTAAAATTATTTTACATCCGCCATTCTAAAAATAAGTGTCTCACACTTAAAGAATACATAATTAATGTGTCATACCTTAGCACTGACGATGTGAAATCTATCATGGCAATACCATAATCATTTGGAATCAGTTCCCATCGATGAAGCATTCCGGAAACTGTTTCACACTGTTTATGCAAGGTGATACATTGAAGAACCACATCAAGAACTGCAACGATTCGTCTTTTCAGAGCCAGCAAGTGATGCAAGTGGTTAAGACGGTACAAAGCACTGCCAATGTAAAATCTATTGTGGCACATACCATAATCAGTTGAATCAATACCCATCGATGCAGCACGAGGTGTTGGCATCAACACTGGCTCTCAAAAGATGAATCCTTGCTGCATATTTGGGTACTTATTCGTCAGGTAATAATGTGGAGGCAGTTCGTGCTGAATATGAAATGAGTGCAGTAGTTTCGGTTTGTGTGGAATGTACAATTTTCAAGACTTTCGAGTGATGTCAACGAACTTTAAAATGGTTATTATCGTTATTTGGAGCCACATAAACAACTGCAACCGTTGTTTGTCGTGGCTCTTCATGCATTTTGACTGAAGGTGACTCAATCGCATAACTTCGATGTATGAAGATATATCAACAATGCCTGAGGGATCCCCACATTTTTGCAGGTCTATCAAATATCTGAGTATATCAACAAGTAAATTCGGGTCTCTGGGAAATATGAAACTAGCGTTCTTGACGCCTTCTGCCTTCGTCAACTGACTTATCGAAGGAAACTCGTTGGTGTAATGCGTGCGAACGCATATATGAATACATACACTTTACACCTGCCGGCTGACCTCTGACGACAATCCGACAGCAAGGATGCAGGTGGCGGCTCCATGTTCGTTGAGGTCAAAGGCAGATACTTTTTCAATGCTGTCCTCATGACCGTTTTCACATCCTGTTTCATCCGCAATATCAANTTGAGGTCAAAGGCAGATACTTTTTCAATGCTGTCCTCATGACCGTTTTCACATCCTGTTTCATCCGCAATATCAAGTTTACTTTTCAGAGCCAGCAAGTGATGCTGCCAACGCCCCCTTCTGCATCGGTGGGTACTGATTCGTAAGGCGATAATGATGAGAGAGTGCTAAAGACGGAATGAATGCAGTAGAGTCGGTTCGTGTTGAATGTACACTTGCAAGACTTTCGCATGAAGTCGACGAACTTCAAACTAAATGGTTGTGGCTCTTAATACTGATGATGACCATGCGACACCTACAAAGAAAAGAAAACTTGATATTGGGGATGAAACAGGAGGTGAAGTTGGTCATGACGAAAGAGACGAAGAAGTATCTGATGAGAAGGATGTTGATTCTCTAATCGTTCCCACGCATTTCACCAATGAATTTCCTTCGATAAGTTGTGTGAAGAAGGCAGAAGGCATCAAAAATGGTCGTTACATATTTCCCGAAGACCCGAATAAACTTGTTGATATGCTCCGATATATGATTGACCCGCAAAAACGTGGTGATCTCTCAGACATTGATGAGATATCTTCAATCATTGAAGAACTGAAGGAGGCAGGTTACATAGAATGAGTCAATTGGGAGTCACCAATGAACTGCATACATCTGCGAGACGCAACCACAGTCGCAGCAAGGTCGTGATATGTGGGATGAACGACCTATTTCAAGCCAGCCTCGTGGAGATGATACCATATGCTCGGGTCAACAAGGACTACAAATACTTAGTGACAGTCATCGATGTGTGTATAAAATTCACCTGGACTAGGCCTGTCAAGTCGAAGAATGCACACGATGTCAACGATGCCATGACTGATGTATTGGGTGAAGGATACATCCCGGCTAATCTACAAACCGACCAGGGCAACGAATTTTACAATGAAAAGTGCAAGACCCTGTTGAAGAAACATAAAATGAATCATTTTTTCACATACAGCAATCTCAAAGAATCTATCGTCGAGATACTAAACAGGTCTCTGAAGAGCAAGATGTGGAGCCATTTCGCTGCGAATGGCAACTACAAGTGGTTGAATATACTCCCAAAACTCATACACGAATATAACTCTACCATTCATTCTACCACTCGCATGAAGCCCGAAGACAACAAGGATGACTCATGCTTCGAGCCGTATATGCTATTCCGAAGAGGAGGGACCCACGCAAGCATAAAGTCAAGTTTGGTGACTATGTGCGCATCTCCAAACAGAAAGGCATCTTCGAGAAAGGACTAATAGCGAATTGGAGTCTCGAACTCTTTCGTGTCCGACTTATACGCAACTATGTTCCAAGGATCTACTTTCTCTAGGAAGTGAATAATTTTCCCTTCCCATTGTGGTTTCTACGCAGAGGATATACTGTCTACAAAGTTTCCCGAAGCGTATTTGGTCGTGAAGATGCTGAAACGACATAATAAAGTGATGGAGTTTCCCAGCCCGCTACAATTACTGGGTCGACGATGCGTACATCGAGCGGTGAACACCGGCCATTGCAATTAATATATATTTGTATTCATGTTTACTCAATTTATACATTACTAATAAGTTTTGTAAAGAATAATTTGTTGTGTTTTATTTATTTAAAAATCCCCCAATTTATATAAAAATTATTTTGTATTAAAATAATTACACTAAAAATATATATATAAATAATTAATATGACAATTTACATGACCTCGTCACCATTCGGTACAGGTCGATAGCACTCTTACCGATAGTAAATTATCTTTGTTGTTTGAAATATGAGTTACCAGTGTGCTTTAGTGGGCGGCACTAAAGTAAATGGACAATAGATATGGCATGACGTCGAAGGGGTCGAGCGAATATGAGTAATCGGCCGACAGCACGACGTATATGTTAAAACATAAACAAATATGGCTGCCACCTAGTGGTCTGGTGGCAAAATCGATTGTTAACACACTAGTGCCACCTAGGTGTTGAAAATGAAAACAAACGACAAACAAAAACCAAGATGGCTACATACGATTGAACGAGTAAGGGAGAGGGGTTGGAGGCCTGGCGACTAATTAACCAATGAGTATTATTGTTGGTGGGTCAGTCGTCTGCTGGACTTGGTACTGTGTGGGACCTCTAAAATTTAATTTTCTTAAAAAGGGATTTTAATAATAATTTTTAGATAAAATTTTAATAATAATAATGAAAAATTTATTAGGTTTTTATAAAAAATGTTAGTAAATTTTTTTATATTTTTTTTATTTTAAGGAATTAATTTAGAACTCTTTTAGATTTTTTTTGTTTCAAGTTCATTCAAGGTTATAGGCACTTGGTAAAAATCAAGGTCATTGGTCAAATTCGAGGTCACTGAAATCCAACATGGCCGCTGGTCTACCGAAATGACAGAGCATGAAAGTCGCCTGGCTACTATCTCCCATCCCCTTGTCGCAGACTCATCCAAATCATTCTTCTTTCATGAGTATATTATATGATTTATTTTGCATTTGGTCATTCGACACCGGGTAACCTGAGGTCAGCTCATCACTTAGAACTGGACCTTAAACGTAATCCTAATGAAATGCCATAAATTTCCTTGTTTACCTGTAAAACATAAACTACATGTTGCAATGACTACTTCGCCCAACCTTAGATCAGTCATTACTGGTGACTTGTGATGACAAAAACTCAACAAAACCTTTAAAATGGCTTTAAAACTGGGATTATTATATGTCTGTTGCATTTTTTTTTTGCGACCCAAAAGCACCTAAGATGTGCGATTCTGTTGTATAGAGTACCGCGAAAATAAAAATATGTAATTGCAATTCATTTAATTTAATAATCCGTGAAAAAGAAAATTGTCTTACAGAATACATGCACCGCCTCTACTGAATATAGCATCAATAATATAACATTATTCAGGAGGAAACATNAATTGTCTTACAGAATACATGCACCGCCTCTACTGAATATAGCATCAATAATATAACATTATTCAGGAGGAAACATCTGTATATAATAGTAATTGTTAGGTAGACTGGTTTGAAGCTAATTAATTGATCACAGTAATAAGCTCGGTTAGTTGTGATATTAGTCTGCTAGTCATATAGTATGTGCCGCGAAATTACATATTTAGGTTCTTGTAATCTAGGGTTCGCTGTTAGTTTGTAATCTAACCGAGTGATAAATTTCTGAAATACAGGTGGATAAAAGAATAAACATGGATGTCTTGTTTAAAGTTTACGCTACAATGAAAAGCAATCTTTGTTACTGTATACACGTTCGTTAAAGACAGCAGCTCTGAATAAGTAGAAATGTTTGCACGCGAGGTTTTTATTTAATGGTGAGGGAGAACGTGTTTCCTAGCTCACCCCCACAAGATATCTCATGTGACTGGTAACCGCTCCTAGANCTCTCCGCCGTCCGCCACGAGCACCGGGCCGCGCTGATCGCACACAGGTAAGCCCCGCCCCTCTCTGTCTCTCCTCTTCTGCCGGCTGTGGATCTTCTCCGGCGTCAGAGGACGTCTGAGCTGCGCAGGCTCGTCGCTCAGGGAAAACGTACTAGCCAGGAGGTGCCTCGGTCCGTGCCCTTCGTCATTACCACCTCAAGTCGGTCCGCTAGGCTTCTGGGCTATTCACGGTAAAGTCAGCACTTTTGAAAACCCTCTCGTTTGTAATAACATCCAATAATTATATTTTATTGTAGCCTTAGACGTTAACTTCCGAGTGCGGTGGAATACACTCGTTGTGTTTATTACTTACATGACAAGATTTATTTAAAAGGGTGTTTAAACGATACAAAAATTGCTGAAAGGAAAAAATAGCTAGGGTCTCAACAGAATTTAGTTTCACCGTGTAGACCTGAAATTAAATCAAACACACTAACATATGCGCTAATACTGCAACCATCAAAGTTTCACTTCCAAGCATCTTACTTAACTCGCGCATCTTACTGCATATACGATCGAACGTTTACCAATCCGTCTGGGCCGAGTTATTATTGTTTACCGTAGCTTACAGCCTGTGAATTCATGACTTCACTTTTCTTATTCTACCCTCCCAGGCTTCCGATTCGGTTCTATAATGTAAGTCGTGAAAGGTTTGAAAATATTGGTTTCCCCGATTTCGAAGTTTAAGCTCCNTTCCGATTCGGTTCTATAATGTAAGTCGTGAAAGGTTTGAAAATATTGGTTTCCCCGATTTCGAAGTTTAAGCTCCGACATCCATAAATACGTATCCTAACTAATATTATAAATGCGAAAATGTGTTTGTTTGTTTGTTTGTCCTTCGTTCATGTCGCAACGGAGCAACGGATCGACGTGATTTTTTTAACAGAAATAGTTCGAGGGCCGGGAAGTGACACAGGTTACTTTTTATCCCAAAAAATATCTCATCCCCTCAGGAAAAATATTTTTGTAAAAATATTGCCCTGGGTACAATGTTGCGTCAATGTTAGTTGTTAGTGTGGGTCGAAAGCACAATGTCACAAAAAAAAANACACTAACATATGCGCTAATACTGCAACCATCAAAGTTTCACTTCCAAGCATCTTACTTAACTCGCGCATCTTACTGCATATACGATCGAACGTTTACCAATCCGTCTGGGCCGAGTTATTATTGTTTACCGTAGCTTACAGCCTGTGAATTCATGACTTCACTTTTCTTATTCTACCCTCCCAGGCTTCCGATTCGGTTCTATAATGTAAGTCGTGAAAGGTTTGAAAATATTGGTTTCCCCGATTTCGAAGTTTAAGCTCCCACATCCATAAATACGTATCCTAACTAATATTATAAATGCGAAAATGTGTTTGTTTGTTTGTTTGTCCTTCGTTCATGTCGCAACGGAGCAACGGATCGACGTGATTTTTTGAACAGAAATAGTTCGAGGGCCGGGAAGTGACACAGGTTACTTTTTATCCCAAAAAAATATTTTTTGTAAAAATATTGCCCTGGGTACAATGTTGCGTCAATGTTAGTTGTTAGTGTGGGTCGAAAGCACAATGTCACAAAAAAAACGATAGAGGCCCTAAACAGAACTCTACAGTATATACGAAACAATGCAGATATTATGGGAACTCTACCGGTGATTCAGAGTGGCAGGCTTTAAGATGAAATCAAAGCCTGTCTCAAGTCGTCAAGCTTATGGGCAAATGTCTAGAAATCAGCTTGACCACAGATGTGAGAGTGTACCTCTACAATGACGTTGATACAGGACATTATGCTGATACACCATTAAAAATTGGAGATGGTTGGTAGAAACAGATGCCGAGGGCTGTGTGTCACTAAGGGAAAATTTTAGTAATTTGGTGCAGAGTGATACGTAACTGATTGCAAGCGTTTACCCAGACCTATAAAGAAATATAAATGACGACCAGTGGCTATGTAAAAGAACAATTCTAGTACCAAAAATTACATCATTAGTGCTCTGTTCTGTGTTTATGATCAGTATCTGTCTACTAACAAATACCGTTATTTCTCCCTTTATGTTTGTTAATATAACCACGCGATCAACATTCAATGACGACGTTTTTCACCGTGCACTCATTTAAATTTAAAAGCAAGTGCAGACATTGTCAAGAAAAAGTATAGGGCCTAAAAAGCATGGACTTTATTTTTAAAAAAATTTTAACAATAAATCTGTATTCCACTTGAGCGGAGCCGCTGACACAGCTAGTATTCTCATAAATATGACAAAAGTAAGAGGGTGACAATATTAACTTTGATACAAAAAAGTGCCAAAGGGAACATCTACAAAGAAAACTGCACCTTTCACCTGTTTTCGTTCATAATCAATCATTTTTAGCTTCATTAAATCATTATGACAAGGAAAGATTTCGACAAATTTATCTTAGATATAAAAATTTTACTTTAGTAATAATTATGTCAGAAAGTATTTAGATAACGAGTCTTTTTGTTTAGATCAACTTTAATGAGTTATGTTCGAATTTAAATGCATTAGTATTGAGGAGCAGCACGGTTTTGACCTGCCAAGAAAAATTTGAAAATAAATTTTACTTTTGATTTGTTTTGGTAGTATTTATTTTTTTAGTCATCTTAATTTGCAAAATTTTCCTTTTTGCATGAGTAATATTGCCAATAAAATAAACCGGTAATATTATATTATTTAGCTTAGAAATAGCTATGTGTGCATATAATACGGTTTAGTTTATTAGTTAAAATGTATTAAATACCTAGATAAAACTATAGCAAAGCCATTCTGCGTTTCAAAAGAGTCCTCCCCAGAATTCGTGGATTTTGAAACGCCACTTTATTAAACTTTGTAGTCCTATAACACAATAAGCCGTGCTTGATATGGGCGGTTTCATTCATAAACAGTTTGCAAAGATATTTTGAAAAGTCTGTTTGAAACTGAACTGCATAGTAACATGTAAGAGAACGTGGGAGCGTGTAGTGGTAGCCCTGTTTCGTAACGTGTATATTTTCCGCTCCTCACGCACATAGATGTATATTTCTCCATAAATAAAGTACTGACCTTCATGTCAATCTTTACCGTGATAATAGACTCTTCAGTAACATTATATTATCATCGTAATTAAAAATAGATGTAAACTAAGCCAAAATTCAGACACCACATTTGTGATAGCCAATTATTTTTACATGTCCATATAGTTTAATTTTCTTTAACAATTCTGAATTTGAGAACATCACGATAAAGTTAAATAACATTATTGATATTTTATTTCGTAATTTCGACTGTGTTTTTNACATTATATTATCATCGTAATTAAAAATAGATGTAAACTAAGCCAAAATTCAGACACCACATTTGTGATAGCCAATTTTTTTTACATGTCCATATAGTTTAATTTTCTTTAACAATTCTGAATTTGAGAACATCACGATAAAGCTAAATAACATTATTGATATTTTATTTCGTAATTTCGACTGCGTATCTCAGTGTGGGGATAGGCGTTTCCATTTCGTAACACAATGCTGAAGTTAATTTTTTTGCAAAATTTCAAATGCTTCGTTCCAGCTTGTTGCGAATCACTTCAAATACGTGAATTGTATGTCACTTTCTTGTTTCTTTACGGTATGATTTATTAAGTAAATAAATTTCAGGGTAAACAGTTTTCTTTAAAGTCACGGTTGCTTGGCCATAAATTTTAAATGTGTATTTAGATTCAACAAAAACATAATATGATTTTGCTGTCAACTAAGCTTTCAGTAATCATGTAAATATTTAGAAAGAATTTCAAAAGTTGCCCTTATATTGCTAAAAAAAATATATATATGTATTAAACATGTAATATAAATCAGCGAAATTATCGCGATTCACAAACTATATAAGTACAAAAAAGCTTATAACTGTGATTCATTCTGCAAAATTTATGTGGTTCTGTTCGGGATTATCCATGTTAATGAGGCAAAAAAAACTCTTTTAAAGATTTGCAGCTGACAAAATTAAGTTCCTGCAGACAAAATATTTAAATTAAATCAAAATGTTCATAAATATTATGCATAAATTATGACAACTTTCGTGCAATTNCAAAAGTTGCCCTTATATTGCTAAAAAAATATATATATGTATTAAACATGTAATATGAATCAGCGAAATTATCGCGACTCACAAACTATATAAGTACAAAAAAGCTTATAACTGTGATTCATTCTGCAAAATTTATGTGGTTCTGTTCGGGATTATCCATGTTAATGAGGCAAAAAAAAACTCCTTTAAAGATTTGCAGCTGACAAAATTAAGTTCCTGCAGACAAAATATTTAAATTAAATCAAAATGTTCATAAATATTATGCATAAATTATGACAACTTTCGTGCAATAAAAAATAATTAATATACACATATTTTAAAATTAACTTTTTAAAATCAGAATAAGTAGCTAAATATTAAAAGGAATGTTTTTATGTTGTATACGCCTGTTGAGCTACGCTTAGTATGTAGTTAGTGGTTTATCCCATAAAATTGCAGTTTTTTTAAACTTATTTGGATGGATTTTTTGCACAGCGATAGATAGGCAACCGCTGCAAACGTTGATGCTAAGTGGGTAGGCATCCAGCCCCTGCCACTGTTCCAATTGCGCTACGTTTTTAACTAAAAAGGGAAAGCGTGAAAACAATACAAATTCCTAAATGCAAAAAAAAAAAAGAGGCGTCAATATTTTTTACGCATTTTGGTTTATGTTTACGTTTATTAAATCCGCGCACAGTTTTCGCTCCTAATAAAAACTACTTGTTTTAACACGTGTACATTTTGCACGCTATTATAAGAACCATTGAAGAGTCTCGCAGTGCACGAGTTCCCGAAACATAAAAACAACAACAAAATAACTATGTGATATATCTTTGTGGGTAGTCCTGTATATTTATTGACAAGACATTGCATGCTGTCAACTATCACATACAACAACAAATTCTAATTTAGAAATTACCTACTATGGCGTAAACGCATGGATATAAACCAAAATATCAGTGAATATGCCAAAACAATTGTGTTAAAATTAAGAAAATACTATTGTCGCCAAATTTATTATACAAAAAATTTTTTTTGTTAAACAAAATTTTTTCAACGTAACTTTTAAGAAAAACATTTGGTANAGTTCCCGAAACATAAAAACAACAACAAAATAACTATGTGATATATCTTTGTGGGTAGTCCTGTATATTTATTGACCAGACATTGCATGCTGTCAACTATCACATACAACAACAAATTCTGATTTAGAAATTACCTACTATGGCGTAAACGCATGGATATAAACCAAAATATCAGTGAATATGCCAAAACAATTGTGTTAAAATTAAGAAAATACTATTGTCGACAAATTTATTATACAAAAAATTTTTTTTGTTAAACAAAATTTTTTCAACGTAACTTTTAAGAAAAACATTTGGTATAAATTATTAGGGTTTTTTAAATTTGTTATTAAGTTTTGCATAACCAGATTTTATACATTTAAAATTATTATTTTAGCGTATGTACAGACTGTATGGTTTCTAAACATTATTGTTCAGAAGACAATCAACAATACCTTTATTCGAAAACTAAACGCTGTATGGACTTTTTTAATTCTTATATATCGTATTGACAATAAAAGAAACACCATCCAATACATTTAGTAAGTTTACTTCGAATTCTGTTCTTGATNAGAAACACCATCCAATACATTTAGTAAGTTTACTTCGAATTCTGTTCTTGATTTTATATTTCGGGAATTGTCGCACTCTCAGACCTATCCATTGCTATAAAGTACAGAGCGAACAGTCTATTCGGTATATTGTTAATAAATGTAAATAAAGTTAACGGGGTTTTGAGACATCCTGCTGGTGACTTTTTAACAAGTAACAATAAACACAGACTACAAATTAATAATTTTGTAAGTTGAATAGTGTTTTGTATTTACTCAAGAACTCATCACATATTGACACTGGATCTGTTTTAAAAAAATAAGAGTTTATGAGAAACAATAATATTTATACACTGAAGACCAAAAAAAACTGGTATAGGCGTGCGTATGCAAATAACAGAGTAATGGAACCAATCTGCTGCTGTCGGCAGCGCCTATATAAGACAACAAGCGTCTGGCAAAGTTGCTAGATCGGTTACTGCTGCTACAATGGCACATTATCAAAATTTAAGTGAGTTTGAACGTGGTGTTATAGTCGGCGCACGAGAGATGGGACATAGCATCTCCGAGGTAGCGATAACATTTCGATTTTCGCGTGCGAACATTTCACGAGTGTACCGTGAATATCGGAAATGCGGTAAAACATAATATCTTCGACATCGCTGCGCCCGGAAAAAGATTGTGAACGAACGGGACAAACGACGACTGACGAGAATCATTAAACGCGACAGACGTGCAACCCTTTCTCAAATTGGCACAGATTTCAATGATGGGGCATCAACAAGTGCCAGCGTGTTAACTATTCAACGGATCATCATTGATATGGGCTTTCGGAGCCGAAGGCCCACTCGTGTACCGTTGCTGACTGCACGACACAAAGCTTTACGCCTCGCCTGGGCCCGCCAACACCGCCATTGGACTGTTGATGACTGGAAACACGTTGCCTGGTCTGACGACTCTCGTTTCCAATTGTATCGGGTGGATGGACGTGTACGGATATGGAGACATCCTCATGAATCCATGGACCCTACATGTCAACAGGGGACTGTTCAAGCTGCTGGAGGCTCTGTCATGGTATGGGGCTTGTGCAGTTGGCGTGAAATGGGACCCTTGATACGTCTAGATACGACTCTGAAAGGTGACAGATACGTAAGCATCCTGTCCGATCACCTGCATCCATTCATGTCCATTGTGCATTCCAACGGACGTGGACAATTCCAGCAGGGCAAATGCGACATCCCACACGTCGATAGTTGCTACCGAGTGACTCCAGGAGCACTCTTCTGACTTTAGTCACTTCCATTGGCCACCTAAATCACCAGACATGAACATTATTGAGCACATCTGGGATGCCTTACAACGTGCTGTTCAGAAGAGATCTCCACTGCCTCACACTCCTATGGATTTGTGGACTGCCCTGCAGGATTCATGGTGTGAAATGCCTCCTGCATACCTTCAGACATTAGTCGAGTCCATTCCACGTCGTCTTGCGGCACTTCTGCGTGCTCGCGTGGGCCCTACACGATATTAGGCGTGTACCAGTTTTTTTCGCTCTTCAGTGTAGATGAGGGAACTGATTTGTGAATGTTGCTCATTAACTCACTAAATGTTTTGAAAAGTTGTCTTTGTTCTCTTTAAGTGAAAAATACATTACGTAACGCACGCTGTTAAAACAGTTTTTATTTAACGACCATCCATTACTACCAAAAATATATCTTTTACTATTCAGAAAAATTCATAATTTAGCTTATCTTATGTTATGTGTATAAAAATGACAAAATACTAAAATATCTTCCGTTATTCACTGGAATCACATTTTAACTACCAAAAATACAAATTAAGCTAATTGAATACATTGAAGAATAAAAACTGTCATTACGCGCTATTTTTTAACTAAGGGTGCACATTATGGCAACTATTCCTTTACTTGAGCTTGTTCCTGCAGAATTATATTTCTTTAGCTTTAATTTAATATCCAGGTTTTCCAAATATAAGTTTCCTTTTGTTCACTTATCTACTCGATTTCAATAGTGAAAATCGCGTTAAAACAGTAAGAGTTCTACAAGTACAAATATTTTCTTTGATATGTATACCTTTATTCGAAATTTTTCGTCTTCCACTACTCCGCTCCACAAAAAAAATCAACGAGGCTGATAAGTCTGCTTAGTTCTCGTTATTATGAACTATTCAATAACNCTACTCCGCTCCACAAAAAAAATCAACGAGGCTGATAAGTCTGCTTAGTTCTCGTTATTATGAACTATTCAATAACGTGTTTGGTACTGATATAAAAAGTTATTGAGTAAAGTGATCTCAGCAAACATGCAAATAAATAACATTTTTTAAAAATTTATGTAACAAAGTTGTAATATTGTTTTATACACAGCAGTGGAAATCACTTATAGTGGTATATTTAACTTATTCCTGAAATATGTCTTAAAGACACCACCATATTTAACTTTGAATCTGAACATCACTACATACACGTAACNAACTTATTCCTGAAATATGTCTTAAAGACACCACCATATTTAACTTTGAATCTGAACATCACTACATACACGTAACGACATATTTTTGCTTTCATTGTAAATTGTATTGTAAAACAATTAAATACCTAAAAGGAAATGTGTGATTCAGTAGTTGTTTTTGTGTCGAGGAACATCACAAACTGCAACACATTCTCCATAATTGGAAACGGGAGACTCCACACCGGATGCTAAGTGTACCGCTTCTACCTTGGCAGACACAGGAGATCGCGCGGCATTCATTCGGTCTGGTCTGGGAAGAGATCAGACATCGTGCCGCTCCATCGGCAGTATCCTGCGGCAACTCATTCCACCCGTGATAGAAGGTGGAGGTTAGGCGGGAGACAGAATTCATTCCCCAGCATGACATTGCTGTTCCTTACTTCACTTACACATGCCCGCAATGCCTTCTTGATGGTGACGTGACAACCTTCCCCTTTCCTAACCCTCTTCGCACACATGCAGTCTTCGAATGCCTAGCAAAGGTCTGACATNCCTTCTTGATGGTGACGTGACAACCTTCCCCTTTCCTAACCCTCTTCGCACACATGCAGTCTTCGAATGCCTAGCAAAGGTCTGACATGTCGCTAGCTCATGGTTGCCTCACTTACTTAAACGTGCCTGTTGCTTCATCTCGCATTCTCTCTAGTAACTATTACAGCACAGTCACACAAGCATACTACTCTACCTAGATATTTCAAAGCTTGGCAGATAAACCAACACCTCCCATTTTTAAACTTAGAATATTGAGTGCGTGTTGTCCACAGAATGTTCTTTTCCTAGAAAAAAAAGTTTCGAGACACTTTTAATTGTTTTGACTTTTGATAATATAATGCACTCTTGTGACCGAATTTGAATCTTNAAAAAAGTTTCGAGACACTTTTAATTGTTTTGACTTTTGATAATATAATGCACTCTTGTGACCGAATTTGAATCTTATTTTTTCAGGTGTAGTATGTTTGCACTGAAACCTAATGTTGCATTGCATATCATACAAGCAATCCGTTATATCGTACTCGACTGTGCCCAGGTCGTCTCCTAGCCACATTTTACTTCATAGTGTTTCATCACTTCTCCCGCCTCCTTTTTCTCCCTTCTCACAATTTCGTCCAGTAATTCCTTGATGTGAACTTGAAAAATTTCTTCTGATACAATGCGAAGAAGCACATTCTTATGGTTTTTTTTTTTATTTAATAGAATTTAAAAAAACATTTGTTGACTTCTCTTGAATTATATGTACTATAATATCTGAACTAGATAATACAATCCTTAGGCCTTTACATCCAACGTAGTCCAAAGAATTCGAGGAGGAAAATTCTGTATTCAGTTTTTTACCAATAACTGCTGATAATTGGGTTTTTCCTCGTTTTAATGTTTCAGGTTTCGGGTGATAATTAATTGCTCTATTCAATTAAGTACTTATGAGGCATTATAAACGTAGCCGTGTTTGATCAAAATTTTAGCGTGAGCATCGTCAAATTGATGCAATACCTGGTATAGCGTGATCACTGGGCAGACACAAAAATATATAAGGAGTTAAAATTGTTTTCGTAAAGCTTTTCAACCAGTCGAGATTGAGAGGTTCCCAATGCGTTAACGATCAATAGAAAAAAGGTAGTACCTATTTTTGCGTGTTCTTTCTTCAGTGTAATTTTATCAGACAGGCGGAAAATTGGGAATATTCCTTTATTGCCTGTATCACTCTAGACTTGAATATCCTCTCTGTAAGTTATCAGTAGCCATGTATTACTTATCTGCTAACTATGTAAATCATACAGGTTTACCATAAAAATAAGGACACTATGTTTTTGAAAAATATCCTTTGGGATAATACTGTGATGCTGACAAANTCTGTAAGTTATCAGTAGCCATGTATTACTTATCTGCTAACTATGTAAATCATACAGGTTTACCATAAAAATAAGGACACTATGTTTTTGAAAAATATCCTTTGGGATAATACTGTGATGCTGACAAATGTTTTATTTGATGAGATGTCAATTTTCATCAGCATGACTGTGGATGCACTGGGCNAAAAAAGTTTCGAGACACTTTTAATTGTTTTGACTTTTGATAATATAATGCACTCTTGTGACCGAATTTGAATCTTTTTTTTCAGGTGTAGTATGTTTGCACTGAAACCTAATGTTGCATTGCATATCATATAAGCAATCCGTTATATCGTACTCGACTGTGTCCAGGTCGTCTCCTAGCCACATTTTACTTCATAGTGTTTCATCACTTCTCCCGCCTCCTTTTTCTCCCTTCTCACAATTTCGTCCAGTAATTCCTTGATGTGAACTTGAAAAATTTCTTCTGATACAATGCGAAGAAGCACATTCTTATGGTTTTTTTTTATTTAATAGAATTAAAAAAAAACATTTGTTGACTTCTCTTGAATTATATGTACTATAATATCTGAACTAGATAATACAATCCTTAGGCCTTTACATCCAACGTAGTCCAAAGAATTCGAGAAGGAAAATTCTGTATTCAGTTTTTTTTACCAATAATTGCTGATAATTGGGTTTTTCCTCGTTTTAATGTTTCAGGTTTCGGGTGATAATTAATTGCTCTATTCAATTAAGTACTTATGAGGCATTATAAACGTAGCCGTGTTTGATCAAAATTTTAGCGTGAGCATCGTCAAATTGATGCAATACCTGGTATAGCGTGATCACTGGGCAGACACAAAAATATATAAGGAGTTAAAATTGTTTTCGTAAAGCTTTTCAACCAGTCGAGATTGAGAGGTTCCCAATGCGTTAACGATCAATAGAAAAAATGTAGTATCTATTTTTGCGTGTTCTTCCTTCAGTGTAATTTTATCAGACAAGCGGAAAATTGGGAATATTCCTTTATTGCCTGTATCACTCTAGACTTGAATATCCTCTGTGTAAGTTATCAGTAGCCATGTATTACTTATCTGCTAACTATGTCAATCATACAGGTTTACCAGAAAAATAAGGACACTATGTTTTTGAAAAATATCCTTTGGGACAATACTGTGATGCTGACAAATGTTTTATTTGATGAGATGTCAATTTTCATCAGCATGACTGTGGATGCACTGGGCTTGATTGCACAGTCCTGTGTTAAGCACTGTATTTGTGGTAGAATTGGCGGTAGCTAAAGCTAAGTTATCGGGTAAGCGGTTACTTGTTTCTTGCCCCGGAGCACTTTTCTAACATTGTTTGCACAGAATTGTTGGTCTACCTATGACTGCTCCCAGTATCCGTGGTTGCTGCAATGCAGTGTGATGTGAAACATCTCCTGTCGTGGGCAGCGACTGGCAGGCTGGTAACCTGATGAAATGTTGGTGGACACTCGGGCCCTCTTTCTGCCGGACACACGATACACGCGTCGGAAGCCAGCTGGTCCGACCTGCTGGCGGTTGCAACCCTACACCCCTCTTCGTCTCCTTCAGCCGGCCTCTTTCCTCTGTTGTGCCACCTCATTCCGTACGCTTTATCAAACGTGCTACACACTTCCAAAGATCACTTCGCATGTAGCACTACTAACGGCTGTTCATGGTAAAGTGAGCACTTTTGAAAGGCCTGCTACACCACATTCCGTATACTTCCGCCATATGTATAAATAAGATTGCCATGAGCATGGTCACGTTATTCATGCGTTGCTCAAGTAAAACTGTGACATTATTAGAAAAATAAATGTTTTAAAATGTTGACAATTCATACACTTTTATTCATTAAATATACATTAAGTAAAACAAATAATTTCAGTATTCTCAAAGTTCTTCTAGCACATTTAATTCACAGTTACGACATGGAACTACTTTCTCTCCGCCGTTGCCAACTTTGGAGGGCGCATGCTGGTTAGTGTGCACGTTAAAATACATGCAGGCAAGGGCAGTGAAAGTTTTTAAAGTTTGATTTCAAAAGTGCTCACTTTATCGTGAACAACTTTTAACTATCTATACCCGGCGAACGTCAATTACACAAGTTAAACGAATTCAACAATAAAAGAGACATTTTTTGCGATGTGCATTTTTAACGTTTAGGCAACTCCATCAATGTATTTCATTATTACACACATAATACTTAAAAAAAATTGTAACTCCTAAGAAAATATTTTAATACAGTCACTAAGGTTAAGACATTTACTATTTACTAATTTACATGCTCCTTTCATATTTTCTTTAGTTTTCCTTTTCTTATTCTGCCTTTCGGTCGATAGCAATTGATTTTTTTNTTACATGCTCCTTTCATATTTTCTTTAGTTTTCCTTTTCTTATTCTGCCTTTCGGTCGATAGCAATTGATTTTTTTTAAGTTTGGTTGTCTCCTGTAATTATTATTACTAGAAACCTACAACATTCAGATTTTTTGAAGGTAAAAATTCTTCCAAGTTTTTATAGTTTATTTCACTTATGCCATTCGTCAGCGGAATGCTCAGAACGTCTCGGAGGAATGTTACGTCAATAATAAACGTTTATCTATGGAGTGACCTATTTATTTCACCGCGGTAAAGGTAACCTATTCAAAATAAAGGCCAGTGGCCAATAAAACCANTTTGCGATGTGCATTTTTAACGTTTAGGCAACTCCATCAATGTATTTCATTATTACACACATAATACTTAAAAAAAATTGTAACTCCTAAGAAAATATTTTAATACAGTCACTAAGGTTAAGACATTTACTATTTACTAATTTACATGCTCCTTTCATATTTTCTTTAGTTTTCCTTTTCTTATTCTGCCTTTCGGTCGATAGCAATTGATTTTTTTAAGTTTGGTTGTCTCCTGTAATTATTATTACTAGAGACCTACAATATTCAGATTTTTTTAAGGTAAAAATTCTTCCAAGTTTTTATAGTTTATTTCACTTATGCCATTCGTCAGCGGAATGCTCAGAACGCCTCGGAGGAATGTTACGTCAATAATAAACGTTTAGCTATGGAGTGACCTATTTATTTCACCGCGGTAAAGGTAACCTATTCAAAATAAAGGCCAGTGGCCAATAAAACCACGAACTCTGCTCACCTATGTATGACAGGAGAGTCTGACATGTTGCCATAAGATAACGCGAATGTTGGTACAGCCATATATATATGTTTTCGTCTGCGATGTCCACCCACTTTTTGTCATATACGGGTATTACATTATCTGTCAAACAAAATGAAACCAACCAGAGGCCTCAGTAGTCTTGTTCCTGTTGCTTAACTTTTCTTCATTGCCGTACCTTATTGCACTCATAATTTTTGTACTAACGTTCCTTAACAGTATCTTTTTGAGAGGTCCACTAACTTTTTTGCAAATTAGGTAGTTTTATTTTTTATCGACTATAGAAGGAAATAAAACAGCCTATGTAGTTAAAGGTATAGTGAAAGACTTTGCAAGAATTTTTGTTTTTGATGTTTACGGCAAGACACAGTAGGTGAATACATATTTACAGATTTTCTTCTTGTTCAGAGAAAACCACTTGATCATCTGCAAACGAATGGCATTGTGTATACAAGTTGTGATTCTCACACAATTATTCTGAATTTCATAGTCGAGTGGGACTTGCCATAGTTTTTGACGATCTGCCACGCAAAATAATTTTTCGTAATCCATCAAATCCATGTACACTCTAAGAAATTATTTGTAAATCTACAATTTTAGTGTATACGTGCAGTGACAAAGCGCGAATGGGAAAATATTTTCCCATACATCCATGGTCACGTTCCTACAGTTGCCCGGGAAATAGTCAAATGCGTAGGGAAGTTCCCAACTTTGTATAGTAGCGATGCCAAACATTCCCATATTTCCAGCCGGATACGTAGTACTATTACCATTCACTGTATAGGTTAAAAATTTCCAATATATTTTAGAGAAGTTCACCAGAATTTTTTTACAGTGTAAGTTTGGATACTTAAATTCTTGTATTTATCTATTCACCGAGATATTATAGATATGATATAAGCTGCATCAATACAAATTATGTTAAAATGAAAAAAAAGTTCTTGTATTATTAACACATTATTGTTATTTCATATGTCCAATTTAGTTCCCGAGAGCTTAAAAGGTATAACATGTAATATTTTCTTACTCATGTTTTATTCAGTATCTTTGGGATATTTTCTTGAAATCCCAGCTTTTTTGCAAAACGCGGGAAAATATTTCATACCCATCAATTCGTATATTAAGCTCAAAATATGTCCTGTAATTGCCAAGTTAAAATGTAATATTCGTGGCAAATGAAGGTTTCTAATGGGTAAACAAGATATTAAAGTGGCATGACGAGTTAGAAGCAGCGTCACAGTTCCAGACACCCATGACGTAAGAAAACCGGACCGGTAAGCAAGGCCGAGTATGGCGCTACCTTGCAACCAGGCCATGTTTGAGCGAGAGCGCTTGGCGCCATGTTGCGAATTTAAGCCGAGGACGCCGCAGAGAAATTCGCATGCCAAGTATACCACGTCCAACGTATTGCGCACTAGTTATGCATATTCTGTCCAACATGAGATTCGCATTCTTTGTGCAGAAATTTCATATTAATAAATTTGAGTTTAGTGTAAAGAGACGAAATAAGTTGCATTTTGAAGTTATATTATAACAACATGACTTTGTTCGCCTACCATCTTTCATAAAATTAGACAATATTTCTAAAGAAATTATCAAATAGGGAACACTATTACTCTAATATTAGAGGCACGATTCAGCACACACTGTAAGAAATTTCTCCGATAAACTTCCTAACATGTAATGGAAGTTGTTAATCTATACGTGATGAGGGACAGTTGCCATACACTAGTATACAAATACGGAAATGTTTAGCACGGTTACTGTGTGCAGTTAGCAATGACAGTATCCATTTGGCTGTTTCATATACCTGTTCAGGAGCGCCACCACGTGTATACATATACTGTGTAAGGATAAACTTCACCATTACAGTTTTCGTATCATTCCTAAACACTGCTGTGGTAGATTTCCGAACTATTTCTTATAGTGTAGAAATCTTAAATGTCAACTAAGAATTAACCGTNTAAACACTGCTGTGGTAGATTTCCGAACTATTTCTTATAGTGTAGAAATCTTAAATGTCAACTAAGAATTAACCGTGTTCATTGTCGCTCTTTGTGACATCTTAAACACTTCAAGTAACTCGAAGTAGACCTCAAAATAATCTAAGAGATCCAAGTAATGCTAATTGCCTATTAAAGTCATATTATTTTACACAACTCTGTTTGGATGTTCCCGATGACCAGTGCGTTGTTGACAAGGAAAGAGTAATCCACTTCAGCATTTCTTAATTGTTCTGATGCCAATATTAACATCATTGTTGGTAAGAAAGGCAATTAACCACATTCAACGTTCAGCTGTGAAATAATTACTTATAGCTGTTAACTAACTCCCATGAGGATGCGCGCTTCCCCTAAGGAAAGCAGATGTGCTTCCCAATAACGGACGTGGAAGTCAACTGGTTCTTGCCGGTATCATTNGCAGTCAACTGGTTCTTGCCGGTATCCTTAAAAACAATGCTCTTAGCTAAAAACTGTAAGGTATATAACATTTTTGCATTCTATTTCTATTTTATTTTGAGAACCTTATAATTAAGAACAGGGGTACGACTCATTTAAAGATTTCATGGCCGCCCTTTCAAATCTGTGTATGAATTTTGGAAAAAATTTAAAATTCTCGGAATAGTTAGAAAGGTGAAAAATGTACATATGTTGACCTCCTCAGATAATCGGTAAAGTTACNCTTTAAAATTCTCGGAATAGTTAGAAAGGTGAAAAATGTACATATGTTGACCTCCTCAGATAATCGGTAAAGTTACACAATTAATCTGTGTGGTTTTCGAACGATAAAGTTACACAACACATTTGTGTAGTTTGTTAATAGGATACCGCAATAACCTGTTTTGGAAGAAAACACATTAAAGAACGTAGGCAATAAATCAGAATCTACAGAACACCTGGTATTATGAAGAAGCATCACCAATTTTGATTCTGGGAATCAGAAAAATTGTAATAAATTTTTGAATATTATATATAAGATAATTTGTATTATTTATTGGTGCTCTCCCCACTTAAAAAAATCATTGAGCTACCACATGCCTAGCTATGGACTACATTAGCTCAAATACCACATAAAAACACAAACCCCCACAGTTTGTCTCAACCACATAATTCCAGTTCTATAGCCTAATAACTAGAACAACACAGGAGCCATCCAAAACTAAATGAAATGCTGAATAGTTTCATTGTTTCATTCATGTGATCACACAACATGCAAACTTTTCGAGTACCAAAGTAATTTTCTTTCAATAAATCAATTTGCGTTTTCCCGATAGAGAAATCTAGGCCAACCATTTGCGTAATGTCGTATCTTTCTAAAGCATTTCTTAACACCGGCTAAAAATTCTGACTTATGAATATGCAAATACAAAGTAATTCGATGATCCAAGTATACATAATTACGGTTTTGAAAATAGCTGGTGTTTAAATTTTAATAAACTACATTTTCTGTTGCGGCTTAACGATCGATGATGTAAAATATGTTTTACGTCAATTTAAATGTATATTGTTCCTCATAATTTCTTAATGCACAGACGATTTTTGAGCAGCTGTAATAAATAATTAGTTTCTTATAGTTGCCTTGGCCGAGAAAATTATCTTACTACGGGAACTGCACGGACCAACTTGTTTCTTATACTATTATTTCGACATGTTTGAATAAATCGTACCATTTCGGTGTTACTTTATCACGAAAAAAATTAGTTATGGTCCATTCACGGTTACNACATGTTTGAATAAATCGTACCATTTCGGTGTTACTTTATCACGAAAAAAATTAGTTATGGTCCATTCACGGTTACTTTCAACTTTTCTGAAGCCCTGTTTAAGTTCTACTTTCAGGATATTCCTCCGCCTTATGCAAACAAAGCTTTATCAAGTCTAGAAAATTACAGCAAAGGGATAATGCACCGTATTCGTGCGCACTGAGTGTAATAATATTTTGCATAAGAACTATTTCTTTCTAAGCATTACCAACACGCCATTTTTCGCTGTTTTATTCATATTAATTATAAACGAAATGTTATAATTTATATATAAAATGTAAATAGAAGTTCAATGTAACTAAAAGGAAGGTAATTTTATGTTAACGCTTTTGTTACATTGTATATTTAGGAAATAACCAAACACGTTATGCATGGAGTGATTTTCCAAATGTTTGATTCAAAAATTGTGAAGAAACCACGAATAGACTATGCATATTTCTTATAGGAGGTAGTGTATTTAACATTGCACATGATGGACAAACAAGGGTATGATGATATCAAAGTTCTATTACTGCTGGGGTTTTATGTGAAATTTAAAACTTTGCCAGTGTCTGCTATGGTTCATGATGAAAACCAGATTAAAGAAAATCAGATTTAATGACGTGAACACACGAGACTGTTCTGAGGGTGAATTTAAACAGAAAATTTCTAGGACAGGGGTGTCCAACCCGCGGCCCGCCGTTTCATGTCATGCAGCCCGCGGACTTATTTGTGTAATATAAACACCATTCCAGGTACCATAAGAGAGATTAATTCCTTTCGATAAATATGGAATTTTCTGTATTTAATCAACCGTANGGTGTCCAACCCGCGGCCCGCCGTTTCATGTCATGCAGCCCGCGGACTTATTTGTGTAATATAAACACCATTCCAGGTACCATAAGAGAGATTAATTCCTTTCGATAAATATGGAATTTTCTGTATTTAATCAACCGTACCGTATTAATAAAAAACTGGATCATACTTATTCGGTTTTTTAAATCTATGTATTTAAGGTTATTGTGAGGTCTACGCTTGCGGCCCGCGGACAATTCCAAAATGATGATTGAGGTCCTTTGTATAAACACGGTTGGATATCACTAAAGTAAAGGCTGTTCATGGTAAAGTGAGCACTTCAGAAACCAACCTTAGAAAAATGTAATTGCCGCTACGTGCGANAAAGTAAAGGCTGTTCATGGTAAAGTGAGCACTTCAGAAACCAACCTTAGAAAAATGTAATTGCCGCTACGTGCGAATACTTGAACAGGCACAGTAGCTGTCAGACACCTAGTGTTGGCAACGACGCAGAGAAGGTAGTTCCATGTGTTAACGTTAAATTACAAGTCTTAAGTAAACATTCGTAAATACAGAAATATTTTATTTTCCTTTTTGTTTTTCTTTAATGTGTATAACTTTAAGAATAAAAACATTTGTGAAATATTTACTTTTCTAACAATTTTACATTTTTTTCTCTTGACCAACGCACGAATGAAGTGATCAGGCCCATGGTAAAGTTAATTGTATATTTTTNAATTTTACATTTTTTTCTCTTGACCAACGCACGAATGAAGTGATCAGGCCCATGGTAAAGTTAATTGTATATTTTTGGAAGAATACACAAGGTGCGTACAAACAGATAGTAAGCAGGGCTTCAATGGTGCTCATTTTACCATGAACTNTTTTTGGAAGAATACACAAGGTGCGTACAAACAGATAGTAAGCAGGGCTTCAATGGTGCTCATTTTACCATGAACTGCCTATAGGAGAAGGGCTGTGGCGGCTAGCAGATCAGTAGTTTCAGTTCTTGCGGTTGCTCCCCGGCGCAGTGGCGGAGACAATGAAACAAGCGAGTCACGACAGCCGCGCGTCTCTAGTCACGTGACGGTGTGGTTCGAGGGGCAAAGGGGAGGATCGCCGACCGACGTGCCAGTTGGCCCCCTCCAATTGCGGCAACATATCATTACCCTCCCAAAACCTACACTAAGATGGCGNCGACCGACGTGCCAGTTGGCCCCCTCCAATTGCGGCAACATATCATTACCCTCCCAAAACCTACACTAAGATGGCGGCGCTACTCTTAAAAAAACAAACCCGTATGCTTTACGCCGCAAACAGGAGTGTCTTCAATTTCGGAGGGTCGCCCGTGGGGTGACCTGGCACGTAACGTGCGTNATGCTTTACGCCGCAAACAGGAGTGTCTTCAATTTCGGAGGGTCGCCCGTGGGGTGACCTGGCACGTAACGTGCGTAGCGCGTGCTTTAGGGACACGTAGCCTTAAATGTTATACCCACTTTTTCCTTACTTGTTTAATTTTTCTCAGAAGAATAATTTAGAAAGCGAGCGAGTAGCCTCGTGTTTAAATGCATCTTCAAAATTCGTAACGTTCCTAACATTAAACTACGTCAGATATAGGTGTATATATGGACATACATACACACAAATTATATGACATACACTGAGGGAAAGTTTTTGATGAATAAAACAACCAAATTAATTGTTTATATAGGAACAATAAAATCACTTTCTTGTTCTTGTTTGGCTGCCGCAAAATGTAAGATATGATTGGTGCAAGTAAAGATTTGTTTGGTTCTACGTAATTACGTAGTTCAGATTATCAAAAAAATATATAAATCCTGCCTGATATTCCAGCCCAGGCCGTTCGCACCTGAGCGCTAAGTTCCCCGCAGTGACTACTATTGAAGTCTGAATAATTTTTAAATGCCTACAATTAAAATACTGGTTAACGTACATAAATAAATATTTCAAGTTTTAACATAACTTAACATCTAGTTTTCTGTTGAACTTGTTATATTAGGATTTTTATACCAATATTAAGCATCAATGAATGCTCTAACAAACATCGTAATTGTCACAACAATTACAAACAATCTCGCGAGCTGTATTATCGAACGAAGGCAATCTAATGAGTGGGCAAACAAATGTATACAGTTGTTTCAATCAAATATTTGTTGAAAATCTATTTTTTTTTTNGGCAATCTAATGAGTGGGCAAACAAATGTATACAGTTGTTTCAATCAAATATTTGTTGAAAATCTATTTTTTTTTTTGCCTAGCACAAAAGTTTTCTATTTTAAAGCGTATGCTTCATTAGATTCAAAAATTAATTTATTGCTTATCAAGTTTTGTTTACCCAACAAAACATTTTGTTCGGGCAACTAAATATAAATTTTGCCCTTTAAAAACAAGTGCGTTGTGGCTGGAACAAANGGCAATCTAATGAGTGGGCAAACAAATGTATACAGTTGTTTCAATCAAATATTTGTTGAAAATCTATTTTTTTTTTGCCTAGCACAAAAGTTTTCTATTTTAAAGCGTATGCTTCGTTAGATTCAAAAATTAATTTATTGCTTATCAAGTTTTGTTTACTCAACAAAACATTTTGTTCGGGCAACTAAATATAAATTTTGCCCTTTAAAAACAAGTACGTTGTGGCTGGAACAAACCTTTCTCTCAGTGTAATAGAGATAAATAGTCAAACAACTTCGTTTATTCTCGGTGTTTCAGTTAATAAGCTTCAAAAAGAAAAAGTGCTTTTGAAATTTTTTTAAACACAGTTATTAACAATTGTAGTTAAAAAAAATTTACGCTATGTAAAAACGGATATTTTTATTATTTTTTATTACAGAGGTGACATATGTTGTAAATGCGGATATTTGGTCGCTAGTATTTTATTATAGCGTAGCGCGGAACGATGCTCCCTCCTACGTCACGATTCAGACTGACGACTACAGTTTTACCACCGACGCCCAAATCTATTAATCCGGTGTTCGCTGCTTCGGGTTCGGCCTCGCCCATTACGTTTTCAGAAGAAAACATTTCGTTATACATTAACTACGTATTTTCCATGTAACATATATTTCTTATTCTACTGTTATGAAAGCAGTGGCTAAAATCAACAGTAAATTTCGTCGTAATCAACTTGGTGCTCTGTTACTGAGTCAAACTCACATGCCAGCCCTCTTTGCTACGCGATATTTGCAACGTAGCGGTCGATGCGGCATTGACTTCAAGAAACAATAAAATCTGAGCCAAATGTCTATTATTCGTACCTATATGTGGGCATAAAAATGTGCAATCAGAGAATAAAGCACGTACTGCAAGGCTTGAATTCAGATGTCTTTTAAGTTCCTAGTTTATAGTCAGAATGTCGCCTGATTTAAAATTTGTTAAAAACTTTTAAATGAAGTGTAAAATAAAAGGCTAAATACTTCAAGACCACAAGATGGTACACATGTGCATTTACAAATATTTACACCTTTATACAGGCCACATGCGATTCCAAAGTTCAATACTTGTTTGAATTTGAGATAATATAATTAGTGAAGTGTGATACGCGCAAACATTTCATAGCATAGTCAATTCATGGTTACTTCTAACTTTTATAAATCCCTGCTAAATGATTACTTTCAGGCTGTTCATGGTAACAAAGCTAAACTAGAGCCAGAAAATTACACCAAAGGACAACACATCGTGTTCACGCGCACTCAGTTCAATAATATTTTACAATAGAATTATTTATCAATAGGTATTACCAACACACCGTTTTTTCTCTCTGTATTTATTGGCATTTTTTATAAACGAAACATTATAATTTATATATTCAGTATGAGTAAAAAGTAAATTTAAGCGAATGTAAATATATGTTTAAGCTAACAGAAATATAAAAAGCTCGTGCGTGATACATGACATACTTAGGGAACAACCAAACACGTCGTACATTGGGAGATTTTTTTAATGTTTCATTCAAAATGTGTGAAGGTGCCTTGAATAAACTATATCAAATGAGTTCTAAGGAGCAGGGACACGTGATTTCCCCACAAACAGTTCCCTGTAGTTCCGATTCCTGGACGCCGTAGTGTGTGGCTGCCTACACTCGGGCCGCCAGGCAGCCCAAGAACTTATTGACTGGTAGTTGCATACCTTCAGTTAACTTTTATTATTGGCCCCGTTTCTTTATGGGAAGACATTTGCTACTTGACGGGACCAGTAAAACTTTGGTTACTCTAGCAATGAACGTTTGTTATTCGCGAGCATACATCGATGACGCATGGCAATTAAAACTATCCCGTCGCCTAAGTTGACGTCAGCTACATATTATATTTTGGAATATAATTACCAGGAACTTCGAGTTAAATTTTGCCAGCCCTAAGTTTACCCGGTTGACATATTTGATGTCTTGGTACAATGAACACTTATCTTAATAAATGGTTTATTTCTCGCAAAGGTCCGATCAAAATTTAAATTAAATTTACTTATAAAAATAGAAACTAGTAAGCAGCATGGAAATTAAATGAAGAGAAAATATAATAAGTACCATTTAGATACATAAGCAGCAGATACTTGAACTATCAATTAATATTTACTTAAATGAAGTGACACTAACAATGGTTCGGGGCTTAGAATGCTAACGTTTTGGTTTATATGTGCCCTATTCGATCCCAGATCTCGGTAGATTGCAAATATTTTTTGCAGTTATATCCATATGGATAGTAACTGTCTGTGATATGTGCATGTTTTTGTCCAAGATAACGTTTCTTTTTCTTTCCTCTTCTTCATTCTGAAATGTCTCATCTAGCATTCAGTTTTAACCCATATGACTGCTCATCTAAGATCACTACAGTTTTTTCCATGCACAATGCCAACCTCACCTCATTCATATTACCCGGACCCTGCCTCTAGCTGTTAAAAGCTTACGGACATTCAGTCTTAATGCGCTTTCATGTCCATTTGTCTTAAATTCCGTGAGCGACTATTTCAACTCCAAGACACCATTAAGCGCCCTACTATTAATGTAAAGATATTGTGAATCATATGGAGTTTCCAGCGCACCGTGAACTAACGGCATGTTGATTCCATTCTGTAAAATTAATAGGCTGAACGTACGAAAGGAACCATTAGCCACGAGAACGTGATTGCCAGAATAGCGTTTCTCATCTGGTTACAACACGGAACATTACAACAGCTACAATTTCCTCCACTTCAACGGCACTTTCATGAGCATCTGTCTTCGTAATTGGAAACGTCAAAAATTAGTATCCCCTTGTTCCCTTTTATTCATTTGTAATAAGTGTACCGAATGAAACTACGTATAGGCTATCTGAAAAAATACTGTAAGTTTCGTATTATTCTATCCATATTATTTTAACTATTTATTTCTCAGTATATACTTACTTTTTTGTGCTATGTATAATTAATTGCAAAAAATTAGGTTTTATGGCTATAAAAATAATATGTTTTTACCAACTGGGTTACAATTTTGTTTAGTGAGATCCTTAAGTTTGTTATTGCTGTGTAAAATATGTATCAATATGTTTTATGATATATAAACTTAATATAAATTATAAAATATTTAATAAAACAAGTCCGAGTTACGGAAGAATCCTTGATTTTTAGCAAACGAAACCTTTTCATTAGGCTGTTAATTTTAAAAATTCGTAATTTCCTAATTTTATTCTCAGAATGAGGAGANGCAAACGAAACCTTTTCATTAGGCTGTTAATTTTAAAAATTCGTAATTTCCTAATTTTATTCTCAGAATGAGGAGAAAAAACTAATAAAATAAAACTGAGCTCTACGTATTCTTACCTCGATTAGAGAATGTTTAAGTAAATTCTCTGGGAGGTTTAAAATTTCTAGGCACCCTAACACGTTGCGGGATACATGGGTTCAATATCTACCGAGCACTAATTTTTAAAATTGTCTGACAACTGGTAAAGCTAATAATGTCTGTAAATCTATTTTTCCTGTACAAAGTCCTTGGATACTGGAAAGGCGTTATGGGAGAGGCGTATTAAACATTATAACATGAAATTTGACTTCAGTATCACGAGTAGGTAGTTAGTTTCGTCTAATTAGTAAAAAAATTAATTAATATCTTCATATGGTTACACCGTGAATGAAGTTCCAGATTATTACAATGTTGTCAGAAATGTAGAAATGTTTGAAACGTAGCCTGAAATACGTGTGTTAAGGCCATCATACTACAGCCGACATAACCACAACCATACCGAAAACNGTTTGAAACGTAGCCTGAAATACGTGTGTTAAGGCCATCATACTACAGCCGACATAACCACAACCATACCGAAAACAAAGTTGAATAGTTTTATTTCAACGATGCTTGCTGCAACCAAGCACAACAATACTCAGAAGCATTTACAGTGTACAGCTGCATAGCAAGCTGGCAAACTTTTAACTTTCTTCTACAAGAATCCGTGCGTCAAATTCACTTTCAAAAACTGAAGATTTCTGGTCACGAAGGTAAGCATACATTTTACTCTGATTATTATTTTTCCTTTCTTGTGTTTGTTTCTTTAAAACGCGGCCTGTGAAGATGATAATAGCAACAGCTAGAATGATTCTTCTGTACCCATCACGACTGTTTACTAACGATATATCTACATACAGAAAAATGATTGAAATATATAACCAGTTGACCAACTTACACGAGTGAAAATTCAAATAACTATTCGTTAAAAGTTTCAATATAGAAGTGAAAACAAATACGTTTAACAAACGAAAACATCCTGTTTTATTGTATTAATAATTAAAAATCATGTTTTATTGTATTAATAATTTAAAATCATGTTTTATTTTTTATTCTGACAAAAATTAAGGGTACGGATATGGTTACGGTAATAGTCACTTCGATTGTATCACGGCCTTAAGGAATGAGTTAGAGGGTGGATTGAGCCGGAGGTAATGCGAAACCTGCCAGGCACGTACTTGAGTCGCCAGCGGCTGCCGTCTTCAAGACGAGGCGCTGTAGCAACTCGGAGAACAGCCGGTACCCGTGTGCCTCATAATGCGCCGGCCCGCCCCACGTACAGTCCGAGCAGTAATTTACGACCACCAATCCCGCCGTTGCATAACCGCAGTCTCTCGCGGGGAGTAACTGAATTACTCGGCTCGTGTAAATCACCTCGTGGCGGGCGCTATCGGCCGCCCCACTGTCGTGAGGGCGTTTGTAAAAGTCACTGGAGAAGGGAAAATCAGAGGGCGTGAGAACTGTAAATTCATTCCATCTGGTCCGTGTGAGACCTGTTGGGCGAAAAAAATGTCNATGTCCCCCTTCACCCCTCTCTCACCGACACTCCTTTGATACGTGTTTGTTAAACGTCTTCATCATGCCACGCAAGCTGTCCGCAAGCTGATTGTTCTATTACGAGGCTGCTTTGACACTCAGCTGATTACTTGAGTGTTCTTTCCTCCACCTCATGGCATAGGCGCAGTTACCATCTGATCTGGCCAACATCTAAATCTTTGGTTTGTGCTGTTTCAACCTCTGATCTATTTCACTCGCCGCATTTCCGTACCCAGCTTTTCCTAAGACATCGTTATCTCATTGTCGTGTTCTCTCTACAAATAAATGCTGATTTAAAAAAAACTATCATGCGTTAGACATGCAGAGTCGATAAATTCTCACGAGTAAATTTCTTTAACAGTAATNAGATTTAAAAAAAACTATCATGCGTTAGACATGCAGAGTCGATAAATTCTCACGAGTAAATTTCTTTAACAGTAATATGCACTTAACAGGGTTTCTTGAAGAACATTTAGACTGTAATTAATGCAAAATATTTTTATTTTACAGCCTCCGCGCAGAGTAAATACGAATCATTGTATTTAAGTAATCTTGAACCACCTAGCAGCGTTCTTCTTATCCTTAAATTTAACGGGTCAAAAAATTGTCAAACATTAATCAACTCTGTTATTCGATAGTAGCCTCATACTCTTTCGCCTGCGTATCAATTAAGTGCCTGACTTTTCCTTCTAGAGTAAGGAACCAATTAAATATCTGAAATTAGGTCACGGCTTTGCCCTTGTCTTTGTCTGTTGTAATTGATTGGTTTACCCAATCTTTAGTGTTCATAAATAGCAAACTTCGTTTAGATCGTCCACAACTATTGCATTGCACTTCTGTTTGAATGAACTGGAAGGGAAGAAAACTTCTGACCGTGAAACTGGAAACTGTTTCAAGAAAAGCACGAGTTTAAAAGTAGATTAATAGTCACTCGTACCTAAGCTGAGGAAACCTTCCATCGGCAATAACACAGTCCATCTACAATAAATGTTCCATGTTATAATTAGTAATTAGTAAATAACTGATCTTACAAATGCAATTGTGTGATTGCCTCTAACAGAGGATTGAAGTAGCTCGTAATCGTATCAAGGAAAGTTGGTAAAATTGTTACCCTCTAAACTTGAAACAGTGAAAATTGAGCCAAGTCAGTNTCGTAATCGTATCAAGGAAAGTTGGTAAAATTGTTACCCTCTAAACTTGAAACAGTGAAAATTGAGCCAAGTCAGTGAAAATATTGAAAATTGAGCGTTTGATTATCAGTCCCTGATATCTAATTAATATGGTGGCTGAATTTCACTGATAATTTGTGTTTCCCTCTAAATGTCAAGAATCCCATAACTATACGTAACTTGCATGACAGTAGCTTATCAATTGACTTTCAGTGAATGTTATTTCAGTGATTGATATCACTGATTGGGACTCTAAGTTTTGATATTTATTACAACTTATCTCTCAAGTCCTCCCTCCAATGCGAGCTCCAAGATCGCACTAATTACTCGTTTATCGTGCCTCGTGATCATGGCAATACCCTTCTCAGTAGACATTCAGGCTTTGGGAATGTATCATGTTATACCGCCACTGTAAAAGCGAAATTATCAATGCCATTGAAGGTTTCGAGCCTGGAACGTTGAAAAACTATTTCGTACTATTTTGTCACAGGCTTGAAAAATGTTTCGGGAAGACGATTTTCACGGGTTTACTCCGGGCGACATCCTTCATTCTCTCTAGCCCTCGTGTATTTCTCACTGTATATCACTGATCTCATGCACCTTTCACATTATCTGGGACAGCCGGCATGATTCTTGGGCCCAGCAAATTGGATCAGATTAGCTCCAGCCGTATTTGAATCACACATCAGGAGTGAGACTGCCAGTAGAGTTCTCGATGGTGAACTGTATTTCATCTTCCGCGTTTCGTTTTTCTTATAATTTCAACGCATAATACGTAGCAATCTGTTGTGAAGAACATACGCTGACTTGCTCTGCAAATGTTGATACATTAAAAATGTTATGGAATAAAACTGATCTGAAATTGGGTCCCTGAAAAGGAACCCAACTTCTATGAACTTTTTCCCCNTCGTAATCGTATCAAGGAAAGTTGGTAAAATTGTTACCCTCTAAACTTGAAACAGTGAAAATTGAGCCAAGTCAGTTAAAATAGTGAAAATTGAGCATTTGATTATCAGTCCCTTATATCTAATTAATATGGTGGCTGAATTTCACTGATAATTTGTGTTTCCATCTAAATGTCAAGAATCCCATAACTATACGTAACTTGCTCCCAGTTAATTTGCATGACAGTAGCTTATCAATTGACTTTCAGTGAATGTTATTTCACTGATTGATATCACTGATTGGGACTCTAAGTTTTGATATTTATCACAACTTATCTCTCAAGTCCTCCCTCCAATGCGAGCTCCAAGATCGCACTAATTACTCGTTATCGTGCCTCGTGATCATGGCAATACCCTTCTCAGTAGACATTCAGGCTTTGGGAATGTATCATGTTATACCGCCACTGTAAAAGCGAAATTATCAATGGCATTGAAGGTTTCGAGCCTGGAACGTTGAAAAACTATTTCGTACTATTTTGTCACAGGCTTGAAAAATGTTTCGGGAAGACGATTTTCACGGGTTTACTCCGGGCGACATCCTTCATTCTCTCTAGCCCTCGTGTATTTCTCACTGTATATCACTGATCTCATGCACCTTTCACAATATCTGGGACAGCCGGCATGATTCTTGGGCCCAGCAAATTGGATCAGATTAGCTCCAGCCGTATTTGAATCACACATCAGGAGTGAGACTGCCAGTAGAGTTCTCGATGGTGAACTGTGTTTCATCTTCCGCGTTTCGTTTTTCTTATAATTTCAACGCATAATACGTAGCAATCTGTTGTGAAGAACATACGCCGACTTGCTCTGCAAATGTTGATACATTAAAAAATGTTATGGAATAAAACTGATCTGAAATTGGGTCCCTGAAAAGGAACCCAACTTCTATGAACTTTTTCCCCNAAAAAATGTTATGGAATAAAACTGATCTGAAATTGGGTCCCTGAAAAGGAACCCAACTTCTATGAACTTTTTCCCCCCGTGACGCACATTCTTAACAAAAGTGACTGCGTTTGAGATTTTCGGAATAAACACTTTTAGATGATAGGTAAGTTTGACTTACGTCTCGTCGACAGCGAGGTCATTAGAGGCGGGGCAAGCTACTTAGAAAATCAGAAACTGGGAAGAAATCAGCCATGGCCTGTAGTAAGGAACCATACCAGCAATCGTCTTGAGTGATTTCGGGAAACCATGGAAAACCGAAATCAGGATGGTTATGCCATGATTCGAACCCAGGTCCTCTCGAATGTGACTCTGGTGGTTTACCATTGCACCGCCCCGATTGGTAACACTTTTAGTATTTGACGGTTACGCCTTTGCTTGCGAAATATTTTTATTGTATTTTCAATGAACAGACAAAATTTATTTCAGTTTTTATGAAAGTAAAAATGCTATGGCGTTCACACTTCCCAATTAAACGTAAGTGACAGTATGTTTGAAGTGAAACACTGACGAGCAATCGTAAAAGCTGGTGGTTTGTGGAGACTGTAACGCGGGTAGGCCACGTACCCTCTCATGACGACAGTCACGCAAAGTTTTCTGGGGCAGCAGCAGAATGTGGGTGGCAGTGGGCCCTCCTCAAGGACGGCGACAGTCTCTGACAGTCCAGGGACGGTCAGTCAGTGCCCTAGTTTGGTTCGGTTCAGTAGGCACGCAGGCTTCGACAACGGCCTTCATCATTGGTACTGTTTTCGCTCTGGCTTGTCCTCCGGTAGAAAACGATCACTCCGACGAAAAAATTCACTCTCACATACGTTACTTTACGATATATAGTTTAATTGTTATTTTNTAGAAAACGATCACTCCGACGAAAAAATTCACTCTCACATACGTTACTTTACGATATATAGTTTAATTGTTATTTTTAAAAAATTATTCTCCTTCAAACCTTGGAATTCATCCGGAAAATTATAGAGAGGTCTCGCTGTGAGTGAATTTTCCAAAATATTGAATCAAGAACTGACTTTGAACTAATTAATATATTTCTATGGGGTTGATTTTGCTGACTATATATTTGAATTGACAAAACATAAGCCAAACCATCACTTATAGTAATAGTTTTNTATGGGGTTGATTTTGCTGACTATATATTTGAATTGACAAAACATAAGCCAAACCATCACTTATAGTAATAGTTTTTACAATATATAATTTTCGAATAAATAACTGTTTACTAGTTTTGAATAGTAATGTATATAAACCATAAAATCAGACTTTAAAACAATTATTTTAAAATGTTTAAAATGTTATTATTTAAAACTTTATAACAACACAACTAAAATGAAGCCCTCTTCTTAACTTTGACTGAATTTCATCATCTCAAAAGCACCTGTCAGTTTATATTTCTTAATCCTCTTTTTCACAATATTTGCATTTTAATACCATAGAGATATAAATAATATATTCTCGTAGATTTTAAGACAATTATTTTAGCGGATTTATTGATTTTGTAGTTTTTTTTTCGCAAAAGTTGGCGATTTAAAAATATAAAACCATACACTGTATAAATTACTGCTGTATACGGTGGTTACCAATCTAATCCCATCAAAATATATGAAGTAGTTCAAATTCTTTTCTTGATTTATGTTTCGGGAAGCCTTGCACTGCGAGACTATTTCCATAGCCGTTAACATATATAGCACAGATATGTAGCATATATCGATGTAAAGTATAGCCTATAACAGTTGGAGTTACTGCATTGGAAAATGTATTTTAGAAATTTTTTATTGATTTAAAAAAACATTTTTTTTATAGCGGTGGATTTTTACTACCCAAGCGTCACTCAGGTAATGCATAAAATATACATATGGGGCGGTCAGTGATCAGCGTCACTTACACCGAAACGTGTGGATAAGATACTCTTAGTAATCAGAGGTAGCGTAAACAAAATATAAAAATAAACTTTACTTCACCCAAATTTTTTAATTGTTAAGATTTAAAACTGTGCTCTCTTTTAATCCAGTTACATGGTACATGGATATTTATCTAATAAACCAGTAGCTAAAACACCTAAGCTCGGCGTGTTGGACATCGAAGCATGTGTATTTTAGTAGAGATCGTGTCTATACACCGTGTATCCGCCACATGTTTACATTTTGCCATGAGTAATATGTTTTCCGTAAAATGTTTACTTGTGCGACGTTTGGTACAAGACAAGACTAACACAAAATTAATGATACGGAATAATTACATCCTTGGATACGGGAAGAAAAAGAACCATCTGCATTTGTTTTAAAGTAGTCGGATTTGATACTGATTTCTCGTGTTTACTTAATATTTTATATTCTCCTGAGTAGCGATTACTGTGTCATTTTACCTATTATTCTAATGAACAAAATAAATTTTGGGAAACAAATATTCCAGAGCTGTCATATTCATCTGTTTTCCTGAATAATGGCATAATTGTTACACATGAAATACACTTACGAATATCAGAATATGAAATACAATTTTATAACAATTCTTAGTAAACATATCTTACAATTTTAGGGGCCGCGATGGCTAAGCTCCCACCAAGGCTAACTGGGCTCAATCCCCGGTCGGATCACTCCCGAATTTTCGCAAGTGGGAATCGTGCCGGACGATGCTGCTGGTCGGCGGGTTTTCTCGGAGTTCACCAATTTCCCCCATCCTTGCACTCCGGCGATGATCCATTCTCACCTCACTTCACCCTCATCAGTTTTCAAGACCTCGTTGTTAAGAGCCGCCCAAATCTCTCAACTTAACTTTAATTTTTATTTCCGTCGTACAATTTAGTTTTAATTTCGACGCCCAATAAATTTATATTTATCGTAACTACATAAAGTCATGTAAATAATCAAGTTTTGAAACTCTCTAGCTTCGCTTCACTCTCATGACGAGATGATAAATATTTTAGTTGGCTGAACATACTGAACACGGCACATATAATGTTTTCGGTGTAAGACAATTCCAATTCCCATTAACCCAGTCAAATACGAAAACGGACTCTCGTGCAATCAATAGCCAATAAAAAACGTTATCTTTAGTTTTCTAATAATATTGCCGCTTATTATATTGCACCAAGAATCACGACCACATTATACATAGTGATTATAATAAACCTTAGCAGCTGAAGTACATTTCGGCTGTACGAAATCCATACTCTTGTGATTTAGGCCTTTGGTTGATTATTTTAACTATAAGTAAAGTAATTATCCTGACATGCATAGCAAACCACTTGTTCTTAATATTTATAACTGCATGTTATGCAATTATAAATATTTAAAAAAAAGTGTCAAGTTACAACGACTGGACTAAAATACGTTTAATCTCTTGGCTAGGCATGTTTTGAAACTAGATTATAAAAATTTGTTAAAATAAACGCACTCCAAGGAAAGCAACTGAATAAGTTTAATTACGATTCTGTTTCGATTAGATAATTATTGATACTAGCTACTTTGGCAAAAATTAAGGATTAACTCGCCAAATTACAAAGAAATAAGTTTGTTCTCAACAACATTCTACGGCGTGTACAACCCGGAACTAGACACCATGCCCTACTCTGAAGATGGAAAGTGCATTCAAGCATCTGACGCACCAATTTCGTGGTCGTGACGCCATTGATCCCAAACTCTTAATGTGATGGTTGCTTCTGTCAGGCAAGGCCGTGCAGTCGTTTGTGGACTGAATCGTGACCGGTCGAATCTGTGTGCGAAGGCCGTCGTTAAGTCTGTCCATCAGCCGTGTGTATCGTTGCGCAACGCCGCCCAGACACAGCGGGCTCCAGCGGTGCGATCTGGAAGTTGCGGAAGGGGATAACGATGCCATCTCGCCCACAGTCTCTTCGAGTGTTAAGCTCCTAAATCAAATGCCATCACGCCACCAGACGAAGCCGCCGGAATGAGCAAAACCTCGTGCCCTCATTTTAACTCTCGAATATGTCCTTCGCGAATGCAGTCGAGGCCTCGCTTAATAAACACGTGAAAGTATAAGGATTAGGTGAGGGATGTTTACTTGTGCCACAGGAGCATTGCGTCTCTAGGAAGAAGGGTGCTCTTCATTATGTTTTTAATTTCACTGACGTGCTGTTTGCTATATAAACTCTAAAAAAAAGTAAGTTTAATTATAATTTTTCTTTACTTGTTTTGGCCTAGGTGTTGGGGGAATAAAGCGTTTTCACAGTCAATATCCCAACGCAGTCAGTCATGTATAGCTGGAAGAAAATTCAAGTTGATTTTATTCGCGATACAAAATCTGAAATTGAATTTTTCTGGAGAACTTTTACATTTAAACAGTCTTGTGGATGAAATGAACTGAGATAAATTCGGCTGAGATGTCATGCTGCTGAAAGAAAACGTTGTTGACCTTTGAAATGTTTTTTCGACAAGGAATCTTCGAAGTAATGAAAATATTTTTCGACAGTTTAACAACGTGACTGTATGTCTTTGTTGTCAACGGTAATTTAAAAAAAGTCATCTGCAGTACTTGCAGACATGTTTTGATATTGAGATGACGCGGGATATTTTATATAATATTAGAATAACNAAAGTCATCTGCAGTACTTGCAGACATGTTTTGATATTGAGATGACGCGGGATATTTTATATAATATTAGAATAACGTCGTTTTTATTTCATTTTCTAAGAAATATACAAAGTCTTCTAGATGATAGTATAATGAAGTAGTTACTTGAGTAACGCATGGAACACTGCTCGAAACACGTTCCGCGCTCGGGAGCAGAGTAAGAGAGAGAGAGAGAGAGAGTCTTCATCACAATTCTCTCAACGTCAACCAATACATGTGTATGGAAATGCTTTAAAAATAAATAACATCAATACGTTGCATTTCCAGTTCCTTTTAACGTGTTTACACCAAAATTTTATTGATTATAAAACTTCGTTCCCCTTTTACACACTTTTTAAAATGGATTTTAACCATTTTTGAAGCAGCAGTGTATTCTATTACTATTTTAATGCATCTTTCGTCTTCCTGTATTTTTATTTTACTTCTGCATTTACTATTACGACATCGACTCTACACATTTTCCTTGTTCCCACTGCGTTAAGTCGTTAAAGGTGAAAACCAAGCTCTATCAAGAGTTACCTTAAACAGGTAATTGAACTTCATTTACTATAAAATATGTTCCTTGCACAAGCGTTCCTTGCTTTTTACAGTAATCATATAATTATTTTCCCTGCATGTTCAAGGATAAACGCTCATATTTGTAATATATTTCTCTCTAAAGTGTTTATTTTTTAATTTCTTATAACTGATTAAGAATATCCTTATTTCCTTCTAACTCGCGCCATCAAATTAGCCATTATTTGCATTGTCTTTCCGTGGACATTTAGTTTTAGTTTATGTCTGTCATTTCACCATCCATTATTTTCAAATTACGCCAGGAAAGAGGCGTAATTGAAAAGATACTGTGTTAGCTTGGACCACATATTCCCAAGGCCAGTCGATAACACATGATCCTGCACTTATGCGTTGCTTCGCAAATGAGAACAGTTAGAAATTAATCAGAAGTGTGTTCCGGAACAGCACTCCAAATTTGATGCCTTCATTTCCAGAATCGTACTACAAAATTATATAAATTTCTCTCCCATACTTTATATTAATGTTTTCGTGTCGGTTTCAAACGCCATTGCCAGTTCGGGTTGCCCTTGATTTCTTCTCATCTTCAGTTCTGCAAGTGTCACACTTTTNAAAGTCATCTGCAGTACTTGCAGACATGTTTTGATATTGAGATGACGCGGGATATTTTATATAATATTAGAATAACATCGTTTTTATTTCATTTTCTAAGAAAGATACAAAGTCTTCTAGATGATAGTATAATGAAGTAGTTACTTGAGTAACGCATGGAACACTGCTCGAAACACGTTCCGCGCTCGGGAGCAGAGTAAGAGAGAGAGAGAGGCTTCATCACAATTCTCTCAACGTCAACCAATACATGTGTATGGAAATGCTTTAAAAATAAATAACATCAATACGTTGCATTTCCAGTTCCTTTTCACGTGTTTACACCAAAATTTTATTGATTATAAAACTTCGTTCCCCTTTTACACACTTTTTAAATTGGATTTTAACCATTTTTGAAGCAGCAGTGTATTCTATTACTATTTTTACGCATATTTCGTCTTCCTGTATTTTTATTTTCGTTCTGCATTTACTATGACGACATCGACTCTACACATTTTCCTTGTTCCCACTGCGTTAAGTCGTTAAAGGTGAAAACCAAGCTCTATCAAGAGTTACCTTAAACAGGTAATAGAACTTCATTTACTATAAAATATGTTCCTTGCACAAGCGTTCCTTGCTTTTTACAGTAATCATATAATTATTTTCCCTGCATGTTCAAGGATAAACGCTCATATTTGTAATATATTTCTCTCTAAATTGTTTATTTTTTATTTCTTATAACTGTTTTTTATTTCTTATAACTGATTAAGAATATCCTTACTTCCTTCTAACTCGCGCCATCAAATTAGCCATTATTTGCATTGTCTTTCCGTGGACATTAAGTTTTAGTTTATGTCTGTCATTTCACCATCCATTATTTTTAAATTACGCCAGGAAAGAGGCGTAATTGAAAAGATACTGTGTTAGCTTGGACCACATATTCCCAAGGCCAGTCGATAACACATGATCCTGCACTTATGCGTTGCTTCGCAAATGAGAACAGTTAGAAATTAATCAGAAGTGTGTTCCGGAACAGCACTCCAAATTTGATGCCTTCATTTCCAGAATCGTACTGCAAAATTATATAAATTTCTCTCCCATACTTTATATTAATGTTTTCGTGTCGGTTTCAAACGCCATTGCCAGTTCGGGTTGCCCTTGATTTCTTCTCATCTTCAGTTCTGCAAGTGTCACACTTTTGATATCATATTTTCGGATCAACATTCATAAAAGCTCCTATTGATTTTTTTTATTTCTAATTTGACCTTCAGATACATAAATATTTATAAATAAATAATAAAAAAAATATTTTCTTAAAATAATTAATAATAACTAATACAAAATAAATAATGTTAAATTATAGGCGGAAATGACATTCACCTTTTGATCCTTTTTTTTTTTACTTCGAAGAGTTATGATTACTTTCCCGCTACAGAATAAATAATTATTTTCGCATACCTTTCATTTTGTGCTTTATATGACTGTAGCAACTTATTTTAGCGTAGTGATCATGCATTCTATTATAGTATATAAACATCCCTTACACCAACACGTGAGCGCAATCAGTCCAAACTGTGGTACGCTATCATCCATTTTTACACTCTGTCTAAAACATAAATCCTCAGTGGACAGATAAGCCATTCAGTATTTCTCGGTTATAGTGCGCGACAACGGATTTCACAAATTGTAATCCGATAAAAGTATTGAAATTGTACACAAATATGTATTCATGTTCATCCATCAGTATGGAGCCATCGTTAAGGCGATTGACACCTGTTCGATGGTTGCCGGCAGAAGCCAGCAAGTGTGTGTACGAAAGTGAGAAACCGAAAAGAAAGAATGGCTGGTCGTTGATGCGGCCAGAACGTGAGAACAACTCTTTCGCTTTTTTTTTATTTAAATTAAACAGTGTAGGAGTATAGTAATTCCTGCCTTAACATTCCCTTAGAAAACATTTTCGTGGCAAGTTTTTCGTCTCAGGCCCTTGGCTATTTCAATAGCTGCGTTCACAGTTGCGAACATAGCACAGAAAATATTTATATGAGAAAGAATACAACTGAAAAATGCAGCTCTTTCGACTCCTGCGTCCACAGTCGTGGCCACGTTGCAGGAAGTATTCTACATATAGCCAGATCCGTACGTGAGAAGCACAATAACTTAATACAATCAGTGTCTTCCCCTAAGTTTATCTGCTTTGCGCACGCTATTGCACGTCTTGTTTAAAATGGTTGATACTGTGCCAGTAACAACGTGCACCAAGCACACAATTACACTGAAGAGCCAAAAAAACTGGCATAGGCGTGCGTATGCAAATAACAGAGGTATGGAACCAATCACAGTAACGCGATGCGGTCGGCAGCTAGATCGGTTACTGCTGCTTTAATGGCAGGTTATCAAGATTTAAGTGAGTTTGAATGTGGTGTTATAGTCGGCGCACGAGAGATGGGACATAGCATCTCCGAGGTAGCGATAACATTTGGATGTTCGCGTACGACCATTTCACGAGTGTACCGTAAATATCGGGAATCCGGTAAAACATCACATCTTCGACATCGCTGCGGCTGGAAAAAGATCGTGAAAGAACGGGACAAACGACGACTAACGAGAATCATTAAACGTGACAGACGTGCAACCCGTTCTCAAATTGGCGCAGATTGGACTTGTGGACTGCCCTGCAGGATTCATGGTGTGAAGTGCCTCCTGCATATCTTCAGACATTAGTCGAGTCCATGCCACGTCATCTTGCGGCACTTCTGCGCGCTAGGGGGTGGGGGGCTACACAATATTAGGCAGGTGTACCAGTTTTTTTTTCTCTTCAGTGTAGAAGGGACTAAGTCGTGATTCAGTGTAAGTACTGTTCTGACTGCGAAACAAGCAGTAAAGCACCAGCGAAGAATTGATTCAGTGACGCGTCAAGATGTCCAGGCGTCAGGCATTCCCTAAAACTAAATGTTAAAAAAAATATATTATATAAATTCTTAAGAGAAGCCTTACGTTGACTTCTGCCACGGTTGTGTGTAATGCAGAACCCCAGCAGCTGAGTATTTACCCTCTCTGTTTGTTCTTCGTGGCCCTTCTGACCCTAAACGCCAACGTAAGGTACGTTGCGATGAGCGGGATGACATGGCAAGTTGCGCAGACCGGTCTTTCTTGGCAATCTTCAGATGTACACGAAGACTGCGTACAGGATGAATAACAACAAACGTGTCACCTTTCTTTGCGTCTCAAATCGAGAAAAACGTATAGCAGCACCTTTGTGTCTATCTACTGTCTGTGAGAAGTTGTATTAGTTTTCATGATAACGTAATGTTGGCAAAATTCTTTCCAATAGAATAGTGTAAACAACCCACTACGTAAAATTGTTAGTACCGCAAACACTAAACTTTAAAAGTTCTTAACCAGTTAACATTCTATACATCAGCATTTCACATTTAGTTAAGAGAGAAAAAAATTCGGACCCCGTTTTACTGCATAGTTACGGTAACAACCTGCGCCAATAGGCGTTGTAGTCTATTCACGGTTCCTCCACACATTTTAAATCAAACCTTTGAAAAATCCCCCCACGCGTTGCGTGTTTCCTTGTTTTCTTAAATACCCAATGTTGCATAAGCGTTTTATATTACCGTTGACATAAAATTACTGAATTTTAATTTTGGGTTCATTGAACTTTTAATAATATTTAATGTATACATAGTAATATTTCATTATTAATATCAATAAATACAGGAAGAAACTAGGTGTGTTGGTAATGCTAAATAGTTCTCATGCANCATGGTGTGAATTGCCTCCTGCATATCTTCAGACATTAGTCGAGTCCATGCCACGTCATCTTGCGGCACTTCTGCGCGCTAGGGGGGTGGGAGGCTACACAATATTAGGCAGGTGTACCAGTTTTTTTTTCTCTTCAGTGTAGAAGGGACTAAGTCGTGATTCAGTGTAAGTACTGTTCTGACTGCGAAACAAGCAGTAAAGCACCAGCGAAGAATTGATTCAGTGACGCGTCAAGATGTCCAGGCGTCAGGCATTCCCTAAAACTAAATGTTAAAAAAAATATATTATATAAATTCTTAAGAGAAGCCTTACGTTGACTTCTGCCACGGTTGTGTGTAATGCAGAACCCCAGCAGCTGAGTATTTACCCTCTCTGTTTGTTCTTCGTGGCCCTTCTGACCCTAAACGCCAACGTAAGGTACGTTGCGATGAGCGGGATGACATGGCAAGTTGCGCAGACCAGTCTTTCTTGGCGATCTTCAGATGTACACGAAGACTGCGTACAGGATGAATAACAACAAACGTGTCACCTTTCTTTGCGTCTCAAATCGAGAAAAACCTATAGCAGCACCTTTGTGTCTATCTACTGTCTGTGAGAAGTTGTATTAGTTTTCATGATAACGTAATGTTGGCAAAATTCTTTCCGATAGAATAGTGTAAACAACCCACTACGTAAAATTGTTAGTACTGCAAACACTAAACTTTAAAAGTTCTTAACCAGTTAACATTCTATACATCAGCATTTCACATTTAGTTAAGAGAGAAAAAAATTCGGACCCCGTTTTCCTGCATAGTTACGGTAACAACCTGCGCCAATAGACGTTGTAGTCTATTCACGGTTCCTCCACACATTTTAAATCAAACCTTTGAAAAATCCCCCCGCGCGTTGCGTGTTTCCTTGTTTTCTTAAATATCCAATGTTGCATAAGCGTTTTATATTACCGTTGACATAAAAGTACTGAATTTTAATTTTGGGTTCATTGAACTTTTAATAATATTTAATCTATAAATTATAATATTTCATTATTAATATCAATAAATACAGGAAGAAACTAGGTGTGTTGGTAATGCTAAATAGTTCTCATGCAANTAATATTTCATTATTAATATCAATAAATACAGGAAGAAACTAGGTGTGTTGGTAATGCTAAATAGTTCTCATGCAAAATACTATTAAACTGAGTGCGCGCGAATGCGGTGCGTTGTCACTTTGATGTGATTTTGTAGATTAGTTTAAGTTTTGTTTTTCGTGAGGCAGATAATTAGTCTCAAAGTATAACTATAGGAGGGCTTCAGAAAAGTTGTAAGTAACCGTGAATACCAAGACATAACATCGCGCAACGCTACTGTTAACTGCAATTATTTTTGATGACCCAAATACCCGGTCGCCTCCCGAGGCGGGTGTACCTGTTGAATCAGCTTACGTCAGGCAAACCGGCTATGCAGCATCCGTGCTCCAGCCGCGGGCGGTGCACCCACTTGATGGCGGGGCGGCACATGACCGCCCTCAAGTCGTGCCGCTCCGCCGTCGTGACCGGCCCCGGCCGGCCTCGAACCCCGGACCGCTCGCTCCGCAGAGAGTTGCAGACCCAGTTCCACGCTTCCGTCGTCCATCACCCGGCCCCCTGCCTGGCGCTCGGCAACCTGGGGCAGAGAGACCCTGCTTGCGACACCTCCCGGATTCGTCCGCCCTCACGCCCACTTGGTCACCCACGCCTCTTGTATCAGACGCTCCATCATGAGCGTGCTCTTCCCAGACCGTTGCCTCATCTCGCCCGACACCTACATTTCATTACCTAACACCTCGAACAGCAAGTTGCACATAGGATACTTTTTCATGCACACTTATATTGTACAGACCACCTCCTTTTTCACCACGTTCCATCCCACATTATTCTGTGACCCAAAGTGTTCCATTCGAATAATAATTTGGTTGCACGTACTTGTGTCTAATTTATTTTTTGCAACCAGTGAATAATGTGCTGCATGCTCAAAGATGCTACCATAAGCTATTCACAAACAGTAGTTATGGTAGCTTTACAAATAAGACTACCGGTAGGTAAGACTCTTAGAGCATTGAGTACTTAGTCCTCGCTGTGTACAGAACTGGCTATAAATATACGTCATTTGTAAAAGTCCACAATCGTTGACACGGTGCCTGAACGGGATTAGACGCTGTACCTACTGCTGGCCAGCTACATAGAACTTTAGTATCAATTGTAATTTCAGTTTCAAGTATCATTATAAATTCAGACATTTTTACAGTCTCAGATATGATTTTTGTAGTTGCTTGTAAACATCGTTGTGTAAGTATCCTCCTCGGGCCACAGAACGATAAGAGGTGTGTGAGGCTTCTGATCGCAGTGGTGCAGAAACCAGGGAGCGAAGTCAACCCGTGGCTAGAAATCAGCTTCTTTCATCGCCTGTACATGGTGATGATACGAATGCAGTAATTGTTTCTCTACAGCCCTCCACGGCAGTTGCTTAACTGGCATGTATTGTTCAAGCAACTGCATTGTGATCGTTGTTCATGCCCGTGGGATGTCTTACTCCTGTCTGTCTCGCTGGAGGCTGGGATCATTCCTGTTTTTTTGTGACTGTAGTCATATCTCACAACCACCTGTTCGAAGTATATGTTGTCGAAGATGGCGTATATTTTTATACCTCGTGATCAGCTATCAATGTATAATCTCCAGTCGCGTCATACACACACATNTCGAAGATGGCGTATATTTTTATACCTCGTGATCAGCTATCAATGTATAATCTCCAGTCGCGTCATACACACACATTAGGTGTTTGCCATTTCGGCGAATATTACGTTGGTTTGCCTGGTGTTTGAGAGTGTTGACTAACTCCCAGGAGCAAACACTGCTACGTTGGAATCGAATAGCGTCGCCTTTCTGCGTAACTGAATCCAAGCATTTTCATTTCCTAAATTTTATAAAAGATGGGGCGAAATTTGACCTATAAAATTTGTAATGTGATTCCTAATGCAAAATCAAGTGAGAAATAGATGGGACATAAGGGCGATATGAGCCTTTGAAAACTGAATTTTTAAGCAATATATTTGGCAAAGATCGGAAAATAAGTGAGATTATATTACGATTTTCTGAGCAATGTCTTATGTTATCAAGACATTCACCCTAACAGCTAACTCTCATTAATACCTCCTCCCGTAATGAAAATATCAGAAGAGGTGGCTACACTCTTACTGCAGACAATTTTTTAACATCAGGAATTATGAACGTTTGTTGCTGGTTTATTGAGCAGTAGAAAAAATTTTCCTCTTATTTCACCTGCCCAGGATCCACCGTTTTCGTGTAAAACGCACACAAATATTCATCTCCACACAGTGCCGGGAATGTACGTAATACCACCTACTTGCGTCTAACATGTATTATTGCTGTGTCTCCTACGCAGACAATGGTGAAATACATTTTGAACACTTATTGTAAACAATATGCACCATACGTAAATAAGCTTTCAATACTGAAGCTGCCTGTGTGTTTTTTCGCAACAGTCGCTAAGTGATTCTATGTAGTAGTGTTAATGCTGCCGTCATCAGAAATATAAGTCGTCGGTAGTTCATGAGAGTACAAATGCTTTCAGCAGCTCAAAAACACGTGGATGAAATTTCCCTTTATATCATCACAATGCTCACTCTTTTGTTTGACGCTGGGTTTCTGCAGGTGTACATTGTTAGTGCTAGTCACATGGAGTCTGCAATTCCAAGAGGACAACCAACAAACCAGTCTACACGATTTTACAGTGCAACACCACCACTTCCTCAAAACTGGGCGTCCTGACATGCCTTCTCGCACTAACATCGTGCTTCGTGACTCGCAGTGAACCTTTCTCCAGTAAACGGTGGCCAGCTCGCGCAGACATAGAGTGGACAGGTTGCTATCTCAAAATCGTTGACGGTGGAACCTCTCTGCTTCCGTGCTGCAGCTGCAAGCTCTCCCAAAAAAAAATCATGTCTGCAAGCTCCGAAAATGTGTAAGCTTCCCATGGAGGCTGTCTTCGTGTGATCGTAAATGTCGCATGTCAACATTCCCAACGTACAACTGCATAAAGTTATATCTAATGGAGTAGAGAACATGAACATGAAATAGCCAAGGAAAACAACAGGCACTTTTGTAACACTATGTTACCACTGCTACATCACCGGAGGGAGTGTACTGAAAATGAATATTTTTAAGTAAATGTGTTTCCTTTCGGTTTATATACTACATTTGCAAGTTTTTAGTGTTCACTCAGATACATCCTGTTTATGTAACGTGCCGAATTTTACACCACACAGCACTTGGAATAAACTTCCGCGGATAATGAATTTGCAGATTAATTAATGGCAGTAAGGAACTCAATACTGAGGTACCTTAAAATATCTCGGCAGTGTTAACGAAAAAGCGACTACTAAGGCACTATTTAATTTAAAAGGAACATTTACTCCAACTGGCATCGCTTGCAGAAAGTGCGTACAACTCTTTTCAAATAACGTCGTTGCCTTCGATGAAGTCCTTTATATGCCGATAGAAATATTTAGGAGATACGTCCCGCAACACACGATTGTTGCGCGCATATGCGGATTTGTAGAGGCAGACACATGAAGACTGTTATTATTAATATATGTTTACTTAACGACAGAAGGTGATGTGCAGTTGTGGTGCGCATATGGCTGTGTCGTCAGTCGTGTAACCCTGGCATACTGACATTTTGTCAGTGCCAACTTGCGCATTTACTACTTCGCACAACTTTTATTAGTCTGACGACGAATATGTGGATATTTTAATAGTGTTTCCTCAGCACAGACGAGATACCACTGAAGTAACCATGTTATCTCTGCGTAACCCGGCAGAAGATGTCCTGTGGGTATGACTCTTCAATGGACCATGCAGATATTACGGCAGACTGATACTGTAAACGCACACTTTAAACATAAGGAACGCATGTTGCTTCACGTCACAGACGCAAGCAATCAAACAGCACCAGCGATTCACCAGCAAGTGCAGTAGATATAAATAGCGTGTCGGGATCATAGAGTAAAGATGAGGTAGACCGATCTCGCTGGCTGCACACAACCAGTCTCCGTGTCCCAACATAGAACTATTTTTCTGACAATACGTCTAGCAAAACCGGCATGGATTAGATTTGAGCTTACGATAAAATCGTAAGGAAAATTTTTTCACGTCTAGACTCGAGAGAACGAAAACCTGCTATAAGAGCATAGTTACACATTCTCTTCATTTTCTTGCTGCAGCTATCCTCTTCCACAACTCTTTTTACATTGTATGGTGCGCAGGCTGGGATGTTTCTGTGTAGAATGCAACGGCCATGATCTGTTTCCACTAAGTTTTATCTGCGGGGTATTTACAATCTCTTGTGTGTGCAACTTGTCCCGAGGGCCACCCGCTGCACTCGCCGGCCACTGCTCCGTCACCCGTCGCGTCGTTCTGATGGCAAAACGCACCCGGCACTGATGTCAATTCAACCGGCCGACACAGATGCACGCCGCGCCTTATATTAGTCCATTCACTGTTACTTCCAACTTTTCTGAAGCCCTGCTATAGTTCTACTTCCAGAATATTCCTCCGCCTCAAGAAAGCTATGCTTAAGCAAGTCTAGACAATCACACCAAGGGGACTATGCGCCGAATTCGTGCGCACTCAGTGTTAAAATATTTCGCATAAGAACTATTTCTTACGTGGCATTACCTCTCTCAAGACCTCGCTGTCAAGAGCCGTCCAAATCTCTTTACTCTCACTAGGCATTACCGACACACCTACATTCACTCAGTTTTAATTAATATTATTTATGAATAAAATGTTATAATGTATATATATAATTTAAGTTAAAGTTAAGTTTTACCAAAAATAAGGTAGATTTATGTTAACTGAAGTATAAACATCTGTTAGATGTGACATATTTAGGAAACGACCAAACACGCCATACATGGGGTGATTTTTCAAAGGTTTGATTCAAAAAGTGTGAATAAACAGCGAATAGTCTGTAGCCGGGATGTCTTGTTCAAGTAACTTCTCCCCACCTCGAGTTGCGCCGATGGAGGTGATGACCAGAAAATTCGCGCAATCCCTCCCATCAGGTCATTCATTTTTCTAGAGACGTGAATGGCATCAGCGCCGTAAGCGTTATCGCAGCCCGGCTAGTGGCTCCACTCCCCTCCTCCGGATAATGGTATTGTCATCCTACGAGCACTGTGCTACATGTACACGGAATGTAAGGGAGGAGGGGCACGAAGGCGAAGTGGCTGCACGTAACAGTACTACGTATAGGATTACTATGATGCCATTCCATGCTAAAACAACCCAGCCCGCAAACCAAACAATGTAAAAGTTATTTGGGAAGAGGAACTATAACAAGTAATAGAAGCATTTCCGAACCATGGTCATATAATAAGTTTTCATTCTCTAAATATTGAAAATGTTTCAAAAGTTTTTCACGGGTATTTTCGTTACATTCTGTGTCTATCAACAAATATCTCAATATCTTATTTTTTTCAAACTGTTATCTAAAACCGATCGTAAAACTTTCTGATGAGTGTATTAAACAATAATCNACTCCCCTCCTCCGGATAATGGTATTGTCATCCTACGAGCACTGTGCTACATGTACACGGAATGTAAGGGAGGAGGAGCACGAAGGCGAAGTGGCTGCACGTAACAGTACTACGTATAGGATTACTATGATGCCATTCCATGCTAAAACAACCCAGCCCGCAAACCAAACAATGTAAAAGTTATTTGGGAAGAGGAACTATAACAAGTAATAGAAGCATTTCCGAACCATGATCATATAATAAGTTTTCATTCTCTAAATATTGAAAATGTTTCAAAAGTTTTTCACGGGTATTTTCGTTACATTCTGTGTCTATCAACAAATATCCCAATATCTTATTTTTTTCAAACTGTTATCTAAAACCGATCGTAAAACTTTCTGATGAGTGTATTAAACAATAATCGATTCTTAGAAATATTCCATAATGGTAAACTTATAACTGCATAAAATTTATTATCTAATAAATCGTGGTCTAGATGCAGCTAACAGTGTGGGATGTTATATGACATGAGATTTTTCGATAGAGTATGTCACACTGTTATGCTCAGGAAAGTTGACTGCGACAGTACCTCCTGGTATTTGGATACAGAATGCTTCAAGAGATGTCTGTCAGATGTTTCCTACCACAGATTCCCGATAGAGCAGTTTATTTATATTAGCATATGATTAACCACAACAATATAGCACGTAATTTTTAATCCTGGACCACAGAAGCTGTTTTTGTTTTGAAGGAAAAGGTGCAATATCATGCTGTTTTTTTTTTAACGTTTTCGTTATTTGTACGATCATAATCAAAATAATAACTGTCAGTCATCGTTTTTTTCTTTTGCTGAACACGGGTACTTCGTTTAGCAACATCGTAAGGGCAGCCTTGAAGCAGCATGCATTTTGCAGCAACATGTTCAACAGGCTCCATTTCGCTTTCACAACTTGGGGGTCTCTAGATGTTGGATTGGACAAGAACCTCCTTTCAAATGGCCTCCTTGAATTCCGGATATCACAGCATGTTATAGCGTACTTCGGGGGGATTTTTTTTAAGGGGGTAATTCCGTCTATGAATCGTCTGTGTACAGAGTAGCAGCACAGAACAACTCAAAATTAGAGCATGGAGTTGGCGTCAGGTGGCTAGGAACGTGTTGTAATGAGGACGTCCTGCCACTTTCATCACTTCTGTGAACGACCTTACGATGTAAAATCCAGTACAATCTAATAGCTGTTAAAAACCTCTAAACACACGTCGCCTACTATCTTTATCACTTTTAGCTGTCAACGTGAAGGATGCCAGAAAAAAATCAATGGAAAAAAACCTTCAGTAGTTCAGTGAAAATTAACACATTTATACTTGCAATGAGTGTACGAAGGTACTTGGGGCGTGATTCTCATTCTAATCTTCACTTATCGGGAGCCCAGTTACGCGGGAATCACAAGTTGGGTGTAGCGGAGTTGACGATATTGTGATAGACAAGTGACCACTGCACTTCGTGCCATGGCAACTTCCATTCCACTTGTTGTTGCCACGATGTAAATATTGATTTTTTCGTTTGTCATTTGTTTACATTTACAACACCTAGGTTGCACTGATGACTCCGACCAACATGTTAGATCTGGCTGGCCTTGAAAGGAAAAGCTAATGAGTGGAATGGAGCGGAGAGGTTTGGGCAGCTTTGACATCGGGGTCTTGAGAACCGACGAGGGTGAAGTGAGGTGGGTATGGAGTGGCGCCGGAATGCAAGGACGGAGTAAACTGAAGATCCCCGAGAAAACCCACCGACCAGCGACATCGTCCCGCACTATTCCCACGTGCAAAAAACCAATTGGTGATCCCCGCCGGAGATCAATCCAGTTCGCCTTGCTGGGAAGCGAGAACTCTGGCCACCGCACCACCACGGCCCCAAAAGTGAATGAGAATGGCGTCGCTGTTGTCCTCGCCGCAGACGTGTTGGCGCTCACCGATGTACTCCAGCCGAAGGTCGACGTCGCGAATAAGCAAGTGTGACCAGCGTCACATGTTTGCGCGCAGCGCGAGATGGGGAAGGGGATGCCGGTGTCGCCGAATGAGGCTAATAGCGCGGGCTAGAGCGGAGGTTGCCCGCTATTATTCAAATGTTGCCTCACGCCTCGCGATATGGCATTCCGCGGGCGCCGCGGTCACTGCGGACAACAACGGCCTATGTCCGTGCCCCACGCGCCATTGTTCTCCCGTCACCCGCGACTTTGACGAGCGCACAATTGGCACGTGCCACTTCCATGACTCAGGTCGCAGATATTTCGCCCGCCACTTATTAGCACGCCGTGCTTCCAGCTACGCCTTCCTAGACTTCTCTTTGTGTTAGGACTGCAGTTTTTTNCCCGCCACTTATTAGCACGCCGTGCTTCCAGCTACGCCTTCCTAGACTTCTCTTTGTGTTAGGACTGCAGTTTTTTTACGTATTTGATAGCAATGACAACTGTAACAAATGGCGATCCAAGTAAGGGATCCAACGTGCAGTCTGTAGCGGTCGGTCTCTCAGTAACGTTACCTGAGATGAGATCCTAGCGAGTGAATGCTGTCGTAGGTGAAACAGGCTTACTCCGAGAAACCGCACTGCTCACCGAACACATGCGCTATACAGAATTTGTCAATTTATGTGGGAAATAGCAGGGGCGTGAACAGCAGATCACAAAACTAAACAAAAATTCCATATGGACATATGTCCTAGCTTCGATGGTTCCCGAGGTAAAGCCTATGGCCTGTGACATAAAAGTAACACGTTTGAACATTGGTAAGGACACAAGCCGTGGCCTGTTTTGAAACGTTAAAAACAACACAATTTTACCTGCAGGAAGTAGAGTGTTAGCGGTCTGAAAAAGTGTTCACTGATTGAAATGAGTTTTGGTTGGCAAGGCACCTAAACGGCCTCGGGTATGGACGTCCACCTCACACCATCATCAGCAGATAAAAAAGCGGGGATGGTGGGGGTGGAGCGTGCGCCAAGGATTGTCGCGGTAGCGAACGGCACTCGGCACGCCGGACAAAACGACCCGCTCGCGCGCTCGCTTCGTCTCATACCTAGCTATTACGTCCTGCCAGCCGGCCGACAGCCGCACTCTTCGCGACAGTAACTCCCTCTTCCTCCAGCGTATAAGAGGAACATCTGCTGTCCTTCCACTTTTGCAAAGAAATTGTAGCCAAGGGTGGCAGGCACGTATCAGAGAGAGGGGATAGAGGGGTCGCGCTCTTCCCAAAGGTAAAAACATTTTTGAGTAGAATGGAATGAAAAGCAACGTGAGGTAAAAAATTTTGAGAGTACAAATTTTGCTGTGTTCGTGAATTTATAACTGAAATGGCTACCCTTGCAGCACACCCCTAGACTCTTTTTTTTTTTTTACTTCAGACAAGTCTCTGTTGTTATGATTGTAATGTAATATTTCCAAATATAGTTTTTTTATTTTTTTTATTTGTAAATATTTTACAGTGGCCACGAAAGTAATACAATGAAAAATTACCTCGTGTGAATATAAACTTACATTCATAGTCGTAAACAGAATTTCAGTCAGAGAGTGGGCAACATTAATTGTTTAACATTTGTATATTTATTGTTTTTATTAATTGGGTTAATTTTTACGTGGGAGACACTTAATGAGATTTGTGTAATGTAGAGTGCAGTGTATCTGGCAAATTTATTAGATTAATAATTTGCATAGTTTCACTATTTCTTTTCTGTTGTAATTGTCTGTTGTAGAAGGACGACCCACCTCCGTCCCCCAAACCCCAATTATGCCCATGCTGACCCTCTCGAAACAAAATTCCTACGTATGTGTCTGAAATGCGGCATTTCGTATTTCACAGCCGCTTTGGACGTTCCAATACAATGTAAAAATAAGTGTAAATTTACACATACAAATTATTGGTAGTTTTACTTTTTTTGTGTGTAATTTTACACAAATGTTTTTAATAATCCAAAGAATACTACATGTATTTGGTGAACATAGATTAATGTATGGCTTAATAAACACAATGTTGGTGTTAATTTACAAAATTTGAAGTATGTGTAAAATACGTCCACTCAAGATATAAAAACCTTAAGTTTTGTATTTTTACTGCTACATAGTCGTTGTATGAACACCCAATGTCAGTATAGTTGTACATATCCAATTGTGTAATTTTACAATGACCTCGCGCGTGTGTGTGTGTGTGTGTAAACTTCCATTACATTCTGGAGTATCTGTGAGCGTATATTTACACATAAAAATTTTCGGTTANGTGTGTGTGTGTGTAAACTTCCATTACATTCTGGAGTATCTGTGAGCGTATATTTACACATAAAAATTTTCGGTTATTTTACATTTTGATGTGCAATTTGCTAAAACGAGTACAGTATTTGTAATTTTACACTAATGTTTCTGTGAATTCAAACATAACTACACGTATTCGTTTAAAACATGTGATCTAGCGGTATGGAGTAGAACTACTTCGAACTCCTGTTGTGAGTTCGAAAGGAAATCTTAACTCCCGCTGATGGAATTTGCTGGATTTTGTATATAACTACCTATTCTATTTCCAATTTTTTCCACATTTTGGAGGTACCTATTAAAAATTCTTTTAAGCTACCTAGTTATAAAACGGAGTAAATTAACATGAACATTATAAAAATGCACTAACAACGTATGTGAATTAACATGACGCAGTTGTAAATGAACATATGTCGTCAGTAAAATTGCATAGTAAAACTGTGAAAAATGTACAGAAATAGTGTAATTACAATTACAGCGAATCTGAGATTTTACTTTTTNATTGCATAGTAAAACTGTGAAAAATGTACAGAAATAGTGTAATTACAATTACAGCGAATCTGAGATTTTACTTTTTGTTAGAAAGAAAATACACATACCTACACAGTGGTGAAATTACAATTGCTATGTCTGCATAAATTTACTTGNCTTTTTGTTAGAAAGAAAATACACATACCTACACAGTGGTGAAATTACAATTGCTATGTCTGCATAAATTTACTTGCCGTGGAGAGATAATACACTTATTTTGCAATTTATTTTCTGCTACATGGTAATAGTAACTTCACACATTTATATGTAAATTTAGTTGTACAAAGTATATGCTATTTTACTAATTTGTAAAATTAATTTAATTGTACGTAGGGTAAAAAAATTTACATACGTAGGTGTAAAATTACACATATGTCAGTGGAGACACTGCTGCCACATACGTTTAATGTAAAATTACACAATTTTTTTACAGTGTGGATCTTGCAGCGAAAAACGTATTTCATTTTAATAGAATTATTAACTCCCACAATTTGCTTTTATGCCAGAAGGCTAATAGGATGGGGATCCCTCACATGCTAAACATGCTTACACCTACATATAAATTTTGCACATACGGCGATCAGCCTTGATTAACCTGAGATTAAAACCTAGATAATTTTTGTCTAAGTCCCCATTAACGACCTTATTGAAGGAAATCTCCTTGTAAAAAATGTATGTGACACTTTACTGCGTCCAGTAAGCACGGCCCTAGCGCTCAGTGTAGGCTGGAAACTAAGGCAGTGTTATAATTACTTTAGGTTTCGTTTTTTATCATTTGCATTTTAATGTTGTAATGTTTTAAGGGAACACCATGGCAGTCAGTCATTTTAACATGTAGTGATCCCATTTGTTGTACAACACAACTTGGCTGATTCCAGATAAATGTGAAATAATTATTTTAAACCTAAAGACGCTGGAGTTCTTAAAATATACTACATACCTCCAAAAGACATTTTTTAAACACGTTTTAACATTTTACATCACCAGAATATACGAATAAAAGCTTTGAACTGTTACTTAATAATTGTATATTNTAAACACGTTTTAACATTTTACATCACCAGAATATACGAATAAAAGCTTTGAACTGTTACTTAATAATTGTATATTAAAAAAATTTATGAATATTTGTGCAAAATATATAACTAAATTGTTGTGTTGAGTATTACGCATTTATTTATTGCAATAGCTCCAGTTTAATGTCGGCGAGATGAAAATGGTGGTGATTCAGTAGTTTATATTTGCTAATATATGTAAACAGTATAGTCGTCAAAGTTGACAAGNGAGATGAAAATGGTGGTGATTCAGTAGTTTATATTTGCTAATATATGTAAACAGTATAGTCGTCAAAGTTGACAAGACGCAAAACTCGAGCTAAGTCGTCAAAAGAAGAGTTTACATCTTCAAGACTATCTTCGTGTGGTTAGTAATAGCTGATGACTAAACTGTTTACGATCAAGGCAGTCAGAATCTGTATGCGAGCTTCGGTCCATGTATATCTGTGACGCACAGCCGCTGACCTCTAGCGGCACACATACCTGCGTGTGGAACAGGGAAAGCGCAGTAAATCATTGAGTTCTGGATGCTAGAGAAGTAGTTAAGTTAACCCAAGTCAAGCGAACTTTGACTAAAACAGNGCAGTAAATCATTGAGTTCTGGATGCTAGAGAAGTAGTTAAGTTAACCCAAGTCAAGCGAACTTTGACTAAAACAGTCTATATATCACCCATTTTCACCCAAAAGAACTTTCGCCCAGGCGCTTTTAACTATTCATAGCATGGTTTGGTGTGTACCCACAGAAATACGCTAACCAAAGGCTGGAGGGGACAGCTAAAGAGAAGGCAAAATTCCTTATCGCTACATCCTACGAAAAGGAACTTTCTCCAGTGTGAGAACTTGTTTGTGAAGCATTTAACATTTACTCTGGTTTACAGGTGTACCGTTTCTCTCTATTTACAAGACTGACTTCCTTGTAGAAAAACTATTAATTTCTAACGTACCAATTTCGTTGATTCTGTTCAGCAACCGACGGGGCAAGGTATACAGTGGCATATTATGCTGCTGGTGGAACATAGTATTAAACTTTCGGCTTTTCAACAACACCGGGTCATAGATCACACGGATCACCGGCTAAGTATACAGGTCACAGCTAAGCACGATTATTGAAGTAGCTAGAAAATAATATGTGTCGCCCTGTGAACTGATGCAAAAGGTTATCTGCTAATTTTAATTCGCCTACTGCGAGTAAAATCCTGGAAGTTTGATGTGAAATAAAAGTAGTGTGATAACCACTACAGGACTCCATCAAAGTACTCCTCTAGAGACTTTTGGTACAATGTGTCAAGACACTAAATAATTTGTCTTGGTCTACAGTTCGAGCACGCCCCGGAGCAATAACACTTTTAACCTCATATTACCACGTCGCAATTAAACCATCACTTTTTTTACCACTTTTTGCATTAAAAATGGCATGGAGATTTATTCCGGATCTAAACCAACAAACTCCGCGCAGTATGGCGTTCTAATTGTTACACAGTAGGTTCAGGGATATCAGCTTAAAAAAACTAAATGGGATTAATCGTCTTCAACCTTAAATGTTCTTGGCCCAAACACATGAACAAAAAGTACCGTGTATCGCCAAAATGGATTATTTATTCACATCCCCAGTTTTAAGGGAAGGTACGTTTATAATTCAAATAAGGTTCACAGGCGCCTTCTTGTCTGACTTCTAGCACCAAGTTCCAGGTAAACCTGAACAATTATTTGTTGTTCATCCGTACCACGTATGTGTCAAAAGAACAGATTATTAAAAATGATATACCTCTACTAAGACATCGGTACTGAGTCCAGCTNTTTTCAACAACACCGGGTCATAGATCACACGGATCACCGGCTAAGTATACAGGTCACAGCTAAGCACGATTATTGAAGTAGCTAGAAAATAATATGTGTCGCCCTGTGAACTGATGCAAAAGGTTATCTGCTAACTTTAATTCGCCTACTGCGAGTAAAATCCTGGAAGTTTGATGTGAAATAAAAATAGCGTGATAACCACTACAGGACTCCATCAAAGTACTCCCCTAGAGACTTTTGGTACAATGTGTCAAGACACTAAATAATTTGTCTTGGTCTGCAGTTCGAGCACGCCCCAGAGCAATAACACTTTTAACCTCATATTACCACGTCGCAATTAAACCATCATTATCAAAACATTCATATTTTTTTACCACTTTTTGCATTAAAAATGGCATGGAGATTTATTCCTGATCTAAACCAACAAACTCCGCGCAGTATGGCGTTCTAATTGTTACACAGTAGGTTCAGGGATATCAGCTTAAAAAAACTAAATGGGATTAATCGTCTTCGACCTTAAATGTCCTTGGCCCAAACACATGAACAAAAAGTACCGTGTATCGCCAAAATGGATTATTTATTCACATCCCCAGTTTTAAGGGAAGGTACGTTTATAAATCAAATAAGGTTCACAGGCGCCTTCTTGTCTGACTTCTAGCACAAAGTTCCAGGTAAACCTGAACAATTATTTATTGTTCATCCATACCACGTATGTGTCAAAAGAACAGATTATTAAAAATGATATACCTCTACTAAGACATCGGTACTGAGTCCAGCTNGTACCACGTATGTGTCAAAAGAACAGATTATTAAAAATGATATACCTCTACTAAGACATCGGTACTGAGTCCAGCTCATTCTGACCCATGCGTGTTCTGCGAAATGATACGGATGGTGGAGTGAACACCAAAATATAATTCTCTTATTTTCTAAAATATTTACTCATTTGTTCAGAGACGGTCTCATTACCGTGATATCCGGTGCTTCTCTCAGTTATATATTCGGCCCAGAGAATCAATTAATTACTGCTACGAGAACATTCCGAATTCACTAGGCCAGTTTGGCATTTTCTGTAAGTCAAGTTATGAATCACGATGTAGACAAAATGGTGTGATTATGCGCAGCGTATCTCCGTCTCTCTCTAATTTTGTGACTTCACAGCGGTGACAGCTGCTTGAATGGCCCATAAGAATTTATACAAATACTGCGTTTTATTTTCTTTGAACAGCTATTAATAAATAAATACAATAAGTAGACTAAAGTGGCTTTTGCAAGAGTAAATCTGAAAAGTTCTGTGACACTTTGAAATCAATTTGTATATTAAATAATTGTTTACTAAAAGATGTCTTAACTTGTAACGTCACGGTATGTGTCTATGTAAAATAACAATTTGCTGCTATTTGTATGTATAGTCCCTCAATAAAGCTCTGCTCTCCGAGACATTTAATTAATAATTAAATTAAAAAACAGTTGATACCAAAAATCTACATATGTAGTACCATCATTCTTCCTGTGCGTAGAATCTGGCGTAACGACCAGCACTGTAGTTACAGGCCGACAATAAATCTAGTGAGCACCAATGGTGAATTTTACAAATTTCAATATGTTAAAGGGCAGTATGTGTTGTGACAAAGGCCTGTGATATTCACAGTATTTTCTGAATCAGGGCAGTGTATTTGCNGGCAGTATGTGTTGTGACAAAGGCCTGTGATATTCACAGTATTTTCTGAATCAGGGCAGTGTATTTGCTTTGTGTTTTTAAAACAATTATTTTTGGTTTATCTAAGTTTACTATGAAAATGAGATATACAAAACTTGATTGTTTCTATAATTATACTAAAATAATTACACAATTTACAATTTGATTAATGCATGATAAGTGGAGAATATTAGCCTTTCAGGATTTGGTGTACAGTGTATCAATCTAACAACTATACTAATCTGATTGAATCATAGGTGTTCAGCCTACAACCATACTGGATTAATCACAAGGTAAAAACATCAATGTGTAATTGAAGGGTGTTTCATTGAAGACTAATTTAAAACACAAATAAGTGTTTTAAAAGAGTTTTGAGAAGTACATGTTGTTGTGTTTGTCACAGCATATTAACTAGGTCACATCATTGTATCTTATTGCTATATTTTAAATATCGAAGAGAGGCTCACTGTTATATTATTTTTGCTTGCCACTCTGTAATTTTATTGACTCAGGCTCTGCAAGCATTTAGGATAATCACAGAAGCAAGGAAGTTTTAAATGGCAGGTTTTTTGTGTCCATACTAGGATTTTGTTTTCAGTGCGTTACAAATTGCTAGATGATGATACTTTGGGAGAGTACAGCTCATTGCATATGCATACTGAGAGTAAAGTGGTATTCTTAGATAAAGTTTATTTTTATAAAATAAAAATGTTTGTAAGTGTACCACTTATATATAAATAAGGTAATGGTTAGAATTAGGATACAGCAACTTTTTCAAGATGGACTCAAATTCCTTGTACACTGAAGAGCCAAAAAAACTGGTATAGGCGTGCGTATGCAAATAACAGAGGTATGGAACCAATCACAGTAACGCGATGCGGTCGGCAGCTATATCGGTTACTGCTGCTACAATGGCAGGTTATCAAGATTTAAGTGAGTTTTAACGTGGTGTTATAGTCGGCGCACGAGAGATGGGACATAGCATCTCCGAAGTAGCGATAAAATTTGGATGTTCGCGTACGACCATTTCGCAAGTGTACCGTGAATATCGGGAATCCGGTAAAACATCACATCTTCGACATCGCTGCGGCTGGAAAAAAAAAATCATGAAAGAATGGGACAAACGACGACTGACGAGAATCCCCTTCACATTGACGTGTCGAATGCGAGCTCGCTAGCCCCTCACAACCTAAAACCGAGAGTTACGAACGCCATCCAAACAGTAACACCAGACATCCTGACAAGAGTGTCGAAAGAGTTTGATTACCGCGTAGATGTCGTTCGGGCCGCTCGTGGTGGTCACATTGAACATTTATGAATGTATGGTAAACAAACTTTACAGTTCCACGGTTAATTTGATTGGTCAACCAAGGTTGTAGGTTGTTTGGTTTTGACATTATAGATCTTCGAAGTTGTGGTATTCTTTTATTCTCAACGTGTAGTTTCCTTCACGTGTATAAATAAATACGATTTCTGAAAGAACAAAGCAAACCACAAAAATATGTTGTTTTTGCGCAGAAATATTCTTGCAGTGCTTCTTTCAAGGTAATAATTAGTAATAATAAATTAAATTAATATAAATTGCTGAAAATAATACGTTGTCAAACGCCGTGTATTATGTGCAACTGTTTATTTAATTAATTTTCATTTTTGACGAATATAAAAGATTTTGTTGAATTGTTCGGTTTGCCTACTTTAATAAGACAAGCTACATGAGATACGATTTGTTATTATAATAACTTTAAACTATTTTAATTATTCGACTATCACAAAACGCCGAATAGTGTCCATTATGTTTACACTCGAATGGGTTCTTGCTGACGTAGCGCGCAAAACGTGACGCATTCGAACAGCTGATCAAGCAGACCTGTATTTTTCTTTCGGCCATGTTACAAATGAGTCACTTTGAAATTGTCCCTTGCTTAGGTAGTTATTATCTTTCCAGCTTTATCCTGCCTTATTGTTTCCTTCGCAACATGGGCAGACGTTATCTCCCCGAACTACAGAATGTGGCCAATCAGACGCAAGACCCGTTTCTAGAGCCTCGCGCAGCCAACCAGATAATGGGTAGGCCCACATGAAAGGAGACGCCACGCCAATTTGCCTCTGTGTGCTTCTCTACTCCATTGCTATAATACGGGGCATTTAGCTGTGCGTATGGTGGGCTAAGTTTCTTAGTCTCTAAATGAAAGTAAAACTGATTTTAATCAAATTTACGAGTATAATTAAGATAAAATATTTGTCATTTTTAAGTGTTTTCTAGTGGCTGCAATCCTATTTTGGTACAGAATTACAAAATCAAATCCTAAATGCACGTAAGTACTTAATCGATCGCAACAACTTTTTCAAATATGTACTTACAAATTGTCACTGAAATAGTGAATATGTTACGAATTAGGAAATTAAATTCAGTGACTGTAAATTACCCAAAAATTTTACTGCATTATTCCATGGTACTCTTTTAAAGCTCAATACAATTTCATGGAAATCCGTTCTTACATACAGTTCCAACATCTCCTTAACCACATAATATTTAGGTCTAAATGTTATTCNGTTTCATGGAAATCCGTTCTTACATACAGTTCCAACATCTCCTTAACCACATAATATTTAGGTCTAAATGTTATTCTTATGTGAAAATCACCATTTACTTAAAAATTTTGAATGTCTGTAACTACTAGCCAATTACAATATACACTTCTGGACATTGAAATCTATACACCTATAAGGCGTCACACATTTGCGAAAGAGCCAAAACCACAAAGAGTACCAAAATGAGCAATGCAAAGAATTTAAGTGACGTCGCAGAAACGTCTCTGCAACACGTGATATAGGCCCCTTGTGGCCAGAACCAAATGCTTCAAAAGACCGTACAATAGGATGGTAAATGGAACAAAATCTTCAATAAAATTATACACTATCAGAATTTCTTCAATTTTCTTTCAAGTTTTTTATTAATACAAGTGCCTTCAAATGCATGTAGGCATGCTTGCTAGACCAGCATTTTATGTGAAATAATAAACGTGATATTATTTCAAAAATCTATTATAAAACGCACTTCACTCAGAACAGACATAAAACTGTTTTATTTATTGCGTAAATTAAAACTTAATTATTGGAGTCCGGAAATGTTTACTAAAATCACGTTTGCCAGAAAAAACTTGCTTTATAAACACAAGAACNGTTGTGACAAAGGCCTGTGATATTCACAGTATTTTCTGAATCAGGGCAGTGTATTTGCTTTGTGTTCTTAAAACAATTATTTTTGGTTTATCTAAGTTTACTATGAAAATGAGATATACAAAACTTGATTGTTTATATAATTATACTAAAATAATTACACAATTTACAATTTGATTAATGCATGATAAGTGGAGAATATTAGCCTTTCAGGATTTGGTGTACAGTGTATCAATCTAACAACTATACTAATCTGATTGAATCATAGGTGTTCAGCCTACAACCATACTGGATTAATCACAAGGTAAAAACATCAATGTGTAATTGAAGGGTGTTTCATTGAAGACTAATTTAAAACACAAATAAGTGTTTTAAAAGAGTTTTGAGAAGTACATGTTGTTGTGTTTGTCACAGCATATTAACTAGGTCACATCATTGTATATTATTGCTATATTTTAAATATCGAAGAGAGGCTCACTGTTATATTATTTTTGCTTGCCACTCTGTAATTTGATTGACTCAGGCTCTGCCAGCATTTAGGATAATCACAGAAGCAAGGAAGTTTTAAATGGCAGGTTTTTTGTGTCCATACTAGGATTTTGTTTTCAGTGCGTTACAAATTGCTAGATGATGATACTTTGGGAGAGTACAGCTCATTGCATATGCATACTGAGAGTAAAGTGGTATTCTTAGATAAAGTTTATTTTTATAAAATAAAAATGTTTGTAAGTGTACCACTTATATATAAATAAGGTAATGGTTAGAATTAGGATACAGCAACTTTTTCAAGATGGACTCAAATTCCTTGTACACTGAAGAGCCAAAAAAACTGGTATAGGCGTGCGTATGCAAATAACAGAGGTATGGAACCAATCACAGTAACGTGATGCGGTCGGCAGCTATATCGGTTACTGCTGCTACAATGGCAGGTTATCAAGATTTAAGTGAGTTTTAACGTGGTGTTATAGTCGGCGCACGAGAGATGGGACATAGCATCTCCGAAGTAGCGATAAAATTTGGATGTTCGCGTACGACCATTTCGCAAGTGTACCGTGAATATCGGGAATCCGGTAAAACATCACATCTTCGACATCGCTGCGGCTGGAAAAAAAAAATCATGAAAGAATGGGACAAACGACGACTGACGAGAATCCCCTTCACATTGACGTGTCGAATGCGAGCTCGCTAGCCCCTCGCAACCTAAAACCGAGAGTTACGAACGCCATCCAAACCGTAACACCGGACATCCTGACAAGAGTGTCGAAAGAGTTTGATTACCGCGTAGATGTCGTTCGGGCCGCTCGTGGTGGTCACATTGAACATTTATGAATGTATGGTAAACAAACTTTACAGTTCCACGGTTAATTTGATTGGTCAACCAAGGTTGTAGGTTGTTTGGTTTTGACATTATAGATCTTCGAAGTTGTGGTATTCTTTTATTCTCAACGTGTAGTTTCCTTCACGTGTATAAATAAATACGATTTCTGAAAGAACAAAGCAAACCACAAAAATATGTTGTTTTTGCGCAGAAATATTCTTGCAGTGCTTCTTTCAAGGTAATAATTAGTAATAATAAATTAAATTAATATAAATTGCTGAAAATAATACGTTGTCAAACGCCGTGTATTATGTGCAACTGTTTATTTAATTAATTTTCATTTTTGACGAATATAAAAGATTTTGTTGAATTGTTCGGTTTGCCTACTTTAATAAGACAAGCTACATGAGATACGATTTGTTATTATAATAACTTTAAACTATTTTAATTATTCGACTATCACAAAACGCCGAATAGTGTCCATTATGTTTACACTCGAATGGGTTCTTGCTGACGTAGCGCGCAAAACGTGACGCATTCGAACAGCTGATCAAGCAGACCTGTATTTTTCTTTCGGCCATGTTACAAATGAGTCACTTTGAAATTNTGACGCATTCGAACAGCTGATCAAGCAGACCTGTATTTTTCTTTCGGCCATGTTACAAATGAGTCACTTTGAAATTTTTCCTTGCTAAGGTAGTTATTATCTTTCCAGCTTTATCCTGCCTTATTGTTTCCTTCGCAACATGGGCAGACGTTATCTCCCCGAACTACAGAATGTGGCCAATCAGACGCAAGACCCGTTTCTAGAGCCTCGCACAGCCAACCAGATAATGGGTACGCCCACATGAAAGGAGACGCCACGCCAATTTGCCTCTGTGTGCTTCTCTACTCCATTGCTATAATACGGGGCATTTAGCTGTGCGTATGGTGGGCTAAGTTTCTTAGTCTCTAAATGAAATTAAAACTGATTTTAATCAAATTTACGAGTATAATTAAGATAAAATATTTGTCATTTTTAAGTGTTTTCTAGTGGCTGCAATCCTATTTTGGTACAGAATTACAAAATCAAATCCTAAATGCACGTAAGTACTTAATCGATCGCAACAACTTTTTCAAATATGTACTTACAAATTGTCACTGAAATAGTGAATATGTTACGAATTAGGAAATTAAATTCAGTGACTGTAAATTACCCAAAAATTTTACTGCATTATTCCATGGTACTCTTTTAAAGCTCAATACAAGTTTCATGGAAATCCGTTCTTACATACAGTTCCAACATCTCCTTAACCACATAATATTTAGGTCTAAATGTTATTCTTATGTGAAAATCACCATTTACTTAAAAATTTTGAATGTCTGTAACTACTAGCCAATTACAATATACACTTCTGGACATTGAAATCTATACACCTATAAGGCGTCACACATTTGCGAAAGAGCCAAAACCACAAAGAGTACCAAAATGAGCAATGCAAAGAATTTAAGTGACGTCGCAGAAACGTCTCTGCAACACGTGATATAGGCCCCTTGTGGCCAGAACCAAATGCTTCAAAAGACCGTACAATAGGATGGTAAATGGAACAAAATCTTCAATAAAATTATACACTATCAGAATTTCTTCAATTTTCTTTCAAGTTTTTTATTAATACAAGTGCCTTCAAATGCATGTAGGCATGCTTGCTAGACCAGCATTTTATGTGAAATAATAAACGTGATATTATTTCAAAAATCTATTATAAAACGCACTTCACTCAGAACAGACATAAAACTGTTTTATTTATTGCGTAAATTAAAACTTAATTATTGGAGTCCGGAAATGTTTACTAAAATCACGTTTGCCAGAAAAAACTTGCTTTATAAACACAAGAACGGGAGGAAAAAGATTAATGATTCGATTAATTTTAAAAATTCTTCGACCGAATGATGTTATTAAATCGTTATAAATATAGGTCTGCATGTATTACTGTTAAGCNTAATTTTAAAAATTCTTCGACCGAATGATGTTATTAAATCGTTATAAATATAGGTCTGCATGTATTACTGTTAAGCCAATGTTCAGTTTTATGTGCATTTTATAAAAAGAAACGAAACTGTGCGCATTGTTGGTTTAGGAATGCGTTAATGCACTGAACTGCTTCTCCTAATATGCAGCCAAATTTAACTTGTTTCAGTTATTACAAACGGTGAAATAAACAAAGTTACGAGAAACTATTTTTTTCAGGGGTTGTTTTCAAAAAATCGTAATTATCCAACAGTATGTGCATGTTTTAAAGCAGGGCGGCTGTTGAGACAAGTTAAAAGAAAAGTAGCAAACTTACTACTGGTAAAGTTTTCAAGAAAAAAAATGACAATGTGCTTTACACTTAATATGTAGGCGGTAAAACTAATAAATTAAAACGTCTGTTTTTCAACACTCATCAGACACTGATCTGGTTAATTAAAACCTCGAATGTCTGTGTTTTACTTCACAACTTCATGCACCAAGCCCAAAGGCGACAGGAGTTACAGATTACAACGGGGTTTGACTGACTTGGTTTTCCGGCTATGTGCTCAGTGGTTATTGAGTCATGTTGAGTGTTGAGGTTTCAACTCAACGCCACACGAGTCTATCGCCTATTGGTCACGACCACTCGAAAAAAACGTGATCCGTTTTAGAGCTCCTCGAAGTGTTAATAGCAAAGCTAGGGTATCACGAGCTTCGTAAATATAAGTATCTTAATGTTTTTCAATCTCAGTGGTATATTATTTCAACTTTATCGGCCACCAGTTAGATTATACATCTGAATAAGATATCAAATTATAATTTTCCTGTAGAATGGCCTGCTTATCTTTTACTTTCCTGGCACATTGAGAAAACCAAGCGTTGTATCTTCCAGAGCCGAATTTCTTAGTCTATTTGGCTATAGGCCCAAGCAGATAAAGGAATTTCTATAAAATGTATAAGAAATTTTTATTTTATTTTTGGTATCAACTATATTTTTAGCCACTCGCTTTTCAAGCGTTTTTATNAAAATGTATAAGAAATTTTTATTTTATTTTTGGTATCAACTATATTTTTAGCCACTCGCTTTTCAAGCGTTTTTATATTTATAACTGGTAATTTTAATGCCTAACATATTTTCTATAAAATGCAATTCATAGTAAGTTACCACAGTCAGGTGTTTGTGGGAACATACCTTACTTAATCTATGTCAATCACGTAACTGGTGTATAACTGTTTATATATGTTTGCTTTNGAACATACCTTACTTAATCTATGTCAATCACGTAACTGGTGTATAACTGTTTATATATGTTTGCTTTCAAATGAATATGTTTTAAAAACCTTTATAACATCATGAATATACATTTACTCTTGCATGGAACGAATTGAAATCTGTGCATATATTTCCCTTTTTAAATATTATATTATTTTTTATAAAAAAATGATGAAATTGTTTATAAAATAGCTGTGTATAAATTTACCTGCAAATCTTATTTTATAATTTAATTAATTGGTAACGTGCCTGCGAATACCTATAATAATACGACTTGTAGTAACGTTTGGTTCGGTGTCTTACACTTTATGCTGCTTGCTTTTAATTCAGCGTAGTTCAGCAGTTCCTATTCGAATTTGAAGACCGGCTCACTTTATTCTGAACGATTTATCAACAGCGCCATCTAGTATTATTTACTCAAACGTCACACTGGCTGCGGTCAAACCAAGAAAACCTAGGCGACATTTTACGAAACAAGTTTCCTATTCCGTCGTAGCTATGACGGTTTTGCAAGGCTGATAAACCATCACGGAGGTAAGAATGCAAATACGCTGTAACGTGCAACTAAGGAACACACTCTCAGATCATTAGTGAAAGAGAAGTGGTGGCCAGACAACCAGGTTGGTATTCCTGCCTTTCTATTAACCTGCCGCGCTCAATAACTCAGTTGGCTGCAGCGCCGGAGGCAACGACTTTAAATTCCCGTCAGGTCGCCGATGGTTATCATAGTCTATTTTAACTTGACTTAATTTGCATGGTAAGCGCGCGAAAGCAAATAAACTTTCGAAGTACAGTACTCATTGAATAATTATTTCATGAATGAATTGAACACATATTGAAGGTGTATTCACGTGCGTATGTTGTAGCGGCCGTTTTCTTGATTTTCGGCAATTTTGAAAGCTAGGTACATTCAAGGTCATCAGATTCTATCTCAGGTTCTGTCACAGTTACCTCTACCTCCTTCGGGGATCGCTCTATGCAACTAGGCGTTTAATTTAGAACGAACTCAGAACTAATTATTTTATATGATGACAACTTTAAATGTTTTAGTAAAATATAACCTACAAAAAGTTTTNAACGAACTCAGAACTAATTATTTTATATGATGACAACTTTAAATGTTTTAGTAAAATATAACCTACAAAAAGTTTTGATGTAAGATTTTATCAGTGTTATCTTTCGTATTTAGTTCCATTTAAAATGTTTGTTTATTACTTTCCTCTTGAGTTTCTTTAGGTAACCATGCTGACAGGAATATTTTTACTTACTAAATGAAAGCAAATTTGTGACGTCTTGTGTGATCGCAGTAAGCAATAGTATATATAGTAGCATTTATTGTACAATATTTTACGGAGTAATACAGTTGTTAAGGATCGGGCCATAGGCCATTGAAATCGCCGGTAACATATTTCACATCTAGCAATTTAAACAGCATACTCTTGACGTANGATCGGGCCATAGGCCATTGAAATCGCCGGTAACATATTTCACATCTAGCAATTTAAACAGCATACTCTTGACGTAACTGACGTCATCGTGGGAAGTCATGGTGGCCAAAACATTATAGTCAATGTTCTAATGAACAAATAGTCCGTGAACAGTGTACACATAGTTTGTCTTTCCTTCCCAACTCGTAACCTGACGACGTCAATCCATCGCGTTGTTTGCGTGCCGGTGGTTTTACCAGATGTGCACTGACGTCAGGTTGTGTGTGTGGCGCCGATAATGATCTCTAACAACCTGTGCATCTCTCATAAACATGTGGTCTTTGTTCCCTGTGAGCTTCGTACAAAATTATCAGTAGAATGTTTCGTGACCTTCTCATACGTATGCTAATAGAGAGCCGTGTATCATTTCGATTCAGGCGTGTGAATTTCACAAACTGGTGGTCTATTTAACACGCTCTTTAGAATAAATATGCAAACGCGAAGTNCGATTCAGGCGTGTGAATTTCACAAACTGGTGGTCTATTTAACACGCTCTTTAGAATAAATATGCAAACGCGAAGTCCACGTCAAGGGCAAGAATGATAAATGATATGTTTCCCTTTGAATTTGCGAATTAATTGGCATTGTACATCGATGCATAACTTTCCAGAGAGATCGTATCATTCCGACCAGTAATTGGCCCCGAATAACAGCAATATTAAAAGCTGAAGTCAGACTGAAATTCTAATCATAGACTTCCAAGTTTCTGCGTATGGACTCTACTTTTTTGCGACATCCAAATTAACTTTACTATCTAGTTCACACTCTCCTCAAGACTAAGTCATGATAGGCAAATACAAGTGAAGAGTCATAGGTGCGCGTTTAAAATCCCGGCCAGGTTTCATAATTTTCCCTTTATAGATATGCCATCTCAAGAGAAATTTTCAAAACATGTGCGTTATTTTGGTACTCTAAATTCTCTACAGTTAATTTTTCAAGCGAGAGTTTCCATTGTAAGATGCGCGTAAACGCGGAATTAATACGCTGGTTCTGATTTATTGCCACTGTCTCCAAACCAAAATGTAAAGAAATTATTATGGATTTCACAAAATTCAGTTTTCAAAACAGCAGAATTTTTTTTCATATATTTTCTAAGTGAATATTGTGCTGNCTATGGATTTCACAAAATTCAGTTTTCAAAACAGCAGAATTTTTTTTCATATATTTTCTAAGTGAATATTGTGCTGCCCAATCAGCGAGAAATGAACGCTGTAAATGGGTGACAAGGAAATGGTATTGTTTAGACAAGACTAATATATTTCCATCCGCTGTGAAAGCCTAGAGAACTCAAATACTCGATATCAATATTATGAAATGATGTGTTGCGTGTGCGCCAGGGCTGCGAGTATCAGACTCTGCTGTCTTTTACCTTAAACGGTGACGGCTCTTACACCATCGATATCGTTAAAAATAGCTCCCCCCAAAGAGGTGTTTCTCAAGAGTTGAAAGTAAAAGTTCAGAAATTAGTCTGGAATTTTTTTATCGGGGTCTCTTGGCGTGATAGCGTAAGTAAGTGTGGCCTCAGGGAAAGGATTGTGGGTGAAGTTAATTTCGGGGGGGGGGCGACGATCTCTGGGCGCTGGCGCCTTAGAACGGCGAGTTTCAACACCCGAATGACCCTAATCACACGTTGCCAACGCGCTCCTCTGGTAATTAATGCAGCGAGGACCAGGCCAGCCGTTTGGAAGATGGCAGCTATGACGGAGTGAACTGTGAAAGAAGGGGGAGGGGACGTTGAAAGGTCGGCACACATCTCCACGGCTGCGCACCGCAAGATACAATCGATACTACTGTTTAGCTTACTGCCGTCACTTCACCGCTGTACGGCCTGAGTTTCGTTGTGGTGTGCGCTGGCCAGGTAACATCGGTACACGTCCCCCCTTGTCTCGTCCTGCGACACAAACCACTGTAGTCTAATGAGAGAACAAGCCTTGCGTCGTCTGCAAGAAGACAGGTGCGAGCGCAACGTCGTGCTGTAGGTTGCACAGAACCTAACTCATCCTGGCAGTTTATAAACATGACCTAGCCTCCAGTTCGGTTAACCTAACTCATAATAACATATATCCCAAATTACTTAGTCTTTATATTCTAACTACTCTGTAGAGCAACGAACTTCCACAAAATTAACTCATACTATATACTTCATCTCCTCGTATAAGAGGTTACGAGATTAGTTATTTTCTATTCGATATATGTGTAAGTAACTTCAGTGGTCTAAGTAGCTTGATCACCTTCTGACTATAGGGTTCCAGGTTCCAGTTTCAAATCCCGAGTAAGTAATAGGTGTGTGCCTTTTTTCAGTGATAACTTTCATTATTTTACAATAGTAGGTAAGTCNTCAAATCCCGAGTAAGTAATAGGTGTGTGCCTTTTTTCAGTGATAACTTTCATTATTTTACAATAGTAGGTAAGTCATTATACGATAATCCGTCCGGAATAACAATGAGAATGGTACGAAAAAATAATTTAAAATATAAGCGAAAATACACTTATTATTTTCTAGTGAAATTTTTGTGTAACATTAAGGATACCAGACAAACTATCAAAGATAATTTTTTCGTGCCCTTCTTGGTACCTTGAAATTTNTTTTGTGTAACATTAAGGATACCAGACAAACTATCAAAGATAATTTTTTCGTGCCCTTCTTGGTACCTTGAAATTTTATTGCGAGGACCACTAACCTACTATTACACACTCACCACCTGATTCTATGGGATATCAAATCAGTATAATTTTTTATGCTCTTCAAGAAAGTATTATGCCACAAAAATTTTATATAAAGATTCATGCAATAGATAAAGAGTGGAATATTTTGCAATATAACACACTGAACATTTCTAGACGGCTGGAGATTGCTTTTTGCCGGTAACCCTACGTCCTCATCACAGACAAATGCAGACATGGTGCTTTCCTTGGATTAATATCCTTCTTACGTACTACGCATGACAGCATTCTAAATTATTATATGCAAGATTTAGCTATTAAACGCAATGCCTGGTGCTATGAGGTACTGTAGTGCTATGCTATACTGTGTGATATTTTCTCACGGTTTGGCCAGCACCTTGGAGTTCTACTTAAGACCTTGGTCAGATGACAGCAATTGTTCTACAGAAAAACCTTAAAACAATTATGCCTTAGAAATAAATAAGACAATAATTCAGTTAATATATCAGTACACTTGTCACTTTGAGTGTGATACCAATTCATTGACAATTGAGGGAAACTAGAAGTGAGTCGCCTGTATTTAATGTTCATGGCCATGGGTTCTGTAGGTCTCTGTATTTCCATTCACAACCACCCTATTGGCTCTCTTAACACCGGACCCGCTTACTATACTATAGAACGTTCTTCATAGGCCAGCCCTGTATCACTTAATACCGAGTTGAAAGTGTTCCAATAAAATATTCTTTACAACGTAGAGTAACATACGTACAATCCATCCTGTTTATCTGAGTAATTTACACATTGCGTGTTGCTGACGTAACACTACGTTGCAGAGAACCTATTGAAAACTGCTGGCGAAGTCACATTTCTTCACTCGTGTCATCAAATAATGCAGCTATGGTAATGTTACTGCAAACTCTATGCCTCAGTTAAAGACAGGTGGCATAATATTACATCGGCAGCACTCTTAGGTATAAACCTGTAATTTTGATATTATGCAAGTATGTTTTAATGTTTCAAAGTATATCAACAGTTTTACAAAGAATGATTTTTAAATTAACCAGCGAGACTCATGGGGTGGGTAGAGAGGAGACAAACGTATTTAACTATTAAACTCGTGTCCTTAAATGTATACTTACAGCGTTTGAGTGCGTAGAAATCGCGTGGTAAACGCCTGACAATCTGCAACGATCTACATACGAAAGTAATGTCGGTTACATATGTTGCAGGTACTAGCACGTGATATTTTGCCAGAATGCCGTTCCTCGTAGACGTTGTTGCCTGGGAACATATGTGTGCGGTCATGAACCTGTCGGCCAAGTTACAGGCATTGTAAGGAAAAGAGATTCCAGTCGCACACCGTACACTCAATGCGTATGACGGTTCCGCCCATATGAAGCGCTCTATTACGAGGTTTGGTTACAAACGTGCCTCAAAATAACAGCAACAGATTGCTCAAGAGAGCGCGAGGCATGACTTTATGTTACAAACTAGTTAACTAAAGATATTTGGAAGCCAGTGGAGAAAAAATAAAAATAAATGTCATCCTAAACGCTAATTTATACCAGGGACAAATAGTTTAAGAGTTTTTAACATAGATATGCATTCTTTTAGCATCATATGTTTCGAGAAATAAAAAAATTATAACTTACAGCGTAACAAATATCATGATAGGAAAGCACCACTCCCTCAAAATATTTGTTTACAAAGTCAGCATGAACAACTACCNATAACTTACAGCGTAACAAATATCATGATAGGAAAGCACCACTCCCTCAAAATATTTGTTTACAAAGTCAGCATGAACAACTACCTGGGATGGTCTTCTTGCCTTTTTTATTTTGGCTGCCAGAAATCTGTACATTTCACTTATCGTGTTCGATATTATATATCATATGCCTTCTTTATTTTCCGGGAAAACTAAGTGATCGCTGTATCCTGTCTCCAGTACTGTTTTTCCACAGTAAATCCACAAATGATAACAAAACGAGACTTTAATTTTGTTACCGCCTGCAAGATCTGCAACAACACGACTATTGCATACTGNCACAAATGATAACAAAACGAGACTTTAATTTTGTTACCGCCTGCAAGATCTGCAACAACACGACTATTGCATACTGCCTATTGTCAAGCACAATGTGACATATTTGCAACGTACAGTTTTGAAGGCTGGCCTTAATTTATGGATATGAATTTTTGAATGGAATATTTTTATTTAAATAACCTCTACCATTCCTTAAAGTCGCACCACAGCANCACAAATGATAACAAAACGAGACTTTAATTTTGTTACCGCCTGCAAGATCTGCAACAACACGACTATTGCATACTGGTGGTTGCCTATTGTCAGGCACAATGTGACATATTTGCAACGTACAGTTTTGAAGGCTGGCCTTAAATTATGGATATGAATTTTTGAATGGAATATTTTTATTTAAATAACCTCTACCATTCCTTAAAGTCGCACCACAGCAATTATTCGCGATATTTTCTTGGCTCTTTTATGTTCGGGCATTTCACTATAATAACACTCGAGAAAACTGAAGGATAGCTAGGAGGATTCAAAAGGACTTGAAGTTCAATTATTGTCCCCTAAAACTCAAAATGAGTTTACTGATGTGTGGGGGAAATATTGCTGATGTTAATCCACAAAACAGCGTACCTGAATTTTCTAAACACGAATGATCACTAGGTACAAGAACAAAACAAATTATACAAGAACATTAGTCCAAGTTAACCAGGTATTGAAAACGAAAATATGAAATTGTTTGTGCAATTGAAGGTAACTCATACAAATAAACTCTAAGCACACTTCGTCATTTTGATTTTTTTTTTTTTGCCCTACGGTGGCTGAAATAAAAATTAATAAAGCGGAGTCTGTGAAATATTTTGGTTTGATGTTATTCATAATCGTTTATATTTACCGATTTTAATTTATTTGTATACTGTTAANGTTATTCATAATCGTTTATATTTACCGATTTTAATTTATTTGTATACTGTTAAAGATTCGTGTTGGCTGTAAGCTGTAGCACGAATTTCCTTGAATATTTTACACTATGTATGAGCTGCTGCTTTAAATGGTAAACTTTCGTGAACAACACTTTTTACTCTTAAATAATTTACATTCAATATTTTAGCTTTTTAGTTCAAGGGATAATATAAATTATTTTATGTAACCAGCGATTTTTCCCGTAACTACTATCGCCTTTTTAATTGCAGTTTTAAAGTACATAATCGCTTATTATAATTGCTTTTAAAATAACATGAATTACAGGAAGAGTCTAGGAACTTAGCGAAAAACATTAATTTGTGTTCTTGGGTTGGACGAAATTTCAATGAGTAATAGTAGGAAATGGCAGCGATCAAAGGATAAGACAGCGTCAAGCGGCCGGGAACATTAACTATACCGAGGCTGTGCTCTAGGAAGCCGGAAAGCTCCTGAGAAATCTCGGATTGGCAGATGAGGAAGCGTGGCAGGTGGACGCCGGGCGAAACGGGTGTCCGCGATAACCTCCCTCCTGGGGCGCCTCCCCACGTTAATGACTTGGTCGGGAGCTGGCCGGTGGGAGGGGGAACCACAGGCTGCGAGGTAGCCGGGGCCAATCAGGCTGTGGTGGTTGTAGTACATGGACCCCCCACCGACACACACCTGTCTGCGGGACAATGGCGCGGCAACGAGGCTACTCCCTCGCTCGTGCGCACCTCCGGGCAGCCTGCACCTCACCATCACTTTCTCCGACTGCGTGTCGGGAGACCCAGTGGCGGCTGCTGCACTGTCGCGGGGGGTGCTGCCCTTTCCTCTTCACCTCGTGTGCTTCTTTCCTGGTTCACTCATCAGTCACTGAAACATGGCTCCGTGGGACGCTCTCGTCAATTACAAATTACTATAAGATAAAACTTTTTGAGTTATGCATGCCCTAAGTCGCATGCCTCTAACATCTGAACTTAATAAATTGTGTGTTTCTAACTTATGATAGATCTTAGTTGCATATTTATATTTTACGACTATTCTAGTTGTGATACTTCTAAGTTATTACTTTCTTAGTTACATTTCTAAGTTATATGGTTATACACTGTGTGTTTCCAAGTTCTACTGACCAACTGTTAGAAGTTACGTTTTTAAATTATGACANAGTTATATGGTTATACACTGTGTGTTTCCAAGTTCTACTGACCAACTGTTAGAAGTTACGTTTTTAAATTATGACAGTTCAAAATTATGACTTTCCAAGTTACAACTGTTCTAAACTGTGATTTCATGGATTACGATGGTTCTAAGTTATGATTTTGTAACTAGTGATATTTATAACTTATGGAGATTCCCCCAAAAATTTTAAGTTATGATTGTTCTAAGTTGTGATTATCTAAGTTAAGTGTAGTTCCCTAGCTCCGTAACAAACCTCATGTCGCGTGCAAGGGTGCACTGGCAGCCGGGACGCCGGGAGTTCTCCCAATCCGCCCTTCCCTTGGCAGGGTTTTTACCTGCAACATTTACCACCCTCGTTTATCTTCAGTTCTCACCGAGACCTAGTACCTTCTTCCCTTACTGCGAAACTGAAGAGATATGACAGCTGAAAGATTTGAAGATGTTTTCATTTTCTTTTCATTCTTTTTATAGTGTCTGCAATATGCAATTTCGTAGTCACCTGTAATTTTCCGATAAATACATTTAATAAATGCAATTTATTATTAATCAACCTGGCGTCCTCTTTGGAGAAAGAACAAGTGGCACTAGCGCTATCAAAACTAGTACCGGTTTCATAAAAATTAAAAATTTTGAATTTAAATCAATTTAAAATTCACATCTGAAAAACACCGCGCACTCACAGAAGTAGTATTACATTACAATGGTCATACTATTATTGTTTTTCGCTCGTTGCCGCAATTCCTGTCAACTGAAGGTGTTAATTTCGTTGACTTCTATATGATATATTATTATTGTGTCGACTACTTATTGAAATTAGTTTAAAACATTTTCCGAGGCGGGTGGGCCCAGACTCTCCTTTGCCAGGGGTTATTTCCTATTTCGGTAGTGGTGCTCCCCTTCTTGATTGGCGGCCACCTGAAACTTTTCCACCGCCATCTTACAATAGCCAGAGGAGAAGGCAGGGGTCGTTACACACCCCAAATGAACGGCTCAAGAGGGTAGGCATGGGTAAAATTCTTCCTCAGTATTAGAATAATTAAATACAAGAACGTAATTTGAATTTAGGTCAATTTCGCACAGTCTGCAACTAACAGTCGTGCTTCCTAACCGATTTTCATCTGTCTACAAAAATAATTTATTTCTCCACAGTTATTTTGTAGTAAGCGGGGAGGCATATCTGACTAACATAGTCCCTCAAGTTTATAACTTTCAGCAAAAACGATGCGTCGATTTACTCTGATCTCTGAAAGACACCTTGTTATGATATGATTTTACGGTTCATCATCATATCTTAACGGGGATACAAGGACAATGCAAGTTATTCATAAGAGTTATGTAATTCATACTATATAAAAGGGGTTTATTTAACATTAAGGTTGTACAATATTATTTCAATATTAGCATTATGATGTATGCGCAGGGGAAGTTATACAAATATATCAAAATATTAATTTATATTAGATTATAAAGATTTAACCAACCACCTTTTGAGTAAAGTCTAACTGGAGAGTCCCCACCTTCTTTATGATGCCGGAGGCTGATTAATATGGCGGAAGTCGACGCCCGGACACCCCCATCTTCACAGAGGTCTTCGTTNTTCAATATTAGCATTATGATGTATGCGCAGGGGAAGTTATACAAATATATCAAAATATTAATTTATATTAGATTATTAAGATTTAACCAACCACCTTTTAAGTAAAGTCTAACTGGAGAGTCCCCACCTTGTTTATGATGCCGGAGGCTGATTAATATGGCGGAAGTCGACGCCCGGACACCCCCATCTTCACAGAGGTCTTCGTTNGTTTATGATGCCGGAGGCTGATTAATATGGCGGAAGTCGACGCCCGGACACCCCCATCTTCACAGAGGTCTTCGTTTAAATGCCTCGACAACAAAATATACTGCCCACGGGCCACACTGCCATATACGAGCTGTGTTGTCCCCGTTTACTGTCCGGTGGAGGGTATTTCTGTGGTTTGCGATTTCATAACTAATTTCAGCAATCACGGCCCGTGTCCTGGATAAATAAATGNGTGGAGGGTATTTCTGTGGTTTGCGATTTCATAACTAATTTCAGCAATCACGGCCCGTGTCCTGGATAAATAAATGAAGGTGTGATAAGGCATTCGCTCCGTTTCTTATTTTTCATTGTGCAACAAATAGCCAACCTGTAGTCCTCAATGCATGGACTGCCGCGAGCTTCGGGGTGGTAAAACGTGAGACGACTTATAAAATATACATTACAATCTGAAAGCCCAATCTAGTCAGTTGGAAAGCGATATTTAAGCGTTGGTATTATACGTTACCATTTTGAAAGTCTATAAGAAATTAAAGGTACCTCTCCTAAAATTTAGCCAATTATATATTTTGCCCCTCCCTGATGTTGAGCTATGGTCGACACTCTTGAGTACACCCATAATCACGTCAATGCATTGCCAATCAGAATTTTCTTCATAAAAGTTTGCTTTATTACAGCAAGAATTGTCAATTCAATCATTGGCATGCGAGGTTGCAGGAGGAGACTTGAACGCACGAGTTGGACACGAACATCGAAAGACATGACTCCAAACGAAATGAGCGGTAAAATCTGACGTCGCTATTGGTAACGAGTTACCAGCTCACAATTCTGAGGTGCTAGTCTTCAACGTAACAATAGCTCGATTGTAAATGATGGCGCTACGCTCAGTAACCAAGAAAAATTGACTTATACAGTAACCGAGTAAATTTAATTAATGGTCTAGGAAAACAAAACCAGGCTGCCACGGGAAGATAGGGATAGGGATGAGCTGAAATCGACATAGATGAATTTCTTTCGTCAAAAAATCAAAATCTTCGCTGCGACAATCGCAATAAAGAAATGAATTAGTTAAGTCACTGCAGAATTCAAATTGTGCGATCACAGAATCATGAACGACAAAACGTTTCAAAATCTCGTTCTGGAGTAAACGGAATCAAAATGAGCAGAAGAAAAAATAGCAATACTTTAAAACCCGGTTGATACAAGACCACCACAGAGAATAACGCTCGTGCATCTACAAAAACCATTCATGGACACGGAAGTGCGCAAGAGATTTATCAACAAACAAACCGGAACATCCAGAAGCCAACAAGAACGGTCACCTCTGATCAAAATATGTCTTCGAAGATTTGTGTCAAATACACTCAATGGCTTAGTCGGCACGGGAGACCGACTACAGGCAGGAGGTTCCTGAGTTCGATCTCAGACGTTGGCGTGCTTGTTTGATAATTTTATAACGTTTCCATTTGGTCCGGATGGCGGTGAATTCCACCGTGCCACAATTACTACCACTAGAAAATTCTGTTCCTGGAGGAAGAGGGCAGTCAGAACACGGAGTTAGAACGGCGCTTCCTTCCGGCGCCAAGCAACCTAGGAAGGTAAAATAAACCTAGTCTCATTACCCCTCTCAC